>CM037028.1:1200000-1800000 GCA_020875875.1 Dioscorea alata | reverse complement strand
AGATGCACCAACAGATGTAGCATGTGAGGAACTCCCTACATTCAAGGAGCAGCCAAGACCCCCACGTTTCTTCTTCTTATTTATGAAGATACTCATCTGAACTGAAAGAGGAACCTGAATATCTTCTACTGAAGTCCCTGATGCCTCAGCTAATTTCTGCTTGATCTTCAATAACTCTTCCTTGTAATGTTTCTACAAGAATTAAACAAAAAAGATAATTAGTTGCCAAAAATATTTCAGAAATATTAACCAAGTTTAATTAGAGTCTTGAATCATCAAAATTACCACAAAATTAAAAACATGCATTTCAATAACACATAGATTTATCTATGTGGAAAAAAAACAAGAGAATTCAAGAAAGTTTACCAAAAAGGAAGAGAGAACAAGAACATGAGTTAGAGATGAAACAAAACTGAAGAAATAATATTACAGTGAAATGTGTGCATTGAAGTAGAACAAATTATTAATGCACATACAAACTTCATTTATATGAACATTCACTTCTTCATAGACACTTACAAGTAAACAAGAACATAATGGCATTACAAGGTCATAAGAAGCTCACTGAAAATACAAAACAAGTAAACAAGTTCACTAGTGAACATTCACTTCTTCATAGACACTTACAATGTTTACAAGAACATAATGGCATTACAAGGTCATAAGATGGCAATCAAATATCTACCAATACAGCATTCTTATCAGACTTTTGATTATATACAGTCTTAATCTTAGTTATAGATAAATAAACATGACAGCATGCATTTCATAAATAAACTTTTTTCCTCTATACTTAGCTTGTGTGTTTATACAAGAAAAACAGGTTGTTGTTGTTGATGCTGTTGATGTTAATGTTGTTCTTGTTGTTGTTGTATACATTGACTGGTTTGAAATTAGATTTGAAATAATTTTAAATTTCTGCAGATGCTTTAATGTTGTAATCACAATTATAAACACTATTGATTTTTAAAGGATAGAGCTTGCAATGATATGATCAGATAAGATGAGTAAAGTTGCAGATGTGAAACATCTTGGATGAGGATGAGACTAGCAGTGACTACCTTTTGCTTATACATTTAAAAAAATAACTTGAGATTAGACCAAGGATTCAAATGTTTGCAATAAAGAATATAAAAGAACAAAAGAGTGGTTATGAAATCCTTGCGTTATAAGGTTATTCTTGCAATTCAAAAGACAAACAATCCTATTACTTTAGTTTTTTACAGGTATCATTCTCTATTCTTTCAAAATTTGATACTTCGCAATGTTCCAATCAACAAGTGATTTGTCATAATAAAAATGTAAACTTTTTTCAGCAGGTGATAAATACCAAAGACAACATAACAAAGGGTAACATTCAATCTAATCCATACCATTTTTTTATTTAACCTATGTCAAAACTATTCACCATATCTGTCTATTTTCTCATAATATTTATTGCATTGGGAGTCACCTGTTACATTTTCAAAGTAAAGTGATAAATAACACATAACACACTTTGGCTAAATATGAATTCTTGCAAGAAAAGGCCACTACATTTTACATTCATTTCACAGCCTCATAATCACAAGAAAAGCGCGTATTTTCTCATCTTATTTTCTTTTATGCATAATTCAGGACATTAAATATTTGTTGCTCTGTTTAATTTTGCTAATTCAGCAAGTTATGAATAGTACGACAATGATAACTAATTTAGTCATGAAAATTTTGATAACTAATTCTTTGGTCTTTGTTGCTTATTAACTGAAATATTACATGTAATAATCTAGAAATTAAAGAATCTTACTTTTAGTTCCGAAAATTTGAGCTGATATTCAAGCAGAACATTATAATTAGTTTTACCATTACCAAGAAGGGATTCCTCAAGAATATCATTCTTATCAATGACTTGAATTTCCTGATCATTCATGTTAGTTATATCCACTTTTCCTCCTTAATTTATATTTAGTTTCTTGCTAGACAGAAAATGTACTGAATTTTCATTTTCTAATTAACCTTTGAGTATCAATATAAATCTAGGCAAGGCTCTTATATTTTCAAACTTCTACAGTACTTGAACTAGATGTGGGCGAAGGTAATGGTTAAGTTTTAGAAGTTTTTCATGTGTGTATATCATCATGGTGATCAAGATCTACTTAATGTAATTAATGTTGTTGCTTTCATGTGAACATTTTCAGCTCAAAGAAATGAAATCCTATGTTTAATATTCAATTTCATTTTGGTATCTGCATTGGAATTTTTCTGCTACTTTAGATTGCACAGGAAATCTGCACTTTGGCTGTACTAGTTAGACTTTGGAGCTGGTCATTGTTTCAGCTTCTTTGGAAGTCTTATGACAGAATCTGGTGAAAGATATGTTGTTTTTGCCTCTTCTAGATAAGAAATTCTATGTTGATATTCAACTTCAAATACAAATTCAATATTTATGGATTAAATCTTAGCATAAAAAAGTTGAGAAAATAAAGTACATGATATCTAGGGGGAATTTTCTTGGGTGGATACTAAACTCTACTCTTATTTCAATTTGTATCAAGATATACACTAAGGTTTGTTTTAATTGCACAGAACTAATCTACACTTGTGGAAGGCGCCATGTCAGTAACTTATAAACGTGCTTTTTACTCGGTCCATGTAAAATATCACATCAACATTTCTTCTCTTTTACCTTTTTCTCTCCTGACCACTTGCATTAGAAATCCATCCCTGAGCCAGCCTCTTCCATTTGAGCCTGAGAACCATCTGCCTTCTAATGGAGTTCCACACACCAAAAGTAGTTTGTAAAGGATCCTACACTTTCCTATCTAAAAATTGAGCATTAATGGAAGTGATCAGTACTTCTCCATGCACCTTGATCAATTCATGGAGCTTTGATTCAAACTGTATACAAAGTTGTCATTCCTGTACAGATTGATATCTTATTCATGACACACAATAATTTACTTAAAAATTTTGTAAATAATAATACCTAGAAATTAACAAGATGTTTTATGAGAAAAACAAGAAAGAACAGTGATCCAACACATCTAAATTAAAGATTTGCCTATGATATGGATAGTTCTAATTAAGCTTGAAGGACATAAAAAAATATGTTAACAATAATGAAATTTTCATTGTTCATGTTAAATTGTAAATCAACCAAATAGAATCAGAGGTTATTATTATTCTTACCGCCCTTCTCTCCGCCTCAGGACTGATGTAAGTGCCTTTACGCTTAGAATAGTGCGTCTTATCCCAAGCCTCAATAAGATTACCCTAATTTTTATTTGACAAAGACAAAATATAAAGTGAGTGATATACATTAGTATCATCATCAATATATATAGAAATGACTCAATTTAAACTTTAACTAATCAAGTACCTTGGCATGTTCCACATGTTTGATTAGTGAGCGGGATCCTCCACAGTGAGGAACCACAACCTTCTGCCTGTTTGCTGCATTAGCTGTGCATGCTTTCTACAAGGTCAACATAGTGAGAATATTGCTAGTACTAACAAATATCATGGAAATACAATTAATATACCTTATATCGCTCATTAGTGTACACAGTGTCAACTAGGTAATGCCACTCCTCAATTTTTCTTTTCTCCCCGAACAATTTTGGAGGTGGGGGAGTGGCACGTGCAACCATAAGATCTTGAGCAGCTAATTGCTTGTAATGCTTGTGGAGTTTTGCTCGCCACCCTTTATATAGCTTTCCCATTTTGTCATTGACCCAACACCAAATGTTCTCATCATTTAAATCCACAGCAAACTTGAACTAATATGATTAGACATACACAAAACAGGGCAAAGAAAAATAAGAATTTTAATAAATGGTTAAGAACCAAAATTTAATTATGAGATCATACAAATAATAAATAACTAACCTTTAACGCTTCAGCAACATCCCGCTTCACTGCCTGATCAACCTGGCTCCAACCTCTATCGACACCAATTAATGGAGCTCCACTTCGAGTAACACACCCAATTTCATTGGTGAATGCCTTGGTTGCCTCAATAGTTGCAATCGCCTTTTGTTCGTAGTCCCACTGAATAGGAATCAATCCAGACCGAGCTCTATCACAATTGGCTAGGCCTACAGATGGGCCACGAACTCTGTGGGAATTGGTAGAACCTGCACGACATTCAGAGCAATAAAGTATAAGAAATGCAATTAAGCAGTTTGAACCATGTATATGTAGTTACAAAGAATCAGAATGTTACAATATTTTCAGTTGATTTTCTGCTTAGATACAACTGTTAGTCTTCAAGCTAGTTTAGTGTCTTTATTTATTAATTTATACCTGTCTACAACTTACCATCTGCACGTGAACCCTGGGATGAGGTGGAGGCCTGCTCATGGATTGGATCCTGTGGTTGCGGCTGGGGCTGGGGTTGCAGTTGTGGTTGCGGCTGCTGCTGTTGCTGGCGTGACTGTGACCCTGCCATAGGTGATGGCGGCTGTGGCTGCGGCTGCGGCTGTGGATGCGACTGTGGCTGCGGCTGCGGTTGAGGCTGCTGCTGTTGCTGCTGTCGTGATTGTGATCGTGTCATAGGTGATGGCGGCTGTGGCTGCGGCTGCGGTCGTGGTTGAGGCTGTTGCTGCTGCTGTTGTGACTGTGGCTGCGGCATCGGTTGTAGATGCGGATGCAGTTGTGGTTTAGGCTGCTGCTGCTGTCGTGACTGTGACCGTGTCATAGGTGATGGCGGCTGTGGCTGCGGATGCAGTTGTGGTTTAGGCTGCTGCTGCTGTCGTGACTGTGATCGTTTCATACGTGATGGCGGCTGTGGCTGCGGCTGTCGTTGTGGTTGTGGCTGCAGCTGCTGCTGTCGTGACTGTGACCGTGTCATAGGTGATGGCGGTGCTTGCAAATGTGGGGGTTGGTGTGGTTCGCTCAAACAGTCCTGTTTCTTCTTACTCTTTCCCGGGCCAAATGCTTTCCTCAACATCCTGCACATTACCAAATTGAACAAATTAAAGAGAAGAAAAAATAAATATATACATATCATGACATCATTGAAGTTGTAAATAGATCGACTTGGTAAATATCAGTTAAATGTATTTAAAAATATTGAAACATTAGAAAGTAAGGCACAAGCAGAACAAGCTATCAATCTAAATCACTATAGTCATCACTATGAACACTATTGTCTTCATCCTGAAATGATAAGTCTTCATCTTCATCTTCATATTCATCTTCATCTTGATAATTGTTTAAGCCATCTTCAGTTTGATTTGATCGTAGATCAACTTGGTCAATATCAGTGATTTCTTCTGGTTCTGCATTCCACCTACGAAGTGATGGGATTGGTATATCATCTTCTTGTGGTTCATGTATCTCCTGGATCTCATCTACTTCATCCATACAATGAAGATTAATTAGTTCTGCTTCATGAGCATCTTCATTTTCAGGAACATCCCACACATGTCTGTGGTGGAGTTTTTGAATCACCTTCCCATCCATTACCCAATTTTGGATCATCCAGATAAAAAATCTGTTGAGCCTGGGTTGCCAAGATATATGGATCATCTTTATACCATAAACTTGTTGTGTTCACCGATGTAAGATGATAATTGTGAACAAGCCTAGTAATTGATTTCTTCCTCGTCGAGGACTCAGTATTGAACCATTCACATTGAAAAAGGAGAACTTTATATCCGAACATGAATCCTACTTGAACAACACTAATCAATCTTCCAAAAAAGTCTAACTCTTCATCACTGTGAGACCCAGGCACCATAACCCCACTGTTTTGAGTGGTGCGAATGTTGTCCACTGATACGACATTCCACCGAACTCCATTGACAACACATCCGGTATAGGTGGAGACTCTTTTATCTGCACCATATGATAGAGCATAAAGTTCTTGGTTCAACAATGAAGGTTCCTCATCATACAATGTTTTTATACGACTCTTAAACCATTGTGGAAACAAAAATCTTTGCCTTTGTCCTATATTCAAAGGACTTTCACCCAATAAAATTTCTTGATGTTCACTGCAATACAAATTGTTATAAGTTGATAAGTATCTTAGTTTTCAATTCACTAGGAGAAATAATTTATTGAAAACAAATTAAAGAGAAGACTTACAGCATATATGTTTCAACTTCTGGACAATTCTCCAGTATATACCAGTAGATAGGTTCCATATTGGAGTCCGACAAAGGAACCATATTATACCCACCATAGGGCCTTGCAATTTGAGAGAAAACAGAAAGCTTTGCATCAGTTTCACCACCATCCTCATTCCTTTCCCGGTAGAAGTATTCTATATCACTATTACGAAGATATGTTGAACAAAAATTTAATGCCTCTTTCGCAACATATCCCTCAATAATTGAACCTTCTGGTCGAGCTCTATTACGAATAAATCCTTTTAAACTGCCCAAGAATCTCTCTACTGGGTACATCCATCTATAACCAACAGGTCCTGCAATTCTTGCCTCCTGAGGTAAATGCACTGCCAAATGCACCATGACATCGAAGAAAGCTGGTGGAAAAATTTTCTCAAGTTTACATAATATCAAAACAATATTCATCTCCAGCCTATTTAGATCTTGGACTTTCAGCGTTCTGCTACAAATTTGCTGGAAGAAGCTTGACAGTTCTATTAGCGGTTCACATACAAAATCTTTCAAATATGGTCGAATTACAATCGGGAGAAGTCGTTGCAACAAAACATGACAATCATGAGTTTTTAATCCCGATAGCTTTCCATCTTGAACACATCTAGTTATATTTGCTGCATACCCATCTGGAAATTTCACGCTCTTTAGAAATTCATAAAACGCACGACGATCTGGCTGATTTAATGTATATTCTGATGGATACTTGGTGATCTTGACAACCTTATCAGTCTCAGCTACATCTACCCATAGTGCTGATCGTATGTTCATGTCCTTCAAATCCAAACGAGCATTAGGGATATCTTTTGTTTTTCCTTCAATGCCCAACAATGTCCCAACCACATTATCACAAATGTTCTTCTCAATGTGCATTAAATCCAAATTATGTCGGATTTTCAATTTGGACCAGTACTCCAACTCAAAGAAAATACTTTTCTTTGTCCAATTAAGCTCTAATGGTGTTCTTTTCCTTTTTCTGTCCTTCTCATTAGCAGGACTTCTACCGGGCTTACAAAATATTAGGTGTCGAAATTGTTGTACTATGTCATCACCCGAGAACTCACGAGGAGGATCCCTCATATCGACATTTCCATCAAAGTGGATTCTATCTTTACGCCACGAGTGATTCTTTCTCAAGAACCGACGGTGCCCAATGTAACAAATTTTCCGTCTTAATCTCTGAGAAGATGTATCCTCAAGGCACACAGGACATGCCAAGTATCCCTTAGTGCTCCACCCAGATAAATTGGCATATGCCGGAAAATCACTGACTGTCCACAATAGTGCAGCACGCAAGGTAAACCCGGAATCAGTGAACTTATCATATGTGCGCACACCGTGTTCCCACAATTCCTTCAGTTCATCAATTAACGGCCTTAAATACACATCAATATTATTCCCGGGTGCTTTCGGTCCCGGAATGAGTAGAGTCAACATGGTATATTTTTCTTTCATGCACATCCAGGGCGGCAGATTATATGGAACCAAGATCACAGGCCATGAACTATGTTTGTTATTCATATTGCCGAAAGGGTTAAATCCATCAGTTGCAAGGCCTAATCTTACATTTCGTGGCTCCTCACCAAATTGAGGGGACAACTTATCCAACTCTTTCCAAGCAACAGAATCGGCTGGATGTCTCATAACTCCTTCTTCATCAACTCGCTTGTCCTTGTGCCACCTCATGTCCCTAGCTGTTTGTGTTGACATGAACAACCTTTGTAGCCTCGGCTTAAGGGGTAAATAACGCAATACTTTCTGTGGAATCTTCTTCCGCTTTTCACTAGTACTGGGCTTGTACCTTGGCTCATCACACTATGGGCACCTATCTAGAAATTCATGCTCCTTGTGAAACAAAGCACAGTCGTATTTACATGCATCAATTTTTTCATAACCCAAGCCCAAATCTTTCAACATCTTGTTTGCAGCATAGAAGGACGCAGGAATGTTGTTGGGTTTAGGACAAAGGTAGTTGAGGATATCAAGCAGTGTGTCAAATCCCTTGTTAGTTATATGACTCTGAACCTTCATATTCATCAACATGACCATAGCCGTCAAAACTGAACCATTGCTACCTCGGAAAAACTCACGCTCAGCCTCAGCCATCAACTTTTCATACTTAGCAGCCTCAGCTCTATGCTCATAAGTTCTGTTATCGTCCCCGAGACCAAGGTTGTCTCCAAAACTATCATCTGTCACCGATTCGTGATCCACATCTCGTGGGAATCGATCATTCAAGATCTCATGAACATCTGCATCAGGTGGACGCACATCTTCCCTGTTTGACTGTGGTTGCTCAAACTGTTCCCCGTGATAAATCCATGTGTCATAGACTGGTGACATGCCATTCTGCAGTAAATGCATTCGCATTGCAGCAATTGAATGCATTTTTATATTTTGACACTTGCGACAAGGACAATGAGCCTCATTCTGGGCGTTCAGATGATTTTTGGCAACGTTCAAGAATGACTCAATACCAACTGCATACTCTCTGCTGAAATTTTTCTTGCTACGAATCCAGTCCCTACTCATTGCTGTAGTTAATTGAAACAAAACTTATTGCTATATTGAACAATTAGACAAGTATTTAAGTCAATCATGACTTCAACCACTGAAAACTCTTATAGTTTTATAAGATAAGAGTAAGAAAATTTGAATAAAAAAACTTCAACTCATTGCTTTTAATTTTACAACATTCCCAAAATTTAGAACTAATTCTGACCTTATTATAGCATTTGAACCTTTATAGATATCTGTTTTCAAAACAAAAAATGCAGTTATTCTTCTAACATTCTTCATTCTTGAGTAGGAATGAAACATTCAGATCAAAGTTTCCAAATAGTTTACTGAACAACAAAGGGTTCAACCTTGAGAATAATGGTAATTATCTAAAGATAACTTGCTCTTAACATATTTTAGTTCTAGATCTAAATATTCAAGGGGTTTTGACATTTTTGGAAAGAAAGATTCTTGTTCTCCAGGAGGACTTTGGTATGGAAACTGAGCCCTTTTTGGTTCTAAGAAGTTACTGGACCAGGCCAGGCCTCCTAGATTACCAATGTACTCATGGCCTCCTTGTATGAACTATAAACCTTTCTAAAATAATAATATCATGTTGGGCATTAGATTATGGTTTTTATAGTTGAATAAACTATTTAAATATTTCATAAAGACTCTGAATATTTGCCAAGAACAAACTATACAGGACCTATTAGATTATTTTGAATGGCAGCACTAATTAATTACAAAACTAATACGATCAAGGAATGGCAGCACTTAGATTATGTTGAAATCCTAAAAGTCAGAGCACACTTTTGAAAGAAAATACAGAACCAATTAATTTTGAGAAAGTCAGAGCACACTTAGATTATATATTAAAAACAAATTCTTTTGAACTCTGCAGAATAATCTAGAAAGAAGTTTTGAGAAGCTGGATGTGTGTGCAAGGCCCACTAGTCCAAATGCTATTCTTACAGTGATAGTATACATATGGTTTAGAAGTTAAAATGGCATAATAAAAACAACATTCCAGTAGAAGTTGGCAGAGAATAAGAAATCATAAGCATGCATCTGTCTGCAGAAAAAATGGACAAAAACAACTGCTGACCTTTTCAGTTGGTTTGTCAGGTAACTTTGTCTAGCCTTCAAAATTTGCTTGCACCTGCTCCACAGTAAAGAACCCCTTCAAAGACTTGTAGTTTCCAAGCTGAAAAAAAAAATCAAAATCAATAAGTTTTGAAATAGTCTCCACAGTGAGAAAGACAACAGTGAGAAGCAGTATAAAAGAAAATAAGAGAAAGACAATCGTACAACAAGATTTGCCATTTCAAACAGAACTACTTAGTTTTTTTTATTTCAGTGTTATCAATCACCATAGAGGTTATCAATCATCATTTCCAGATCCTCCACACTGATAGATCTAGAAAAATGAACCATCAAATTGACAAATAACACTCTGCTCTAGCATAATAGAATGCAATCAGCTAATCAAAACCATGGTTCATCAAGAGCGAGATCAAAGAAACACCAGAATAACAAAAAAATATTTGAGCCCTTTACTTGTTAAGTTACCATCTACAAACAAAATTTGGAAAATACGTGAGCCAGTTTACAACGTTTTGCCAGTTTACAAAAACAATTACTGGGTGAAAACCAATCTGCGTCCAACCACAAAATGGATACTAAAACATTGCAAGCTGACATTTTTCCAGGCATTTTTGAAACTTGACAAAATAATTCAAGCAAGTGAAAATGAGTTGCAACAATTTAGATTTGCATTCCTCTGACAAAATCATGGAATTATGTCTATAATAACTCACAATTACAAGCAGAAATTCCAATAGATAAGAACTCAGTAATCAACAATGAAATATGCATATAATCTAATTAATGTGTTATTCAGCATTCTTAACCAATAAATTTTCAATGTCGACCAAATATAAAAAATATATACATTGTTCTTGACTTTATACATTACGGAAAGTCAGCCTTCCACCGGATACAACAAATACTTGCATGGCATTAATTGATTTTTCACTAATTCATCAAATGAGTTCCTGATATGTTATCATTAATTTCAAGAATGAAACAAATCATAAACTTTCGGTATCAATCCCAGATAATCCATTTACTTTGAAAATCAGCTGAAAAAACATAACTTGTAACAATAAAAAGGCAGTTAACTACGAAATCAACCACAGAACCTGAAAGTCATGGACCCATCTATCACATGAATGCTTTGTTTCTGATTATCTATTACTAAAATGTTATTACAGTCCATCCCACACCCCATGAACTCACATTTCCTCAATTTGTATGAACTATATATATATATACTTACAGGTAATCTTCACTAGCTCACACCTAATTGTCTTCACATTTCCTTACTCAACAAATAAGTAGATGAACAGGAATAGTATTGATAATGATAATTTAATAACACTCAAAGTTCTTTTTGTTCCAATTATACTTCTAGTATAAAGTATTTCAATTTGTTGTTTGTGCATCTGAAACATAATCAAATGCTTAGAAAGCTATTAGTTGATCTAATTAATATGGTTTAAATCTAATTGGACAATACATTTATGATCATGGAAATTCTTATGGTGAAAGTGCATTTTTGGTCTCTAAGTATATTTCACTATTCATGTTAGTCCTTAAATCCAAAAAAAAGAAAAGAAAAAAAAATTACTTTGGTACTTGCACTGAGAAGAAGAGATTAGGGAAAGTCCCTAAACTATCAATCAGCTCTGGTTGCAATGTGTTTTTAATTAATCCTTAAACTTAAAGTATTCTTTTTTGTTATTCCAAGGCTAAAATAATTATGTAGATTCATATTTCAGAGACCAAAACACAACCATACCATATCTTTTTCAACTAACACCCATGGTTAGATCTATCAATTCTCACCACAAAGATACAGAATAATCCAGTAGTGTAGAAAACAATAGAAAGTTATGATAAAATTGGAAAGGATCAAACCTCAACTAATTGTTATAAACATTACACACATCAGTAAATTATCTTTATATATTTCATGTATTGAAGCTAAAATTTTGAATGTGGATCAAATGAATTATAAAATTTACCAAAACTCTTGTCCAGACTACCAGTTCTCTTAAAGAGCTGATCAAAGTGAGGCCTACAATAAAGAACCCCTTCAGAAGACTTGTAGTTTCCAAGCTGAAAAAAAAAACGAAAAAGGCTCTCAAGAGTAGATAATCATTCAAAATGAACAAGAACAGAACAAGACATGAAGGAGGCCAACATAAATGAGGCAGCGACGTCCAGCCAATAAACTCTCAACCACCCCATTAATTTTCATTATTGCACACATATACCTCATAACACTCCCTCTAGACCTGCTAAATGACCTGATAATCATTCAAAATTTTTGTTTTCAATGCTTTGTTCTAATTCCTTTGAACAAATTTTACAGTCTTTCACCACTCTGTTTGCTCTGGCCTGTTTACTGCCTTTGAGCATAACTTTTTTTTGGTCCTTTTATCTGCTTGGTTTGTCAGTATTGAAAAGCTCAATTTATTGTTTGTTTATACATATTATTTTTTTCATAGCAATAAGCCCACTGGCAAACAATTCTAGTTTAAAGGGCACATTTACTATGATCAAGTTTTCAATTAGAAACACCAATATCAGAAAGGAAAAAAGATATTTAATTATAATTAGAGCACATAATTAATTGATTAACTATGTTTTAATGTTTAATATAAACATAAGATAAATTTGACTATTTAACTAAAATTAACATAAATATGAAAGGAGAGAGGAACCAAGGCTAGCCAAGGAGATTGCCTATGAACTCCGTGCATGCATGAACCAAGTAGATGACAGCTCTGAAAGTGGCTTACCCTCACACTAGACTCATGCACAGATTCTAATGTATCTTGAATCTCCACCTGCTTTATGACAGTGGCATGAAGTACCTGAAAGCATAAAAATATGATCTGGATAAGAACAATGAAGAATATCAACCATTGCAGAGCAAGGTTTAAAAATAATATCAGTCCAGCAAACTAATTTTATCTAATAAAATCAGTCCAGCAAACTAATTTTATCTCAAGGAAATCCAATTGTTGATCTTCATAGGAGAGACTCCTTAAAAAAAAATTTAAGTGAGAAATCACAGAGAAATGAAACTTAACTAAACTAGCAAAATAATAGAGGAGAAGGAGCAAGAACTTACCAAGCCTTTCAAATTGAAACTTGTCACCTGTTACAGCATTGCCTAGGACAGGTACAACATATGCATTTTGTATCACTTCCTTAGAATGTGGGTTCAAATCTGACAACCAGTCCACCAACTCAATAGGATTCTGGAACAAAGAAAAAACAACTTAAAGAATCATGGCAAAGAGGTATAGCTGAAGAATAAAAAAAACAATAAATAGGATAAACCAAACAATATAATCAAGCTATATGTCATATTCCAAACTTGAATAAAAAAAAAAATTAGACAACTACACTAAACACTACTTATTAAAAAAGAAGAAGAAGAACATAATAAAGTTTCTTTCATTCACTAATTATTATAAAAAAAATCAAAGAAAATTATCTGCATTCAACCAAGTGTTGAATGAGAACTAAACTCACTCTAACTATAAAACAAATTAAGAAATAAACCAACTT
Organism: Dioscorea alata; assembly: GCA_020875875.1. Lineage (NCBI taxonomy): Eukaryota > Viridiplantae > Streptophyta > Magnoliopsida > Dioscoreales > Dioscoreaceae > Dioscorea > Dioscorea alata. The sequence continues at coordinate 1,786,747 of CM037028.1, read as the reverse complement.
AAAAAATAAAAAACAAGAACAAAGAAAGAGCTAATTAAAGACTGTTTATAATTTAATTATTGAAGACAACTTCAAAGGGGAAAGAAACAGCATCATCTCCATGACCAATGACCATGGTGTGTTGACCCTCAGCCAAAACCTTATAAGCAGTCTTCTCCTTCAACCAAAAAGTAGATGCATGCTTTTCTTCAACCAAAAACACCTTAAATACAGTAGATGCATGCTTTCTTTATCTCGTATTTATATATCTGCTTTTACATCTAAACCCATGAAAACAAATTATTTTTAAAGAAAATTAAATAAATAAACCACAAATTCATTATAAAACCCATAGATTACAAAAAACAGGAGAGAACCACGAAAACAAATGGAAATCAAATTCCAAATTAACAAATTAAAAAAAAACCGCATCAATAAAACAATCTTCAAGAAATCAAAAGACCGAGAAAGAACAATGATCAACTGAAAAAAAATTCCCAAAATAAGCTCAAAATCATAAGAATAATCCAGAGAAAAGTAATCGAAACAGGATCATTAATTCACAGAAACAAAACCATCAAAGCGGCACAAAAATTGTGGAAAAAACCAAGCAAAAATAGAAAAAATTACCAGATTGAAACCTCCATGCTTTGGATTTCAAAGATCGTCAAGAAAGCAACACCCTCGCACACCGATCACTCTGATCGTAACATCTACATCTCCAAACAACGCACGCATCAACAAAAAACCTCTAAAAACAAAACCCTAATCATCCTAAACTGGATGAACTATATCAAATGAGAAAAAGAATTGAGGATTAATTTCCACGGATCTAAAAAGATCAAAGACAAAAGAGACATTGATTTTCAAGGCATTACCTGAAGAAGAAGCTAGAACTGGACCAGGAGATGAGAGCTCGAAGGGGGCGACGAATTTGGGGCGAAGGGGAGACAGAGAATTTGGGCGATGAATTTGAGAGCTCTAGTGTTGTTTTTTTTTTTTTTTTTTGGAATAATTATAATAAAGTGTTGTTTAGTTACATGATTTTAAAAAAAATTATGAATTAAAGAATTAGTTATTTAAATTTTTAAAGTATTAACAAAATTTATATTCCAAAAAAATTTATTTATAATGAAGTGTTGGGATTTTTTTTTATTTACATGATATTTTCTAAAACACTTCAAATATTTTTCAAAAATTATGTTTTTTTAGTATAAAAATATATAAAAAAAAAATACATCACTAGTGTTGTTTTTTTTTTTTTTGGAATAATTATAATAAAGTGTTGTTTAGTTACATGATTTTTAAAAAAAATTTATGAATTAAAAAATTAGTTATTTAAATTTTTAAAGTATTAACAAAATTTATACTCCAAAAAAATTTATTTATAATGAAGTGTTGGGATTTTTTTTACTTACATGATATTTTCTAAAACACTTCAAATATTTTTCAAAAATTATGAAATATGTTTATTAAATTTTATCTCTTAATTTTTTTAAATGATATTAATATTTTTTAGGATTTAAAATAGTAGAAATATATAATATATGTGTGTGCGTGTGTGAACTTTAAATTTTTTTAAAATTTGAATTTTAGTTTGTAAATTTTAGCAAAATCAAATAATTTTGGTTAAATTTTAGTATGTAAATTTTGGCGCCACATTTTGGGCGCCAAAAACGTTTGCCACGAAATGAGGATGCAACAGCCATGAAATAATTCGTCGCTAAGGATTTAAGGGATCGCGCCAATCTTCATGAACATGATATGCATCTCGATTAGCCACGTATATATTAGAGACGAAATAATTTCCGTGGCGAAAATAGCCTTTAGAGACGAAATTATATCTCGTGGCAAATAATTTTGTGACTGAAGGGTTTTTTTCTTGTAGTGTACTCATGTATTTCCTCTCATCATTTGTACTAGGTAAGGTCCTAGCATCAAATTTAAAGTGTGTTGCCAAAGGAGTACTAATCGACTTTGAGTGTTCCATCGGAAAAGACTACAACAACCTTTTAATGTACTTCTGTTGTGAAACATATAACATTCCTGCTTTTCTGTCTTTTCAAATCTCCATACCCAACATCTTTTTGGCTGCACCTAAATTCTTCATTTCAAACTCATTGCTCAACAATGCCTTCAAACTATTAATTTCAGCTTTATTCTTAGCTGCAATCAACATGTCATCCACGTATAGCAACAGATACATAAAGGAACCATCTAGAAGCTTTCTAGAGTAAACACAATTATCATACTCATTACGCACAAAATCATGAGAAACCATGAATGCATCAAACCTTTTATACCATTGCCTCGGGGACTACTTCAACCCATACAGAGATATTTTCAGCAAACATACACGGTGTTTCTTTCCAAAAACAAGAAATCCCTCTAGTTGTGACATATAAATCTATTCCTCCAGATTCCCATGTAAAAAAGCTATTTTGACATCAAGCTGTTTTGACATCAAGCTGTTCTAACTCCAAGTCAAAAGTACTTACAATAGCTAGAAGAACCCGAATTGTTTTGTGCTTCATAACTGGTGAGAATACTTCATGATAATCAATTCCCTCCTTCTGTGAGAAACTTTTTCCCACAAGCCTTGCTTTGAACCTTGCTGGCTCAACTCCATGAATCCTTTCTTTCTTCTTGAACACCCATTTGCATCCCATTGATTTTACACCCTTTGGTAATGGAACTAGTTCCTAAGTTTCGTTCTTTGCTAGAGATTGTATCTCCTCATTCATGGCAGTCAACCATTCTGATGCTTCTCTACTCTGCACTGCCTCTTTATATGACCTTGGTTCATCAGAATCAATATGTTCTCCTATTACCAATGCATAAGCAATAGAGTTAGTATTAACAATATTGACACAATTTGCATATCTCAGTGGCTTTCTAATTTCCCTTCTTGGTCTCCTGGTTGCTATACTCTGCAATTCAACAGTTTCTTCTATTCCTTTTTGAGCATCAATCTCAAACTCCACCTTCTGGTTAGCACCCTGATCTTTATTACCTACAACATTATCAAGCTCCTCTCTCTGGCCAAACATAGTAGATTCATCAAAAGTAACATCTCTGCTAATAATAAATTTTGGACTTCTATCTTTTTTAGTACACCACAATCTATATACCTTAACTCCAGCAGCATACCCTAGAAATATGCATTTCATTACCCTTGTCTCAAGTTTACCATCATTCACATGAGCATAAGCAGGACAACCAAATATACGCAGACCAGAATAATCAGAGGGTTTACCGGGCCATACCTCTTGAGGAGTCTTCAAATCAATTGCAGTTGATGGAGATCTATTCACTAGATTACAAGCAGTGTTAGCTGCTTCAGCCCAAAATTGCTTAGAGAGGCCATTACTTAATCACATGCATCGAGCACGCTGTAAGAGTGCTTGGTTCATGCGTTCTGCAACTCCATTCTGCTATGGTGTATGTCGTAAAGTGTGGTGGCTCACTATACCTTCTTTCTTGTAGAACTCATCAAATAGTTTATTACAAAATTCCAAACCATTATCTGTTTTTAAGTGTCCTGACTTGTTTTCCTGCCCGCTTTTCAACCATGGTCTTCCACTCCTTGAACCGCCCAAACACCTCATCCTTTGATCTTAGAAAATATACCCAGACCTTTCTAGAATAATCGTCAATGAAAGTAACGAAGTACCTGCATCTGCCATGAGACTCAATTGGAGAGGGACCCCACAAATCTGAATGAATATAATCAAGAATACCAGTTGAAGTGTGCTTTCCAGAACTGAATTTCACCCTGCACTGCTTTCCCATAACACAAGTCTCACAAAATTTTAATTTTCCAGTTTCTGCACCACCTAATAATCCTTGTTTGCTCAGCACTGCAAGCCCGTTCTCACTCATGTGACCCACTCTATAATGCCATAATTTCGTTCTATCATCATGCTGCTCTGAGGAATGAGATACAACCATTGTTCCCATCACTGAACTGGCCATCAATAAGTAAATACCATGCTGCAATCTACCCTTCATAACTACCAGAGCACCCTTAGAAACTCTCAACTGCTCATCATCCCAAGAGAAACTGTATCCCTGTTTTGCTAGAGTACCAATAGCAATCAAGTTCTTGCGTAGACCAGGAACATACCATGCATCAAATGTTCTGACTATTCCATCATACATGTTAATCTACACAGAACCACTGCCTTCAACACTAAGCTCCTCATCATCACCCAAATGCACACTGCCCTTCCAGTCCTTGAAAGAAGTGAACAATTCCTTTAAGAATATCATATGATAAGATGCTCAAGTGTCCAAGACCCAAGTATTTGTAGAACTTGAAATACTGATAATCAAAACATCACTTCCCACGCCTTCATCAGAACTATCCACTGCTACATCATCATTATCTTGCATCACTGTAGCTTATTTCTACACTACAAATGCACTGGCATTACTACTTAATTCTTTATTCTCATTTCCATTTTTCCTCTGTGGGCAATCCTTCCTAAAGTGACCTTTTTCTTTACAGAAAAAATAACGTAATACTCCAGGTCTCGATTTGGAACATGATTTTCCCCTGCTCATACCATCCCGTTCCTTGATTCTGTCTCTGCTAATAATCAAACCTACTTCTGCATCGTCTTCTTTGGAACCAGAAACCTTCCGCTTCAATTCCATAAACTGCATAGCATCCTTCACATCGCTAACAGAAATACTGTCTCTACCATACAGTATAGTATCAACAAAATTCTCATATGAATTTGGCAAGGAACATAAGAGGATGATAGCTTGATTCTCATATGAATTTGCCAAAATCTCTGCCCTTTTCTCCACCTTCAACTCCGCTAGTAATTTTTCTTCTCCTTCCAATGCTGCCACACATCCTTGCTGAACTAGAATCGCCTTCACCTTAATCTTCCACAGAGCAAAATCATTCGATCCATTGAATTTTTCAATTTTGAATTTATGAAAGGCCATCCTTTCAGCAAATCCAGAAACCCTAAATTCGAAGTTGAATTCAAGGAACCTTGCTCTGATGCCACTTATTATGCCAAACACAACAATAATATGGAGAAAAAATAAAAAAAAATAGTAGCACACAGAGATTTACATGGTTTGGTCTATGTGACCTACGTCCACGGGCAGGGAGATAGAGATTTCTTATTCTTTTCTTCCGAGGGAAAAATTGATACAGACGATACAGAAAAACCCTATATATATCCGAATTAAAATAAAGTAATATTATATAACTTCCAATGGATCAGTCTATCAGTCAGGCCCAAGCCAAAAGCCCACCACAGATCTTCATTGAATTTTATAATTTAGGATTAAACTCTCTAAATTTGGGTCAAGTCATAATTCGGATAGGGTTACCATCACAATCGAATTCAAGGCATCTCAACATGTATAAGTGATTATTTGATGATGTATAAGCTCTGTAGGCATATTGAAATATTGAGTAGAAGATATTATTGATTTCTTGGCACGCATAAGTACTTATATTGACTTAAATATATTTATATACTCAATGTGGCTTTTGTATATGTGAATTTGTTTAATTGATGATCACTTGCTGGTGGCTGAGTAAATTTATATTTTAGCAATTGAGGTTGATTATAACATGGGCCTTATTGAGAGTAGTCACTGATGAATATATTTTTATTAAATTGAGGAATGTTACAATGGTGATATTAATTTTGAGAGAAATGCAAGAAAGGTAGTATATTCATGCTATTCATGGAAGACTTAGGTATTATGCTTGAATGGTTCTTGGGCTCACTATTATATTTGGGTGATATTTAATGAATTATTTGAGAGGTAACGCCAGAACAATCATGAGTATTGTGTGAGTTTTAATTGGGCAAATGCCAGGATTTGTTCTAATGAGTTTCATTATTTTTTTTTAAAGATATTCTAAAAGTATGTTCAATGTTTTCTATTGATACCATTGGTATTTACATTGGAAAAATGGTTTGTGAAACCTGTATTCGTAAAATTGTACTATTGCCATTTTTGAATCTGAAAAAGTTTTCCTTTCTAAAATACGGATTTTTGTCTTGGATTTGGACCGTGCACATTATTGTGCTTTTGATATTAGTACATATGAAAATGATTTTCATTTGTGAAATGTGAGTGCTTGTCCGGGATGTGGACATTTTGATATGGTTGAAACTTGAATCCCCCTTAAGTAATATAGGGATACTTGATGTTGTTAACCTTCTATGGTTTGTGGGCTTTGGCCTTGTTCTATATTTATGTTTTGATGGTGATGGGGATGTAACTCATCTGCTATAAGAGGAAGTCCCATGAGCTAGTCTTTAGAGGTGCCATGGTGGACCCAATTTTTATTGATTTACTTTAGGTGGCACGTAGAGCCTGATTTGATGCGTATCGGAAATCCGGAGTCACCACACTCAACCGATGGACCAACGTTAAGGGTACGAAGATCTTTACGGCTCTTAACTAGTCGCGATGATGGCTAACGTCGGAGAGTATTTTTAGGCCATTGATTTGAGAGCAGTTTTTCATTTCAATTGTGCAAAACCATGTTATCTTGGATTGTAATAAGGGGGAAAAGCCCAACTGTTGCTCTTGGTAATGCAGTACTCTTTCACAAAATTATATTCCTTGGATTATGTCTTACTGATTTGAGAGCAATTTTTCATTTCAGTCGTGCAAAACCATGTTATCTTGGATTGTGATAATGGGGCGAAGCCCAGCTGTTGCTCTTGCGATGAGTTTTATGTTTTAATGCTTTTAAAACTTGTATTATGATATTTTTTATATTTGGGACATTAAAATCCTCACTTGAACAAAAGCGGTCCTTTTATGCTATTCATGATTTGTATATGTACATATACATTGATGTATGTACGGAAATGTTTAAAAGTTATATGTATTATTTCGAAAGCTTGTCTTTTGGAAATTTATTAGTTTGTTTTGATATTCTCGTAGAATTGTGCTAACCCACTCATTGAGTGACATTAGTTACTCACCCTCTTTCCCTTCTAAGATTTAGTAGTTGGCGGTGTTGTGGCAAGATAGAGTGTTGGGTATCATCTTGTATTATTATTTTTATTTTCTCATTTCTAGTCTTATGTATGTGTATCTTTAAGCATGTTTGCATTATGTTAATTAGGGACATGGATCCACTAGTATCTTTGGTTTGTAGGACCTGTATTGTTGTATACTTGTCTACTTTATTGTAAAACTCTGTTGTGTTGTGACTTGTATGAATTTTGAAACCCTGTATTTGGTTGTTGAGGTTACTACTTCCTCTGTGTTACCATTTAACTTTGTACCTTGGGTATTATATATTTGTGATATTTGTGTTCAGGATTGTGAAGTCCAAGATTTTATCAGCCTTGCGACAACTCGAGGGTTTGAGAGGTGTGAGTGTCTCTCCTCATGTGCCAAGTCATTTATCACGCCCCGACCTATGGGCCCACAGGATGTGGCAACCGTCGTGACAATTCCAAGGAGGGATACTTCGCCACTCAACCCTCGAAATGCCGCAAGGCTGACCAACACGCCTGAAATTCAACAACATCTATCACAGATATAGAGGGAAGAAGCACAATGATACATAGCGGAAGTAACAACAACAACAACGACTACAATATGCAGAAAATATAGAGGTTCACAAATGCACAGGGAAACAACACTAACAACAACATGAAATGCTAATACACAAGAGTTTAAGAGTTGCTTAGATATAAAACCACACAATAGGGTTCTCTACAAGCTAGTGGATATAGGACCCAATAACATGTTTATAACAAAATAACATACATAAACTGAAAAGAAAAAACAGAAGATAGAATGGTAGCAAATGCTCAGCACGCTGCCATACCGCCACACCTATTACCAGCAACAGTCTGAGAGGAAGAAAGAAAGGTGAGCAACTAACATTACTCAGTGAGGGGAGGTTAGCACAACTGTAATAGAAAGGTCAAAATATCAAATTGGTCCCTGTATTTTTCGATTTCGGCCCTTTTAGTCCCTATATTATAAAACAAGCCTTTTTAGTCCCTCTATTTGCACATTTTGGGCTTCTTAGTCCCTCCGTCTGACGGACGTTGGTTCAGCTGTTTAATGGTGCTGATGTGGCAACTTTAATAGTTTTTTAATCATTAAAAAAAACCAAAAATATAAAAAATATTAATAAAAAAGACAAAATGAGAATTCGGATCCTTTTCATCCCTTTGAAGGATCCGAATCCATTAACATCATCTTCTCCATCTTTAAAGGATCCAAATTCACTATCATCATCTCTTCCAAGCCCTGCCGATCTCCACCCTTGGGCCTTGACGATCTCCACCATCGTGACCCATCACCCGAAGATCTCCCCCAACTAATCACCATTGTAGGACTTCTCTAAGAGTTGAGGCACATAAGTTCAAAAACCTAGGGAAGCATCTCAAAGAGTCAAGGCACACAAGTTCAAACAGGAAGACTTCTCTTCATCGGAAAGATACTCTGATCTCAACAATGATTCATCGTTGCTTGTTAATGGAATGGAGCTCTCTGGACCAAGGTGACAACAGGTAAAGGACACAGTAATGAGTGAGATAAGAAAAGCTTGTATAGTTATAAGTTTCTGCAGAATTTGAAAGGGAAGTTCTGAAGTTGTATAGTGAAGTCTTTTTGTTGGTTCAAAATGTTTCTTTTTTAATCAATGTGCAGTGAAAATCAAATTAGGGTGCAGAATGTCAAAGCCTTTTGGATTTTGTAAAACATTACCTCTCATTGTGTTTTACTCGTATACTTTTCTCAGTTGTTCGGTGTGTTAATTTATTGCTGTATTGAGTTAACAACAATTACTGAACAACAACAATTAAACATATATAGTGAAGTTTTTCTGATCGCTGGAGGCACAACAGTGGGGATTAGTTGGGGGAGAACTTCGGGTGATGGGTCACAATGGTAGAGATCGGCGGGGGAGATCGTCAAGGCACGAGGGTGGAGATCGGCGGGGGAGCTTAACAAATGGCACGAGGGTGGAGATCGGCAGGGCTTAGATTTAGGGGATTTTGAGGATTAGGGCAAAGATGGAGAAGATGATGTTAATGGATTCGGATCCTTCAAAGGAATGAAAAGGATCCGAATTCTCATTTTGTCTTTTTTATTAATATTTTTTATATTTTTGGTTTTTTTAATGATTAAAAAACTATTAAAGTTGCCACATCAGCACCATTAAACGGCTGAACCAACGTCCGTCAGACGGAGGGACTAAGAAGCCCAAAATGTGCAAATAGAGGGACTAAAAAGGCTGGTTTTATAATATAGGGACTAAAAGGGCCGAAATCGAGAAATACAGGGACCAATCTGATATTTTGACCTAATAGAAATATACCAAAATATAATAAACATAAACTTCAATTATTTTACTAATAAGATACTAGCTTAGAGCATGAATTCTTAATACAACTAACTTTAATACAGTAGTATAAAAAGATAGAGTCAAGTAAGCATTTTACCTTAAATAGGGTCTTAAAACTTCAAAACCACAAAACACTGAACTTAGAGTTTCCAATAGATGAAAATAAGCTAATCATGAAACTAATCTTTCATCATAGAACATATAAACTAAAATAGTTCCAAAATACAAGTATAACAAACTAAATAACATGAGTTTCGAAATAAGTAATTATAAAACTAGTACCAATTCGAATTTATGGGAGATTACCCTCCTAAGAGCGGCAACTGGGCTTCGCCCTCTCACCACCAATTCGAGATAACACTACAAATAAACTCAATGGAAATAAATCTCAAACCTAGCATAAAGCAACACCCAAAACTCACCTAGCATAAAGTGGTCTAGAAACCTCTCCAAGCCTTCGCCATGGCCGTGGCTAGGTTCAGAGCCATCATAGTACTCATGCCCTTGACGTTGACCCATCAATTCACCGGTTGATAACTCTGGCTACTCGATGAATATCTAGTCAGGACTCTACACTCCTACCTGAACTGGCCTTCGTAGTAATCATCTAGTCTACCACGCCACCTCAATAGGCTGGCAGTGGAGACTGCCTACTGTAGTAGGGTATCACTATACAAATCCAACAATAAGCATAACTCCACACAGAGTACAATAGCCAACAATAACCATCAATCAACAATACTTCAGCCATTACCACAAGGAAATGACAAAAGCACAAGCAAAACTCAAGCTTTTAACACAAATCATTTTACAAACTCCAACATAAGAAACAACCTGGACATTCTTTCCTTGAACACAAACTTTGCATAAAAAAAGTATCAAGCCATAAACTTATTTCCAAAGCAATAAACATCTCAAAATCAATCATGAAGCCAACGAAATCTCATTAAGTAAGATGGAGTATAAAAGCATATAGATATTGGTAATCTTCCCATAGGGTCATGCTAAATAATCCCACTCACCAAATTGATGATTTCTCTTACTTGCAAGCTAATCCTCAGCTAATCCTTTGTCTCAAACCAAAGCTTCACCTTTTTGTCAAAGCACAACAAAACACAACAATTGTTAATACAAAAGCCATGCACGAAACCCTAGATTTTTTTTACCAAACAACCCTAATCACAACTAGGGGTTGCTCAACTAACACCTTAGGATACTAAAGAAGTTCTAAAGGTTTAGTCTCACTCTAACTCAAAGAAACCAAGAAAGCAAGGAAAGCTCACCGGAGCTACATTAACCCCGAAATTCCAAGCATAAAATTCACTCAAGATTTCAACAAATTTTGGGAAACAAACAAGGGAATCATAACCTAATAATCTTCTACACTCTAACAAGAAGATAATACAAGAATCAAAGCTCAAACATGCGCTCATTTACCACAAGCACTAGATTCCACTAGCAAAGATGAAGAAAACAAGAAGAAAACAAGAAAAAATATGGTGTTTACCTTGCTAGCTTCAAGAGAGAAGGAGAAAGGAAAGATAGAGCTTCAATTTATCAAGGAAAGGATTTTCATTCAAGGTCTCCTTCTTCTCCAAGAGAAAAGTAAAGAGGTAATGAAAGGAAAAGCATGGCTTTAAAAAAGACAAATCATAGCTTTGACATGACAAGGCATGGTTGGGGGTATGGCCAAAACCAAAAGAAGGGACATGAAAAAAGACCAAATTACCCTTGTAACTCCCAAGTACGCAAAAATATTAAAAAAAATCAGGGTTAAAAATAGGGCAGGGTACAACACCATTGGGTCGGGGCGTGACATTTTGAGCTTACGTTGTATCCATCATTAGCAATTGTTTCTTTATCAATATAGTAATTGGTTCCCCTAAAAATATATATATATTCAAATAAATGTCAATAGTGTTTTGGTCATTCTATGTAACGACATTTACAACAAACACTCATTAACTATATAATATCCTATGAAAACCACAAACAAACTAAATAGCTTACTTTATGATGCACATCTATATACAATATGGCATACACATGATAATATGATATTTCTATCTATGTAATTCTCATTTTTTACTTTCTTGGCTCAGAGATTACTTGGTGTAACCAAACATTTTACGAACCAAACCTCTCAAGTGGTTTAGGTCAATTAATTCCTAGGCACCATGTGTTTTGTCCAAGAGTCACATAATACTAAACTCAAATATAAATTTGATAACGCAAGATGATTATTTGGAAAATAAAAATACAAAGATTTAAGTAGAAAACACTAAAATTGGGGGAACTTGTTAATGAAAGAAGAGAAGATATCATTAAAATTTAAAATATATTATAAATAAGAGAAAATCCAATAATTGCCTCTTAGCACTCAATAGTCTTTTTATCATACAAAATAGGAGATGCCACATAACATTTGACTAAAACTCCAACCTTATTTGATCATACTTAGACCATCGCCCTATCAATTTCAAATGTTTTTCTAATTCAAACTTAAACAATATACCTACTAATGCTAAAATTACATTGGGATTTTCAATAGATTTTTAGGTCGTAACGCTTAGAGTCTATAATTGAATAATTATTATTTTCATATAATTGATCATCATGCCAATCACCCAACTATCCAAAATTATGATTATTTAAATTTATTAATTATAATGGTCAAATATGGTAACATCTAGTATACCTTCTTATTTTATATTTACTTTCCATCTTCATTCTTTCCGGTCATCATTTAAGGAATTATCTCATGGCTGCGAAAGTAGGATGAGGCCATCTGCATAATATAGGCGCAACTTTAGTCGCTGGTAAAGGACATAATTTCTCATTTTAATTTCCCATTTTTTATACCTTTTGAGTCACATTTTGAACAACATGTTTTGATATTTTACGAGTTGAAGTAGGCTATTAGGATAACATCGATCACTGGCGAATAAGGCATAAATTTTTTTCTTTCTAATTTTTCCTTTATTGTATTTTTTTCATCAGTCATTGATTTTGATTTTTAGTACTTAAGATTGATAGACCAGATAATTCTATTATAGTTGTTATTTGAGTCTTGAATTTTATATTTATTTTCTTGTATTGATATACTATTATTCATGTTTATGGATTTATTATTATTTTATTTTTTATATAATATTTCATATAATTAGCCTTTGTCTTGGGAATTAGGTCTTAGGTTGCTAAATCAGAAAAAAGAAAAAGAAAAAAAAAGCAATTTAATTGTTCTTGGTGCCCTTATTTTTCCCTTTTGCCTTGATGTTATTAATCACACTCGCTATGGTTACGATTTTTCAAACATTGGATATGCTATTATTTTGTTTGTGATACTTAAATGCTTAGGGTTTATCTTTGAATTGATTATGTTTCTTCCTTTCATGTTTTTAACTTTAGCATTTGTCTTTTTGTTATTCTTACACTGATTATTTCGTAGTTGCATCATTACTAGTTGGTTATTATATTTCTTTGTTAGATAAAAAAAAAGGATTTTATTTAAGGAACTTTCAATGATTCAAGAGACTTGCAATGTTTAGATTGATAAATAAAAGTTTGCTATTTTACTTTTACGATTTTACTTTTGCTTTCCTTTCTTCCCTTGAGTAATCATTTTAGATAGCAAGCCTTGGGGTATTGGAAGTTGAAGGAAGCCATCAAGGTGATACAATAACGCGATTGCAAATAAAAAAGGTATGGAATTTTCCTTTATGAATTTATTGCTTTATTTTATTCTTTCATTTGATTCATGGCTTGGATATTAGGATGTAGGGTTGCTAGAGTGGAGAAATACATTCTAATTGTTTTTGAAGCCCTAATGCTTTTTGATTGCTTGTGTTTATAATTTTTCTTGGTTTTAGTTTAATTGCTTTATTTGATGTTTTATACGTTTTATTTGCTAATATTTCATTTGTGATTTATAATTGTTTATATTTTATTGGTGAATTGATCAAATTTCTTTCTTTCATGTTTCCAGCTTTGGTAAGTTTGATCCTTAAACCAATTATTTCATCATTGTATAATTACTAATTAGTTATCATTTTTCTTAAATTAGAATTGAAGGAATGATTTTATTTAAGAAGCTCGTGATATATATGTTGATAAAAAAGAGGCTATAAATTTTCTTTTATCGTTTAATTTTTCTATTTTTCTTCCCTTTGAGTCATTGTTTTGGTATCTTTATTAGGATCTTGAGAGTTAGAGGAGGCTATGAGGGTTAAACAATGATGTTGATCATTGGCCAAAAAGTGTATCTATTTCTCATTTATGATTTTTTTATTTCCTTTATTTTTTTTTCATTTGAGTGATTGCTTTGAGTACCAGGGGTTAAGGTTGTCTAGTATTTTTTTTTTCTTTCTTTGTGTATTGAGATTATTGCTTATTTTGCTTGTGCATAGTTTAGAGTTTTCCTTAATTTTACTTCAATTGCTCTATTTAATAGTTATGAACATTGAGTCTATTAGTATTTTATTTGTTGATTTTTATGTTCAGATTTTATTGTAAAATTGACGGATTTGTTTCTTTTTATATTTAGAAATTTGGCATTGTTGATTCTTAGACTGATTATTCTATTGTTATTGTGTCTCTTGCTTAGATTGAAAATTGGGAAATGATTTCACCTAATAATATGTTATTCACTTTTCATGGTTTTATTTTTCCCCCCTTTTGAGTCATCATTTTGAGTACCAAATCTTAGGATCTTGGGAGTTGGAGGTATAGTACTTGGGGTGATGCAAAGATGTTGATTTAATTGGAAATTTTTGCATCAAGATTTGTTGATTTATGAACAAAAAATAATTGTGGTGATGATCACAATGATGATGTTCATAACAATAACAAAGATGGATTTGTTTGTATAATTAAGTAATTATTTAAGTGAGGTGATGCTTAGTAATTGTTATTATTGAAATATTAATATGCTAATAAGAGGGAATGATGGTATAAAATAGATATTAACCCCAAGTAGTTTCTATTGTAATACATAGGCTTTTTCATTGAGGACAACACACTTGTTACCCTGTACGTACCATTGTCTATAAATTTAGAATATGATAAGCGAAGGATATTGCTTTTGAAAACTTTCATTACTTCGATATAATTTTCATTTATTTTCTCATTCAATAGCTTTAAGAGCATATTTTATTTCACATATTAACTTTTAACTTTATGCAAGTCTTTGAATTTGCATCTTAATATGTTTTTAAAAGCTTTAGTTGTGACTTGTTAATTTATATATGTTAACCATAAATCCAAACTTAATCTCTTTTAACTTTGAGTTTTCATGTTTTCACAGTAGTTAAGTTTTTAGTTTTCTAAATCTTTCAAATCTTTGACTTCTTTATGTCTTAAGATCTAAAGTTGATTTTATTATGTTTTTAAAATCTTCAAGTCTTAATTCTACTATGTTTTGAGTTTGACTTGATGTTTCCATCATCAAGTTATGATCTCCTCATGCCATTAACCAACAGACTATACTACATTACCTAATTCATTATGAAGGTCTTTGATTTCATGTCTTCAAGTTTTCTAGCTTTCTTCTCTTCCTTGATTTAGAAGTTTATATTATCAAATTTTAAAAGGCTTTGGCTTTAAATAAAATAAAAGCTCCTCTTTATCAAATTACGCAAGTATATGGTTGCATTTAAAAAAGTATCATTTTTTTCATCATTGCATGGGGTTTGTCTTTTATCATTTGAAAGGGTGTTTGTTGATGAGTCCTAAATCTATTGTAAGAAACTAGGAAGTTGGATGGTTAATATGTACCTTAAATAAAAAGAAATTAAAGAAGTTTAACAAATGTAATAACATTCTCCAAAATCTTTAGTGTAGGTCAATTAATTACTAGAAATGTTACTAAATAAACAGAAGGTGCTCCTTTTCATTTTATATTTATTTTGACATGTATTATTTTCTTATAGTACTAAGGTGACTTACACATTTTTCTTATGTTATTTTTTCATTTTTCTTTCCTCTTATTATTTCTTGTAGTCATGGAAGTTGGAGGAGATCATTGGCATGATGCAATGTTGACATTGATCTACAACTTAAAAGGTATCAATTTGTTTTTTATGAATATATTATTCCTTGGTTTTATCCATTTAAGTGTGTTGTTGGAATCCATTAAAATGATAGTTTAATTATTTAAAGATGAGTGCTTGTTCTTTTTGTTTGTATTTGATAAGCTTTCTAGTTTTAGTTGGGACTTTTTTCTAATGTTTTTTTTTTTTAATTATTAAAATAATTTTAGGTTATTTTATTTGTCAAAATAACTCAACACCATTAATATCCAATCAGCATTCATGTGCTAATCAAGTTTTTAAAATGCAAAATAATAATTTTTTTTTGTTATTTTACATTTTAACTTTTCCCTTTAAAAATTATTAAAGTATCATTTTTTTGCTTTTTACTTTTTTAACTTTTTAAAAATTGTTTAAAAATACTAATTTTTTATATTATCAATAAAATAGAAAGTAAGTATTTTTTACATTTTTTAAAATTTATTTGTGTTTCATTTTTTAAAAACTTTATTTTTAAAAATTATTAAACTTATTTAAATAGTGTAAATAAAATGGTCATAAGAATATTTTGATATTAGAAAAAATACCCTTCTTTGGGAAAAAGCCTTTTTAGTTTAATTGCTTTGCTCGATAGTCATAATCATTAGATATGTAAGTATTTAATTTCAAGTTTTTAATTATTTTTTCAAATTTAAGCCTTACATATCTAATGGAAAAGGCCTTCCTTTCATTTGTAGTTTATAAGATTTAAATCTTTGTAAAATCACAATTCCCTTTTGTTTTCTTAGTAGGTTATCATTTCTAATTTTAGTTTGATAGCATAATATATTTTATATTTAAAACATTTTTTTTAGTATATAGAATATTTAAAACAATTAGTCACTATTATAATAACAAACCGGTTAAGATATTTAATTCTCTTAGTAATGGTTGAGGTTCAACTCATTCTTAATATATGGTTATAAAGTAAATAAAAAAAAATTGTATGTTAAGACATGTTTTGTTTTTATTTTTGTTTGGTAGACAATTCATAATAATGTTCTTATGGTAATATACAATTTTTTTTTAAAAAATAGATAATATAAATTTGATTAATTAATTTGTTTATTTATGTCTTGGTGTTTGATCTACCACTTGGACTAACACTATGCATAAATTTGAGTTATTTAATTTTAAACAAAAAAGTTTTTTTTTAATATTTATAGTTATTAAAATATTTTTTATTCATACATAAAAAAAGTAATGAAAACATTTATAAAAGAATATTTACACATGCACTTTTAGGATGATACATACATGCCTAATTTTCTGTGAGATTGTAATTATGATTAGAATTAATTAAAAAATAATCTAAAAAATTAATGCTACATTAAAAAAAAATTTCAATTCAGACCATATTTGTAATTAATTTCTTAATTTTTATTTCCCAAATAAAACCAAATAATTATCTCACCGCCCACCAAACTCTTGCTTAAAACCCCCATCAACTCTACCACACACTACTCTATGCGATTTCCACTTTATCCACCGTTCAAACACTCTTGAGATCCGGTTTGTACACAAATCTCAATGCAAGTAATCTAAAACTCCCTCGAGATAAGCAACTGTTGCGAAACTCGAGGCAAATGAGGCAGGTGTGACACGAGCCTCATCGTCTTCTTGATTCCTTCGAAAAAGGCTTCTTTGTTTTCTCACTCTCGTTCCCAATTCTTGTTCTCTTTCTCTCTCTCGCGCGCAAGCTTTGAAGCTCTTTGTTCTCTCTTGCTAGGGTTATGCGATGCCATGAGAGGTGCTCGGCAAAGCCCTAGCCAGTGGAAGCCGAGGCAACGAGGGGAGTGGAAGGGCTTCACGATTCGCCTCATCTCCGATGGGCGCTCAGGGAGACCGCTCACCCATGGCACCATCTGGAATCTCGTTGCTTCTTTGCCCTCGAAGCCGGATGATTTTCGCATCAACTCCAATGGCTCCGTCGTCTGTGAGCTGTTCTTCTACCATTGGTGTGGCACCCTCGATGCTATTGCTCACCTTTGGTCTCTTCGTCTCGCTGATGCCCACCGCCTTCTCCCTGTTCTTGAGTCCTCGATTTCTCTCCCTTCTGATAAATTCGAGGTGGAAGAGCGTCTCAAGTCTGTTTTCGCTGCCCATGCTCGGAAGCTTCTTGAGTCCGATGCTGTGCTGAAGTGTGAGAAGAAAATCTTGGATTTGAGGACGGATATTGCTAAGCTGGTTTCGAAGTTGAAGAAGCGTAATACTTTCAGGATTTATAATGAATTGAGTATGGAGCAGAAGGATCTTGAAGAGGAGTTGGAGCAGATGAAGTACCGCGTTGAGGAATTCCGCGCGGCGGTGGAATGTGTTCTGGTTTATCTCGGAGAGTCTGAGAATGCGTTGGTTGAGAGGGAGGAGATGGATTGTTTGGTTGGGTTGTGTAAGTTTGGTAAGGAGTTTGATTGGCGCAGGATACATTGTGTTTTGGAGAGGGAGTGCCGAAGGCTGCAGGATGGGCTGCCAATATATGCATGGCGGGCTGCGATTCTGAGGACCATCAAATTGAATCAGGTAATTGTTCCTTGTATTAAATGTTTGGTCTTTCAATTCTGTTCGCTTAGTAATGGGATTTTATTTTTATCTTTATATATGTGTGTGTGTGTGTGTGACATTCATTGGCTAATGCTTGTCAAATGAACTTGCGTTTAGTTTCTTTTCTTCACTCTGGCTAGGATACTTATGTTGCTAAATTATAGAATGGAGAATTTTGATGGATCATGTTCAAATGGTGTTTTGTAATATTCCTTTTGGATGGTTTGTGTTGGGAAGTATTGCTGATGTCTTGCTCAATAACTTTATCCAGTGAATTCACGGTGGGAAGGACAATAAGAAAGGTGTGGAGTGGACTTAGGGATGTCAAAATGGGGATGTAGTCAGGGATGAATTTAAATATCTGTTAGTTGTAGACATGAGTAGAGTTATTAGTTGAATGGTGTCTGTGGTTAGTAAAAGACTAGTGGATGCAATTGTCCTGGCAATGAGTGAGTCTTCTATCTATCAGTCCATCTACTTCTTCCATTTCGTTTTGCTTGTGAAATCCATATCTTCATATCTTTTCATGGCTGATAATTCAATTGCCATTCACATTAGGCCCTGCATGGCTTTGATAGTTCTTTAGAGTTGCTGTTGGTTTTTGCTTTTTGTTGATCTTCATGATGATCTCTTTCTTGAATTAGATTTCCTGTGTCTTAATTTTCCCATTTCTGGATTGGCTATCTGTTGCTTCTTTCCCTGCTGTTCCCATTTCTTTTGAGTCATATTTTTTTGTATCTCTGTTGATGAGACTATGTTCAGTTGGACTATATTGCATGATTATTATCCGGTTATGTGATGCTATTGTGGGTACTATAGAGAAATTGTAATTTAAGGGCCAGAAGAATGAAAGAGCATCATGCTTCCAGATTTTTCCTTTGTCAGATTCTATTTTATGTAAACTTTGGATTTGCTCAAGGAGGTAAGATCTAACACTTGAAGCTTCCTTGAATGTATCACCGTCTCTTGAGTCAGGAATTAATACTCAGTGTGCATGACATGCGCTTTTTAATTTCATTTATTTATTTATTTCTTTTTTGTGTGTGTTTATTTTACATGTTTCCTTTTTTTTTTTTTTTTTTTATTGAGGTTTACATTGGACTTGAACCATTAATATTGGATTTGATCTTTGTGGAAGAATTTGTAGTGCTATCATTTATCTGCTTACAATATAGCTTCAATTATTTCTTAGAAAGTTTTATGTTGATTTCTTCAGGTTTACCGAGTCCTGTTTGCATTTGACCTGAATATGCTTGAGATTTTTGTAAAGATCATGCTTTTGAAACCCTGCAAGTTTATTATTTTATTTTAGATTGTGGATAACCATCCATGCCTTCTTTTTCTTAGAAATGCAGACAAGCCATTCTGTGTTTCTTTAGCACCAGCACTTTTGAATTTCTGACCTCTACTTGAAAAGGCAGTGTCTCACCAACTCTAGGATGAGTTGGTTGATGGTAACCATCCATATAATGCACATTCTTCCTGGTGTTGTTTGTTATGAATGATTGTCATTCTTGTAGGATAAATCCATGTACTTCACATGCTGGTCGCTTTCTTCTGGGCTGGCCTATTATCTGTCGTTCTAGCTTATAGTAGTCAGTTGCCTGTTCTTGTTTGTATTTGATCTCGATTCATTGAGAGATTTTGAAAACTTTATTGTGCTTTGCTCACAAAATGGACATGCTGCATTTTTCTTACCTTTAAATAAGTATTCAAGCATACATCTTTGTAGGTTACCGTATTGATTGGGGAGACTGGGTCTGGAAAGAGTACACAGTTGGTTCAGTTTCTTGCTGATGCAGGATTAGCTGCCGATGGCTCAGTTGTATGTACACAGCCACGAAGAATTGCTGCCCTGTCTCTAGGCCGCCGGGTTAGAGATGAGAGCCAAGGGTGTTATGTGGATAACTTTGTGACAACTTATCCCACATATGTATCTTCTCAAGTATTTGGCTCAAAGGTAATTTATATGACAGATTATTGTCTCCTGCAGCATTGTATGGGTAATATGAGTTTGTCAGGCATATCATGTATCATTGTTGATGAAGCGCATGAAAGAAGCTTGAACACTGATCTTCTTTTAGCTTTGGTTAAGAAACAGCTGTTTGATAGGTCTGATTTAAGGCTTGTCATTATGTCTGCTACAGCTGATGCAAATAAGCTTGCAGAGTACTTTTATGGTTGTTCTGTCATTAATGTGAAGGGCAGAAACTTCCCTGTTGAAATCAAATATATTCCTGATGTGAGTTCCGCATCTTCTACTGCCACTCCTATCAATCATAAGTCTGGTGGATTTGCTTCGTATGTTTCTGATGTTGTTAGGATGGCTAGATTTATTCATAAAACTGAGGGAGATGGGGCTATTCTAGCTTTTTTGACTTCTCAAATGGAGGTTGAATGGGCTTGTGAAAATTTTGTCGAGCCTATGGTAGTTGTACTGCCATTGCATGGTAAACTTTCATTTGAAGAACAAAATCATGTTTTTGAAAGCTACCCAGGAAGAAGAAAGATAATTTTTTCGACAAATGTAGCTGAGACTTCCCTTACTATTCATGATGTTAAATATGTAATTGACTGTGGTATGGAAAAAGAGAGCAGATTTGAACCTAGTTCTGGTATGAATGTACTTAAAGTTTGCTGGATCAGCCAAAGTTCTGCTAATCAGAGAGCTGGCCGTGCTGGTCGAACTGGAGCTGGCAAATGCTACAGACTTTACTCAGAGAGTGATTTCCAGTCAATTCGAATCCATCAGGAGCCAGAAATCTGTAAGGTTCATCTTGGCAGTGCTGTTTTGAGGATTCTTGCTCTGGGAATTCAGAAAGTGCAGGACTTTGACTTTGTTGATGCACCTAGCACTATGGCTATTGATAAAGCTGTGCAGAATCTTGTTCGTTTAGATGCTATTACCTGTAGGAATGGTAAATATGAACTTACTGATGTTGGTCGATATCTTCTTAAATTGGGCATTGCACCACGACTGGGGAAGATTATTCTTGATTGCTTTACGTGTGGATTGAGGAAAGAGGGTCTGGTTCTTGCTGCTGTATTAACACATTCAAGTAATATGTTCTGCAGGGTAGGTAATGAAGAGGAAAAATATAGAGCTGACCGTCGGAAGCTGCCTTTCTGCCACCATTATGGTGATCTATTCACATTGCTTTCTGTTTACAAGAAATGGGAAGATGAACATGAAAGTAAAAATAAGTGGTGTTGGGAGAACAGCATTAATGCAAAATCCATGAGAAGATGCCAAGATACAGTGCAGGAACTCGAGCGCAGTCTTCGGCATGAGCTCAATGTCATCATTCCAAGTTACTGGTTGTGGAATCCAGGTAGAACTTCTGTGTATGACAAGTCATTAAAGCGGGTTATACTTTCATCGCTTGCAGAAAATGTAGCCATGTATTCTGGATATGATCGACTTGGGTATGAAGTGGCTTTAACAGGAGAGCATTTGCAACTTCATCCATCATGTTCATTGTTAGCCTTTGGCCAGAAGCCAGATTGGGTAGTATTTCATGAAATTTTATCATTGCCAAATCAATATTTGGTATGTGTAACTGCTGTTGATCATGAATGCTTCCATAAGATTCAGCCTCCTTTGTTTGATATCTCGCAATTGCGTAACAGAAAAATGCAGATAAATCTATTCTCTGGAATTAGTAATAATGTTCTGAGAAGATTATGTGGTAAACAGATTCTTGATCTGCAACGCATTGTTTCTCGCCTTCGAAATCTTTGCATGGATAATCGGATTAGCATCGATGTTGATTTTGAGAAAGGAGAGCTTCAGTTGTTTGCATCAGCAAAAGATATGGAAAAAGTTTCTTCCACTGTAGGAGCTGCTCTTCTTTTTGAAAAGAAACGGTTAATGGATGAGTGCATAGAGAAATGTTTATATCATACTGTAACTGGTAATTCTCCCTCTTTGGCTCTATTTGGTTCAGGTGCTGAAATTAAGCATCTGGAGCTTGAAAACCGATATTTAGCAGTTGAAATATCACATGCAAATGCTCATGATTTAGATGATAAGGAGCTACTTATGTCGGCTGACCAATTAGCTCCTGGAATAGCTAATTTTCATAAGCACATTGGAACTGGCCCTGATAATGAAGACTTGAGCAAGTGGGGCAAGATTGTTTTCCTTACTCCTGAAGCTGCTGAAAATGCTGTAGAAAAGCTCAGTGAGTTAGACTTTTTGGGGTCCATGTTAAAAGTTGTACCTGCTAGCACAGGTGAACATTTGATATTACCGTTTCCAGCAGTAAAAGTCAAGCTCTATTGGCCACGCCGGCCAAGTAAGGGTGTTGCACTTGTTAGTTGTTCACAGGAGAATGCTGACTTCATTATTAATGACTGTTCTGGATTGGAGATTGGTGGAAAGTTTATTAATTGTCAGCTCAGCACGAAGCATAGGAATTGCATTTTTGTTACAGGAATTTCTAAAGATGTGTCAGAATCAGAATTAAGCAATGCTCTCCAACGTGCAACGAAAAGGACAATTATTGATGTTCACCTGTTGAGAGGAGCATCAGTCTGTGATTTACCAAATTCTACTTCCGCAAAAGCTCTAACCAAGGAAATTGCTTCTTTTATGCCTAATAAGCAATTTCATGCTGATAGTTTCCGAGTTGAAGTGTTCAACCCTGAAGCAAAGGATTATATGACAAAGGCCTTGATCACTTTTAACGGAAGTCTACATTTGGAGGCAGCAAAGGCATTGGATCACATTCAAGGGAAGGTACTTCCAGGTTTTCTCTCTTGGCAGAAGATCGAGTGCCAGCAGATGTTTTACAGCACTCTTTCTTGTCCTGGTCGGGTCTATTGTGCTATTAAAACAGAACTTGATTCTTTACTTCTAAACTTCAAGCTTCATAAAGGTATGCTTAAATTTGCCTTTTATGTTAATTTGACTTTTAATTATGGAGTTTTTGTCAACTTTCATATATTGTATTTTTATAATAATCATGTTACAGATAGTTTTACTCTATGTTAGAACACTATGTTTTCTAACCGAAGTTTTATCACCTGTGATTTGAAATATTTCATTCTGAATCAAGTCTGAGTTTATTTGTGCTACTGAGCACATATTTCATCTAGAAAAATTTGGTTGTATTATAAATTTCAGATTTTGCTATTTGTATTCTGCTTTACTGTCTCTTGAAATGATGATTTTGCTCCTAACTAATGGAATCATAATGTTGAAGGGATGTTATCCATTATAAGCAGCTATGTCTGAATTGTTGCTCTATAATAGGAGTTCTTGTTTGTTGGTTTGTAAATGATCTACTAAGTCAAGTCCAACCTAGTTATTAAATGGGACAAATTTATCAACACAATAGTTACCAGCATTGTTTTCCTTTATGTGGATTTGGAGATTGACAACCAATTTGATTTGCTTACTCCTACATCTATGATTAACTCTTCAACTCACTATTCTCGCCTAATGTTGTTGTTTTTATTTGATTAGATTAAATCCTAAACTTTTTATGTGTTTTGAATTTCTGATGTTAACAGACTCTCTCTTCCCTTTCTCATATAATAGACTCATCCAAGAAGGTCTCTTACCGAATGTTCACATGAGTTTTCAAAATGGTAACTTTCAGAAGTCTCGAAATTGCCCATTCCACTTCTAATAGATCATGTGAAAGTCGGTAAAGGGCCTTGTCCACCTTTTGGAATGCTTATTGGTGTAGGTTGTAAATATATACTTTCTTCCTTTTTATGGCATTGGAGGCATCAGAGGTGCTAGACGGTGATATTTCTGTTTTAATGAGACTTGAAGGCTTGTAGACCATTTAGCTAATTCTAAATTGTTAGTCTATGATGACCATGGCTCCTGTCTTTACTGATTTACTTAACCCATTGATCTTAGTATATTATACTGATAACTTTTATAAATAATCACTACAAATATATTGCATATCATAACATAACCATCATAAAATTGATTAAGTAGGTAATTGTCTTATTATAAAGTTAGTAATATAATACTATGAATTAATTGGGGCTAGCTGAATAAATCTAGAAGGTTTTAATGGGTTGACTATCAATAGGTTAAAAGGTTACCATTAGAGTATGCTGGTCAGCTTGTTATTGCCTAGTTGATAGTTGGTTAAATGAGTTTGCTTGATTGTTGCTGGCACTAATTTATGGAAAATATGTTAACATCAGTTCATTCACATGTTGGCAAATTTAAACAAGATAGCATATTTTCTCTTCCAACCTCATAGTGCATCTTTGGAAGCTCCACTTATTTAATTTACAAAACCCTATATTTGCTTTATGTGTAGTGTATACCATTTTTTTTTATTTGACAACTTAACCTTCTTGGGCCAATGCACACTTTATTATTTTGAGAGTCATGTTGATGTGTATGACTGCTGATACCTGCCTCCATATCTATCGAGAATTAGGTTTTGTTTGATCGTGTAAGAAATAAAGAATTATGTTGGATCATTTGTCATGCATCTTTTGTTTGTAAATGAGAGTGAAATCCAAGTATTTGAAATGAGTTAGAAGTTTAACAGAACAAAATTAGTATTTTCTTTGGATTGCTTCAGTCAAATAGTTTTAAATGAACTTATTTTGAAAGTTTTATGTTCTGACATTAATATGAATGAAATTAAAATTTCATACTTATACTAAGTTCAAGCGTATCTACAATTGGCCATTGGCTGCTGAAAATTTTCTTCTGCTTGATTTGTCTAAGTTCCATTAGTTGCTAGAAATTATAGAACATAAAACAATGCAAATTTTGTCCATACTTGGACACGCTTTTCTTATATGAATATGCCATTTTTCTTATGTACATAGGTGGAGAACTAATGTTTTTTTGACGACAATGCGAGAATCAGGAATGCAATTAATTGCTTTATTCTGCATGTATCCACCCACCTAAATATGAGATCTTATTGTGTGCATTTCTAATACATTAGTGGTTTTACTTGGATGTTGACAATGCATGGAATCAACTCTGCATTAATTTGGATTTTGGGATAACATTGTTTTGACGTACAGGGGTTTACTTTGGTTTCTGGTTTTGGCAATATTGGATGCTGTCAGCTATAGAAACTGAACATGTTACTGTCTAATAAGGTCACTGGTATTGATACGATGGGCTGCTTTCTTCAATTTGAATGCAGGTGTGTCATTTAAGATGGACCGAACTGAGAGTGGTGCATTTCGACTAAAAGTTCATGCTAAGGCCACGAAAGTTGTTGCTGATTTGAGGAAGCCTCTGGAGCAATTGATGAGAGGCAGAACTATCCATCATCCAGGTTTAACTCCGAGCCTAATGCAGGTACGCCTTATCTGGGATGGTGTCTCACTTATGGAAGGCAATTAATGAAAAGCAAAATTATCCATCATTTAACTCCAAGTCTAATGTAGGTACTTCTTACGCGTGATGGTATGGGGCTAATGAAAGCTGTGGAGCGAGAAACTGGGACCTGCATTCTGTATGACAGGCAAAATTTGACTGTAAAGGTGTTTGGTTCTCCAGAACCAGTAATTGAAGCCGAGAAGAAACTGATGAACTCACTGCTTTCCTTCAATGAAAACAAACAACTTGATATCCGTCTTCGTGGTGTCAACCTCCCACCTGGATTAATGAAAGAGGTGGTTCAAAGGTTTGGACCAGATCTTCAGGGGCTGAAGGAAAAGATACCTGGCATTGATTTGGTTCTCAACACCCGGCATCACACCCTCTCAGTCAGAGGAAGCAAAGAACTGAAAAAGAAAGTAGAAGATGTAATTTCTGAAGTGATTCAGTATCTGGATACTGAAGGCCTAATGATTGGGCAGCTATCAGAAGAATCAGCATGCCCGATATGCTTGTGTGAACTGGAGGAACCATACAAACTCGAATCCTGTGGTCATGTGTTTTGCGAGGCATGCTTGATAGATCAGTTCGAGTCTGTGATAAAGTCCCATGATGGTTTCCCAATTTGCTGCACAAAAGAGGGCTGCAAGGCGCCCATATTGCTTGCGGACCTTAGGCATCTTCTATCAGCTGACAAACTGGAACAGCTGTTCAGAGCTTCTCTGGGTGCATATGTCACTGCAAGTCTGGGAACCTATCGGTTTTGCCCAACTCCAGACTGCCCTTCTGTTTACAGGGTTGCTCCCAAGGGGGCTGCTACAGGGTCATTTGAGTGCCCTGTCTGCTCAATGGAGACCTGCACCAAGTGCCATCTTGAGTACCACCCCTTCATATCCTGTGAGACGTATATGGAGTTCAAAGAGAACCCTGACCTATCCTTAGAAGTGTGGCGAAAGGGGAAGGTGGAAGTGAAGGACTGTCCCTCCTGCCATCACACTATTGAAAAGATCGACGGTTGCAACCACATTGAATGCCGGTGTGGAAAGCACCTCTGCTGGGTGTGCTTGAAGTGGTTCAGGAGCAGTGGAGGGTGCTATGACCATATCAATTCTGAACATCCAACCATTGTATGAGCCAGTTATGAGCATAGCTTC
Organism: Dioscorea alata; assembly: GCA_020875875.1. Classification (NCBI taxonomy): domain Eukaryota; kingdom Viridiplantae; phylum Streptophyta; class Magnoliopsida; order Dioscoreales; family Dioscoreaceae; genus Dioscorea; species Dioscorea alata. The sequence continues at coordinate 1,760,320 of CM037028.1, read as the reverse complement.
TAATGAAGTTATCTGTATATATGTGATATATATATATATATATATAGATATAGATATTTAATACCAGTTTATATTTAGGGTAGTCAAAGAAAGCCTTGTTTGTAACTTCTGAAGAGGCATGAATTGACATTATAACCTTATCATCATCTATACAGATTTATAGATTCTCAAAAACAATTCAAACTTGCATCTTCTTTCTAACGTAATCTTTCATTTCTGTACAAAGGTATGAATCAAAACAGGCAGCAGCCAAATGCAAAGCCAACTCCAGCAATGCCGATGCACAGGGCTAAAGTCAAGCACCAAGCAGTCAGAGGTATGTCTGCTTCCACTGGAATTTCATTACTGGTATGTGACCTCTTGTTTAGCATTGAGATCTCAATGTCAAGCAAGTTCACCCACTGTCTATGAGCATAGAGCTTCATGGACTCCTTGAAGATCATGTCTGTTATCTCTTTGTTTCTCGCACTTTCCGTTGATGCTTTTTTCTCTGCTTCTCTTGCTCGTGTTTGTGATAATTGCAGAGCTCGTAGCAAGCCCGTGTTTTCTTTCTCCTCAGACTGATTGTCCTTGCAGCTGCAATTTAGAAAAGGTGATAAATAATTAACCATCCAACATGCTTCCTGATGTGAGATTGAAGGCTTACATCTTGTCAGGCAGGGTTCTTTTCTTCAACTTCTTATCGCAGTCCGCAAACTCGGCAGGCGAGAAGTACTTAACTGGCGGCGGAAGATCACAATTCTGCAGGAGACTACTCGCCTGCTGCTGCTTCTTTGGTATCACTGCACCTACCAGGTACTCTTTATCATAATTTTCAAACTGCCAATCCAGAAACCATTTCTTCGTCGGTGTAGCTGAGAAATTCATCGTCTTATTGTTTGCAGCAGAAGAGAATTCTGATGGAGTAAACAAGGATTTAGATCGGAAGAGAGAAATGGGAGGAATTGGTCTGATTTCGGGGGTTGGTGTGGATAGTTGGAGATAGCGTGGAGTGCAAGAGGTAATGAATTTCTTTCCTTCTTGGCATCTTCTTCTTCTTCTTTCCTACTTGTGTTTTTTTTTAAGGATGCTTCAATCAATAACTTTGCGTGCATCACCTACTCTGAATATTCCTTGTTCCTTTCCTATGTGTGTGCGTCTGTGTGTGTGTTTTTACGTATTGCCCCTTGAGAATTGTTTTAATTAGTTATTAGAACCTCACCAGCCAAACATCCAGTAATTATACTACCAAAATTGATCTGATACTTAATTTGTGAATATTAATTTGTATTTATTATTAATTAGGAAAATAATTTTTTTTTTTTTTTTTTTTTTTTTGAAGAACTTCCCCACAGGAGAAGCTAAATTTTATTGAAAAGGAAACTAGACAGAAGAAACAACAGAAATAGGAAAAAACAACAAACAGGCCAGCAAAAAGGCCAGCAAAAAACTAAAACCTGAAACCATTAACTGCTAATGATCTCATGATCCAGAAAGGGAGCTCACGTCCCGTTAAAAAGAGATTAAGATGCAGATAATTGAACCCAATAGTAGCGAGGTTGACAGCAGGAACTTCCCAAGATTGTGGTATGATGTGTATACTAGGATGATTACAGTTGCTGAGAAAGTCTTTCAAGCAATGGATTTGATGATGGAATCTCCACAAAAGGGTATCATTGATGCTTTGAAGGTAGTTCGGGATGACAGGCAGCGCACAAAAGATATGCTGAACATGGGTTTGCATGGCAACAGAAGTCAGGAGTCCCACTTCTAATGCAAAGAGATCATCAGAGGAGTTGTCAAGCATGCGAGTGGAGATACATCCTGCAAATAAAACTTTGTAATAAGAATTCACTACAAAGAAGCCCACAGACCTTACCTGAGTATTATGATTGGAGATGACATGAGTAAACAGAAAATTCTCCCCCGAAGTAATGAAGTTATTCAATATCAGCTGTTGTCCCAAAGGGTTCATAGTATGAAAAGCAAATTCTTGCACATGAGCACTGGCTTTTCTAGCAATGGAGGCCCAAATCGGTTGAGCATTCCTGAAAACAACATCACACCTGCCAAGCCAGATAAACCAAGCTCCAGCAACAATAAGGGCTAGAGTGTGAGGAGAGTGCCTGTATAATTCAATCCAATTGCCAGAGGAAAAACCCTGAGTTAAAGAAATTGAAATATCATTAGAAGAGCACAGTAAATTCCAAACTGCCTGGACACGGGCACATCTACAAACCAAGTGATCAATAGTCTCCTGATGCAAATGACAAAAGGGGCAAGGATTATCAGGGCCAAGGTTTAGCCTATGGAGGAAGGCTGATGTAGAGAGTTTACCATGTAAGCATAACCAGGTAAAGTGTTTCAGTCTAGGAGCGACAGGGATATGCCAAAGAATTCTCCAGCCAATCCAAGGATCCATTTGAGAATTAAGACTATTCAAAGTATGATAAACTGCTGAGGAAAGTCTAGAACAGTTTGATTTCGGGGCCCAGACCCAATGATTATCACCTCCAGCTTCAGAATTGATGCCATTAGGAATATTGCAGTCAAAGGAATTGCCAAAGATGGAGGAAAAACTATCTTGATCCCAATGATTGTCAAAAATCAACCCAGATAGATGAATTTGATCAAAATTGATGTTCATGTTAATGTAAGTGGGTTTCATAGCTAATGGAATATCAAAAAGCCAAGGATCACCAAGGAAAGAAGTGTTCTCCAAATTAAAAGTTTTGAGCTTACAAAACTGTTTGAGAAAACAAGCAGTTTGACAAAGGCCACGAAAAAACCAAGAACACTTGGTAGGGGGTTGATCAGTCCAAAAATTAATTTTACCATACTTATCCAGAAGGATCTGAACCCATAATGAGTCATGACAATTAAGATATTTGAAAACATGTTTAGCCATGAGGGAATGCTTCACCAGAGCCAAATTTTTGATACCTAAGCCCCCCTCAGACTTACCTTCCATTAAAGTGCTCCAATTCACATTATGGATGCCCGTTCCATTGCCATTACGACTCCAAAAGAATTTCCTAGCATGTTTAGAAATCTCAGATAAAATTGAATCTGGGATGGGATAGACCGAAAGTTGATAAAGAGGAGCTGAAAGAAGCACAGAGTTGATCAAGATTTCTTTAGCAGCAGGAGACAGACAAAACTTGGTCCATCTCTTGCACATATTTTTCACTTTGTCTATCATAAACAAGAAGGTTTGACATGCTAAACGCTTAGGAGAAATCAGGACACCGAGGTATTTGAAAGGGAAGAAAGCTTGGTTGAGATTCAGTAAACTACAGATCCTAGTGATAATATGTTTGTTAAGCCAGGAGGGGAAAAGAACATGAGATTTAGAGAGATTAGGACGTTGCCCGGTGAGATTGGAATAAAAAGACAGACAAAGACAAACATTTCTGGCAATTTTGCGGGAAGCATGGGTGATAAGAATCAAATCATCGGCATACATTAAATGATTAAAATTGTGTCTAAGGTTAGCATTGAACCCAGGGATAAGATTGCTCTGCAGACAGAAATTGAGCATAGAGGTAAGAGTCTGAGAGACCATAATGAATAAATAAGAAATAAAATTTTGATCTTTTGTTTGTTTAGATGTTACTTGATTGCGAGGAGGGCATATGATTTATGTGGGACCACTTATTTAAGTATAATATTTAATGTACATAATGATATTAAAAATGTTTTGTAAATAAAAAAAATTGTTTATCTTTAAAAATAACTCAATATTTTATACATCAATGCCAATTATTATTATTATTAAGATCATAAAATTAATTTGATCACATTTCTCTTTTTATATCTTGCAGGTGTCAAAATATTTTTTAGTTATTTATTTATTGCTATTTATGCATATTTTCCACATTATGGAGAGTTTCAAAATAAAAACCAATTTTTATTAGATGTTTTTCACGCATTCATTTCCCATGTTAGAAACAGAATGTTACAATTGAGATTACAGTTAAAATTTTAACTTATTAATTAATTAATTAATTAACAATGTTAAATCTAAATGACATTGCACGTCACAATCATATATTTTCATTGGTTAGGCTTAAGCATGAAATCTAGTTGAAAATATTATTATTATTATTATTAGTTAATGAAAAAATTCATGTATCTGTGCTCATTCATCTTTTGTTCAATTTTTTTTCGTTATCACACAATTTTCAGTTAGCACCACATTTGACAAGCACTTGTAAACCCCAAAAATGTGACTTGGGAATTATATAATGCTTTGTACTCCTTTTTACAACTTATTTTGCATCGCTATTTTATGTAATTTTTCATATACAAAACTTCGCGTCAATAACTTAGCGATTAAAACAACAGTGTGTGTTTGGGGTGATTTTTTTTATATTATTTAAAAAAATTATATATTGTTAAATATTTTAAATATAATAATAATTGAGATGTTGGAGTAAACATAAAACACTTGAGGTCTGTGTGGTTTGTATGATAAAAAAATATCTTAAAAAAGTTGAAGATGGAAAACATTTGAGGTCTGTGTGATTTGTAGGATGAAGAATTAAAATGATAAAGCTTGCTTGGTTGATATCTTTCAAAACGTTCGAGTAACTTAGGCCTTTACATGTCTATTTAATAGAATGATTTAAGTATTTGTATTTAATTATCAATCTAGTCTTCTATATATTTTTAAAAATTAAGTAAAATAAAAGATGTTTATTTTGGTTATTGGTGTTTATCTATAAAATGTAAAGTAGATGTATGAAGTAAAAAAAAAATTAAATTGATGAAATAAGTACTAAAGTGAATGTATATTTCAAAAAAAAAAAAAATTTAAAGTGATGAAACAAAGACTAAAGTAAGTGTATATTATGACTCCATCTTGATGTAACATATTTTTTTCATGGGGGTAGGTAACAATATGGGTAAGAAGAAAAAAAAATTTTAAAACTTCATATTTCTAAATGAGTGATCTCAACAACAAGACAAGTATTTTCTTGGGAGGGGTATTCAATTTCTTTTGTATTTTTTTTCAAAATTATTGTTTGACAATGGTCTCATTGTTAAGGGTCATTTTTTAGTTTTTTTCTTCTTTTGTTATTATATCCACTTCGAGTGGATTTGTTACTTCTATTTTTATTGTTCTATTTTAGTTTAAATTTGTTTTTTATGTTTATTGCTATATTTGTTATTATGTTTATATTAATTTTTACTATTTTTAATGTATTCATATTTTATTCATTTTATTAAAAAAATATGGTTCGAGTCTTAATAAGACAAATATTATTTGTCACGTGATTATGAAAGTAGTATTATTTTTAAGGTTTTTATAATAATTTTGTCATTTATGATTTTTTTTCCTCTTTCAATTTTTTCACATAAAAACATAGGATTTTGTCCTGTGTTTGTTTGCTTGGTATTCCAATTATTTGCTGACTTATCAATTAATTAATTAATTCCAATTAGAGTAAAAATTTTAGGATGTCACTGGACTATAACCATTTTTCACTTTCCTCACTGAATTTTAATTTGTTTTTTTTAGTCATCATACACTGATTTTTTTTCACCAGGAGGTCACCCATAAGAATCCAGTCAAAAAAACTGAGCTGACCACCGGAATTGGTTGAGTTGGCTCGGTGGTCAGCTCAGCTTTTTTGACTGGATTCTTATAGGTGACCTTGCTGTGAAAAAAAATTATTGTAGAGTGACTGAAAAGAAATAAATTGAAATTCAGTGAGTAAAGTGAAAAATGGTTATAGTACAGTGATCTCCTAAAATTTTTACCCATTCCAGTCATTTATGTAGTAATTAGTATATATATATATACACACACTAATAAGTGACAAGTGTCTCTCATTTAAAGAATTATCAGAGGGACATATAAGTACAGAGGTGCACTAATTATAGTGGCTTACAAACCTCATATGAAAATTCTCTGTCCTACAATCCTAAATGGGTGAAACCATTGTTTCTCCCACATAGAACCCACACCCATGCTATTGATAAACAATATTGGACACAAATGTACAATGCATCAACAGTACAGAACAGTATTGTCAGGGGAATGATTAGCTTTGCTTTTCTCCTTAGCATTTTTGTTTCATATTATTGGACTATTCAATTTTTGACAAAACCAATATTATTTATCAAATTACCCAATTAATTGCTCATCAAATTTAAAAAAAAAATCAATTATTATTATATTCCCAAATAAAATACCAAAAGATTGTCGAAAAGATATATTACTAGCATATAAGTAATTTATGAAAGTAAGCACTTCTAATGTGAAGCAATATTAATTTAGTTACATATATGACAACACAAGTGTGAACCATGAGCATTGATCACATACATTTTCCTCATCAATTTTTTGTCACACAAATCATATATATATAAAACGTTGCATATGATTTTATTAATTTCTCAGCGTTTAGGAACACAATACTCTCATTTGGCACTAGCTTCTATAAATTAATCCTCAACCATTTTAAAATTTTATTAGTTTTTATAAGCTCGATAGAAATAAGATATAATAATATGATTTCCATTTTTTTTTTTATATATATTGAAGTACATTGAAGTAAACTAGGTTATTCTTTAATGTCTTTTTAATGCTTTAGTTTGGATGCCTTAGTAGACGATTAATTTTAAATTGGGTATATATTACACTGAAGAGTGGCGATAAAATCAATATTAAAAGATGTAATAATCATTTTGTAGGCTTATTAACAAGAGAATTTGTTTCAAAAAAATAATGGAATATCAAATGAAACTTGTTACTGAAAATAAAAATTCGATTTAAAATTTTTTTGCAGGTAAATTAAATGTTTAAGAACAACATATTTTCATTAGGCACTAGCTTCTATAAACTAATCCTCAATAATTTTAAAATTTTATGAGTTTTTATTAACTCGTTAAAAATAAAATATAATAATATAATTTCATTTTCTTCTCTTGGGAGTTTTTTTTTTAAATATTGGAGTAAATTGAAGTAAATTAAGTTTTTTTTATTTCTTTTTAATGCTTTAGTTTGGACACCTTATTGGATGATTAATTTTAAATTGAGTATATATTACAGCGAAGAGTGGCAGTGAAATCAATATTAAAAGATATAATAATCATTTTACAGACTTATTAACACAAAAATTTGGGCAAAATTAATATTAAAAAATATAATAATAATTTTACAGGCTTATTAACACGAGAATTTGCTGCAAGAAAATAATGGAGATGTGTGAAAATAAAAATCATATTAAAAACTTTTTAAAGCATATGCTTACCTTAATACTATAAAAACATTACACTATTTTTTTAAAAAATATTTTATTATCTACATATGTAAATTATTAAATCATATCATTTATGAAGGAATTGCAGCTAAGTTTAAATAGAGAAGTTAATGGCATGCAATTTTAGAGAATATATATATAGATATGCATATGGCTTTGCCAAAAAGTAATGGTCAAAAATCCAAAACTGACACAAATTACTTCATTCACTGAAATTAATAAAAGAAAAAAAAAATACAACAAAAATGGTAGAAGAAAATTTTGTGAATTTATACACACAACAAGATGATGATGATGATGATGATGTATATTGCTTCTAATTCGACAATTCTAAGCTTGCATTATTCTCTTCGACTAATTTTTGTTGCTCTATTTGATTTTCCTCCGGAGAATCACGAAGAACCAAATTAATTTGCCTTCCCATTAATTTCTGCAGAAAAATAACTTCAATTATTAGTAATAACAAGAACACAGTATTTCGATTGAAGACAAAGAAGAATACCTTTGCATTGAAAGAAGCTACTGCAGCTTCGGCTTCTTCTTTCGAAGCAAAGGCCACAAATCCATAGCCTGCCGGTCTCCTCGGTTTGCTGTGAAAGATAACTTCAGCAGAGATAACATTGTAACTCGGCTCGAAAAGCTCCCGCAAATCTTTTGACCTCACTCTCCAAGCTAAGTTTCCGGCAAACACTGTGTGCTTCTCTACTGGTGTGTTCTCTGTCGGAATTTTCTTCAGTGATCTTGAAAATTCGACTTTTATCACCCGACCGTCTAAATTCTAGATCATTCAATTGTAACCCCGAAAATGAATATAAACATTAGAACAGTTTCACCAAATAAAAAAAATACAATAGTAAATTTAAGTTCGACATTGAAGTACTACTAACATATGTATTGAGACTATTTAGTGCTGCAAGAGCCTCTTCTTCAGAAGCCATTGTGATGAATGCCAATCCCCTGTTCCTCTCTCTATTGTACATCGATAACTGTAAAACCAAATGATTCAATGTATGAGAACATAATCTAAACAATGCCATTCTTCGAAGATATATCCGATTTCGATCAATTCAGAAAATTTATTTATACATTGTTTACAACACAGCTCTTGTCTTTGTTGGCATTTTATCACTATGGTATTTTTATCAAATGATCAATTTAAATCCCACTGGTAAAACTATTTCACCAATTTGTGTCCCAATAAATACATGAGTGAACATTTTGACTGAATAATGTCGATAGCATCTCTTCCGGAATTTTTCTTTTATAGGACTTAAAAATCAAGGGTAACTCTGCAATTACCGGGCTTTAGTGTGGATAAGAAAAAAAGGAGAATCAACAATTAAATTTTTCCCGGAACACAATGAACATGAATCTTGAGATTCTTGACTTAAGAATCAAGGGTCTTTACTTGTTTTATTAGGATCTATATAATATACCCTCTTTCTTCCTACAGTCAATTTAATTCATCATGAATTTAAAAACTATGCAAACTTTTCTTTGTGACAATACTCGGGATGTTTTGTGATATCGACAATAATATCTTTAACTTGCTTGTGTGACACAAGGTTGAAGATTCTAGTTTCAAATCATCTCAAAAATAAGAGTAGTAGAATTTGGAAATTGATGTAAAAAATTCCATGTCGGCATTGAGAAATCCTTTCCAATAGTTATCAAGATTCAATTAATCTTGAGCATGAAAGATATTCACAGTAGTACAACAAGGATTCACTCAGTATGATCACAGGCATTCTTCGATGAGTTCTAGATTGGTAACTAATTCAGGTCGAAAGGATTTTCATGACACAACAGCAACGGTGTCAAGCAACGTCTTCATTTAAACTTGCCTCATTGGCATGACAATGCCAAACTACACAAGAACTTCAAGAAAGACCTAAAGAGAACCTAGAGGAACAGACTATACTATTCTGATTAGTGTTTCACCCTTTGGAAAATAGCCATTAATTTCTTGCATTCTGAGTATCATTTCTACAAATTCAAACGGCACAATTCCAGATGATATATTAACAAATTTCCGTCAAAGACTAATCTAAACTTCATTTAGTGCTTCTTGTTCCATTGAAAGGGAATGAAAAGGAACATTGTTTAGAGTAATTTGTTTATATGTTTTGAACAAAAGCCAACACAAAGAAGAGGCGCAAGAAGAGATTACAACATCAACAACATAGAATGCTTTCAACACAGATTGTAAACCTAAACCACCCTAATAGCCATTGAACACTAATTTAAACTCCATTTAGTACTCAACCAACTGAGAGAAAAAAAAAAAAAGTAGTGAGAACAGCTTAGATAAATTTTTGATGTTTTGAACCAAATCCAACACAAAGAAGAGAAACAACAGAAAAGCAAGAATAGGAGCAAGAGTTAAACTTCAACATCGAAGACTTTGTCCTGCTTTTGGCAGAGATTTTAACCCTGAACTTTATTTGCCACCAGAATCTAGTTTAGTGCCTAATTCATTGAAACTGAAACCAAAAGGGACAAAATTTTTTGAAATAATCTCAACAGGAAACACCCAAATTGCCATCAAACACCAACCTACACTCCATTAAATATTCAATGCAAAGTGATGATCTAGAATTAAATTTATCAACTTTCATTAACCAAATCCAACAGAAAGCAGAGAAACAGCAGAAAAAACACTGCCATGCTGTTGGCATGGGCTGTCACCTTAAACTCCAATTGGCATCGAACACCAATATAAGCTCAAATTAATACTCAATTCATTGAAACGGAAACAAAAAAGTCACAATCTAGAGATAAATTTATCAACTATTATTAATTAAATCCAAGAGAAAGCAGAGAAGCAGCAGGACAAAAAAAAAGGGTGAGCAAGAGTAAAACCTCCATATCAACAACACTGCCATACTTTTAAAAGAGAATTTAACTCTAAATCCCAATTGCCATCAAACACTAATCTAAGCTCAAATTCAAACTCAATTCATTGGAAAAAGAAACAAAATGTGATAACCAAGAGATAAATTTATCAACTTTTATTAAGAAAAATCCAAGGGAAAGCAGAGAAGCAGCAGAAAGAAAAAACCAAGGGGAGCAAGAGTGGAACCTCAACATTAACAACAGTGCCATACTTTTGGAAGAGATTGGCAATGTCCTCAACAGTGGAAGTCCAAGGAATATTCTGGGCAATCAATCTCTTCCGAGGTTGCAGAGAGGTCTCCAAAGTCCCCTCTGATGCCACTGCTGGTGCTGCAGCTGAGCTGGACGATAGAGCAACAATGGAGAAGAAAGGTCGGTGCTTTCGAGCAATGGAGAGAAGGATAGGAAGGTAGGGTTTGGGTTGAGAAGCTAATGGGAGGAAAGGTGAAGGCTTTGGCTGTAAAGAAGGGGGAGAAGAGAGGTTGAAGAGAGGAAACGCCATTGCTGAGGTTGAAGCTTGCTCATGTGCTAAGATTATTTATTTTATTTATTTTTATTTAATAGGAATGGTTAGAAATTTTATCCACTAGATTTTTTATTTTAGACTTTTTCTAAATACCCCCTCAAAATTTACTGAAATTAATTTTATACAATGCTCTGCCATAAATAAAAAAAAAATTAAAGGAAAATTACTTACTGGTTACTAACACTTTTTGTTTATTCTAACAAGTTCTTCCGACAAAATATTATACTTTGCAGTCCATTGTTTGTACAACTAGTTCAATTTCATCACTCCCATCATCTTTGGAAATTTGAATTCTGTTCGACAACACACAAATTTAAATAGATTCTCCAAATAGTAAGCAAATACACAAAAAATTAAAAAACAAAACTATAAACTGAGGGTGATCTAAGAATAGTAAATCCAAAGTACCAAAACAAAAGAGAAAAACTAAAAATTGAATGTGATGTAAAAATAGTAAAACTGAGATTATCTAGCGATTGGACTTAAAAGTAATTTTGGAAAAAAAGAAGAATTTTCAAGGGATTTGAAAAATCAAAAGTTTTTTTGGCCCAATGGTAAAGTTGTTTGAACTTTTTGAGCAATTTCTCAATAAATAAACAAGAAGAAATATATAAATAATTCATGTTTTTATTGACAAGTATGCTAACTTATTACATAATCATAGCATGAACTTATTCTATATAAAATGATGAAATAAATAATCAGTTTTTCAGTTTTCTTATAACATCTGTACCACAAATTTAATTTTCACTTGTAATTGTTCTCATGATCCATAATATCTTGTTTCTCTTTCTCTCTTTGTTCTTCTTTTTCAATCAAAGGCTCCATCAATTCTTCCACCTCTTCCTTAATTTTATCAACCTATCAAACAAAAATAAATTAAAATATTTGAATTTTTTATCTTATATATATATATATATATATATATATATATATATATATTCAACTTGCTTGCTTTAGCTTCAAAACTAAACACTTACAAACTAAGAAGAACATATTACAATTCAAACTAAGAGAAAGATTGCAAACTAATTAACTTTTAGTTATCTTAATCATCAAGTATTTTTACTTTCATTCCATCAACTTTTAAACTAAGCTATTGCAATATGATATATATATATATATATATACACATCTTACTTTGTGTAGTAAAACTTCAATATTTTTTGCATCCTTGTCAACTTCTTCAGCAAACTTCTTCACTTCCAAAGCCTCTTGTTTCAAGTTTCCTTCCGGCAAAGCTCCGGCGAGATCCGAGGCTACTTTCTTTGTCTCTTCGGTCACCTTCTCAACTATTTCCACAGTAGTCTCCACAGTCTTCTCCATTCTATCTAAACTTATTAACAAACACACATGAAAACACACTGAATGAATCAATAGAAAACTTCATTCATGCATGCATGCATCCAAGACAGAACATTTATAAATCTTATATGGCTGTAAGGAGAAAAACCCTGACTGTTTGAATAATTACAAGAAGATTACATTAGACCCTAATAGCATAATAATAAATTTTTTTCTCAAAGGAAACCCTTGATCTTTTTTTATTAATTGCATGATCTGTGAATGAATGGACGTACCTCCAACTTTTAGTATTCTCTTGTAGAATGGCACAGTAAGAAGTATGGATCCCAACAACACCAATCTTGTCCTAATTGATACGAGAGTTATATTACACACTCTAGAATGACGGATATACAGTTAACACACACTACACTATTTTTTAGTTTTAGAGGCAGTTTAATAGAGGGGTTTTAAAAAAACCTCTCTATAATAAAATAAGAAATTTTTTTTTATATTTTTAGAGCCGGTTTAGTTAAACCCCTCTATATGAAGCCTCTCTCTCTCTCTCTCTCTCTCTCTCTCTCAGCGAGTGAACTAGGTCTCTCTCTCTCACTCACGCATGTGCGCCCTAATTTCCCAACCGAGAAACCCGGCTTTCTCTCTCGCCCTAACTCCCGACAAACCTCACTCCTGGCACCACCACGCCCCGCCATGCAGCTAACTCTCGACAAACCTTGCATCCCAACTCGGTCTCTCTCAAGAGAGCGATCCCCGTGCGGCTCGGTAGCCATCACCCACTTCTCCACTCGTTGTTCCGCCGAGGAGGTCTCGTCTCTCTTCTCCTCCCCCTTCTTCTTACTCTTCTCTCAATTCACCATCCGTTGATCTTCAAGTTATAGCAAGGATTTTGAGGGATTTTCACGGATTTTCTGATTATTGTTTTCTTTTTTTCCCTCCGTTTTTTTTGTTCCCGCTGATCGCCTTCTCTTTGATTGGTTTCTTATGCTCCGGTTCAATTTCTGGCCGCCATGAGCGCTGCTCTGCCGCCAGCGGGCGGGAGAGAGCTCTCAAAGCCTCCATCCGCTGGGATCTCCAACCTCCGGTTGTCTAATCACAGCGATTCTCGTCTACTCCCGGGATAAGGTATTTCTCTACCGACCTTTTTCTTGCTCTATCTGCAAACCCTAATTTTGATTCGGATGGGGAGCTCTTCGTTGCTTGTGATGTGTGTGGGTTTCCTGTTTGCAGGCCTTGCTATGAGTATGAACGGAAGGATGGGAACCAAGCGTACCCTCAATGCAAGACCAAGTATAAACATCATCGAGGTTCTCGATCTGGCATGCCTTGGCCTGGCAATAACACTAGAGATCATCCTGGAATGATACAGGTTGGTGAATTCTATAATACTGCTTTCTAATGATTTTGTAAGCCACTGTCAAATGTAGAGGGAATTAGAACCTGAAGTAGTTCACCTATGGATGAATCACAATTATTTGAATGCCAATTGTATTGATGATTTCATAGAGATTTGATGGCATTGACAAGAATGATCGTTATGCTTACCGCAATACTGTGTTTTTTAATGTAAGTAGGCCTTATATGTCACATTTTCAAATCATATGTTATTTTTTTGTTGTGTTGTAGATAAACTGATTATCAGTCAGGGTAATACTTTCATCATCTGTCTAGTATTATCTAAGCATTGCTTGATAATTCTACTGAATAATTGAAAGTCTCAAATTTGCACTAAAGATGCAAGTTACCTATGTAAAAGCCTTGTGATGTTGTCATAGCATCGTCACTCGGCATGAAGATCATAATACTAATGCTGGCTTGTTATAATTTTAGTTTAATTATATGATCTATGAGTGGTGCACCATCTTCACTTCTTTTATTTTTTTTTCTTCCCATTGTTCATGGTAGATCAACTTGAGAGGTCTAGATGGCATCCAAGGCCCTGTTTATGTGGGCACTGGGTGTGTTTTCACCGGAGCTGCTTTGTTTGGTTATGAACCGCCTATCAAGAAACAAGAGAAGAAAGGTTTCCTATCATCAATTTGTGGTGGTTCTAGAAAGAAGAGCTCAAAATCAAGCAAGAAAAGTTCAGACAAGAAAAAAATCAAACAAACATGTTGACAACACTGTTCCATTTTTCAATCTAGAAGATATAGAGGAGGGCGTTGAAGGTAATGGACTTTCTTTTTTGACATTAAAGAAAAGCTAATGGACACCTATACATTCTTAAGTTTTCAGTTCTATAAAATTTTTTTTGGAAATTATAGTACTTGATTGAATTGTCTGAAGATGGTAAAATTGCTCAGGTCAATGCAATAAAGAGTGTAGATGTGTTAATTTCTGCTGAGTCAAAATTCAGCACATTCCTTTTTCTTTGCATGTTTGTCATTGCTGGTGTTCTTGAGTTGGTGAAGGTTTCATTACCTACAAAGCAACACATTTGCCTCACACAGATGTCTACTAGTATCAAAATTGTCCTCATTATGTTTTTCTGGTATTTTTATCATTGACTTCATCAGAAGATGCCTTACTCTTATCAAAATAACTTCAGGTGCTGGTTTAGATGATGAGAAGTCACTGCTCATGTCATAGATCATGAGCTTGGAGAAAAAGGTTTAGGCAATCAACTATCTTTGTTGCCCCTACACTGATGGAGAATGGTGGAGTTCCTCAGTCTGCAACTCCTGAGTCTGTTTTGAAAGAAGCCATTCATGTCATTAGTTGTGGTTATGAGGATAGGACAGAATGGGGAAGCGAGGTAACCAAAAAAATCCTGTTCATCCTTTCTTTCCATCTTCTTGACAGTGATTTCTTCAAAAATTGAATGTAAGTGAAGAAAATGATATCTTCTACCATCTGATTCCAATGCATGCAAGTAGGTAGTTTGTCAATGTAACCTCCACTTTGTTTGGTTGCAAACAGGATGTTCAGGGACAAATGATTGCTAACCATAGTTTTCGTATGCATGAAATTGCTTTCTTGTGTTCTTTGAGTATCATATTTCATACTAGTAATGGCATATGATACCCCTTTCTTTAACTTTAGTTTCTGTATTGACTGCAATTCTTGATCCTTTGGTGGATATAATTTCTTACCTACAGTAATAAATGTTTCTTCTTTCCAAAAGTAGAAGGTTATATGATATAAATGTCACAAATGCCATTTCTGTGATATTTTTTTTTTTTGTGGGCATTATGCACATCATTGTATATGGTTTCTGATACTTGATCTCCTTTATCTGAATATATTTAGCATGTGTATTACTTCTTCACCATCAAGTTCCTATAACGTGGGTGATGATTTACTGGACATTCTAACCTAATTGTGGTGTTCATCATTGAAGGTTGCCTGGAAACACCTCCTGAAGGCTATGTTTGCCACAGATGTGGTGTTGTTGGTATGCTATTAATATATGAACTATAGTGACATTTAATTTTATACCTTTTCACTTCGTGTGCGTTAATGTTATGTTTTTGTACTCATGGTTGCATTGCTCATTGTTATTTATAGTTTGTAGGCCATTTTATTCATCATTGTCCTACAAATGGTGACCCAGAGTTTGACAACAAAAGGTTTAGATCCCAATTTAGAAATTTAAGCCCTATGCTGATGTCAACTTCAAATGGTTCTTGTGTATTGGAAAGCGGAGTGGTTTCTGCCAGGCCTGATGAGTAAGATATTTTTTTGCATACTGCACTTGATTCATACTACAAGTATGCTTTGTTTTATATGTTAAAGCTTTTAACTGCATGAACCTTTTTCAGGGCTACACATCTTAAAGAATCTGGCAGTCTTTCTTCAACTCGTTCTGTTCCTGGTCTTCCACCTGAGCTGCATTGCCCATTGTGCAAGGAAGTAATGAAAGATGCTGTTTTACAAACAACTGTTGTTTCAACAGTTTCTGTGACAAATGTAAGTGGTGGGAATAGGTACCAAATTATATTGTTCAGTCTTTACATGAGATGAGTATTTATAGTGTCTTTCGCATGTCATTTTTTTTTTTAGTTATAATGGTTAAAATGTATGTTCTTTTTTTGGAAATTTGTTGAACGCTTGGCCTTGAAAAGAAAAATGCAAAAGGTCTGCTGCTTTTATGATCCTTCACTTTCTTTTACCAATGATTAATATTTTTTTGACGAAATTGACCACCAGCACTTATTAATTAGAAACTTACCCATTTACTTGATTTTTCTAATCAGGCATAAGGGAGCACACAATTTCCAATTTAACATGCATGTGTGGGTCAACAAATATCTTAGTGGACAGCCTTGTGCCGAACAAAACTCTTAGAGACACCATTAATAGAATGCTAGAATCATCAAGTCACAGTTCAGGAGATACTAAAAGTGTGGTGCAGGGTCGAGACGGTTCTGAAATGCCTCCTTTTCCTTGTATTTATTATGGTTCACTTTCATCAGTGCATTAATCCTGTTTTGATCTTTCAGATCCCTCGTCTGTGTGATGTATAGCAAGCACCTCCAACAATCTCTTTTCCTGTTTCTTCTGAGGATGAGAACAGGGAAATTTTCATGGAGGATGTTCCTGATGTAAAAGAGAACGACAATCACTGTACGGTGGACGCTACCGTACAGAATTTAGAGCATGCTGTCAAAAAATCAAATGTATCTGATGTGACAGCTCAAGATGTGAATGTGAAGGAAATGGCGGCTAAGGAGAATGCTGCCATGACTAAACAAATTCATGGAATAATGCTCAATGCTGGACAAGGTAGATAATCTTTGTGCCACGATAAATTGAGAGGAGATTAAATTTCATGGATTAATTCCACTTGGAATATCACCTTGCTAACTTATTTCTCAAATATTTCAACCTCTATTTTTCAGGGAGAAGAAGAAAAAGGGAGAGACAAAGATTCTTCAACCTGGAAATGGTTAGTCCTCTTTCTTCTTGGATTTATAACAGTTGTCAACTAAAATCATCTTTTCTATTTTGAGAATTAGTATAAGATGAATTACAAACCTTTGTCTATTTTCTGTTATAGTAGCTGCTAGCATGCAATGGAGCTACCCTGCAATGCCATCTGAGCCATGGGAAATGAATCATTTTTTGCAAGCATTCAATGGTCTGACACCCTACATGGATTATCAGCAATTTCAACCTCAGTACTCGTTTGGAACTCAAGGATATAAATTGCCATACTGACAATACCTTCCTCAGAGGTCTGAATTTGTCTTTTTATTTATTAATATTTTACTGTATTCTAAATGAGAATCACTAGCTCAAGGACTGACTCATTTGGACTAATTGAGAGATTATCTTCAAATTTATATACTGAAATCCTTACTCAAAATCAAAAGCTTTGGACATCTCATTTATTTTGCATCCAGGCTGCAGGTAAAAGTCACTAAAATCTTTTCTAGGTTTTGTTGAGCTGAGGTTTTTCTTACATTTGAACGAGTAATTTATTTTGCCATTTGCATCTTCTTATTTTTTGAAACTTACACATTTTACTTGTGATTACTTGTGATTGTATCAAGAGTTCTATCAAATAATGAAGAGCTGCAAGCTTCAATATCATTCCTAGCAGCACTGGTGCTGCAAAGGTTACTGTTTTATCTGTTTTCTTATTATATACTTCAATGGCTTAGTTTATTACCGATTAATAAATCGTTTTTTTTTTTTTTTTGCCAAATGTATAGGCTGTTGGAAAGGTCCTGCCTTCATTGAATGGTAAACTCACGGGCATGTCATTCAGAGTTTCGACTATATATGTTTCTGTTGCTGATCTTACTGTCAGGCTTGATCAAGTGGCCACCTATGATCAGATCAAGGATGCTATGAAGTAAGTGAACTATCGTATTTATTTTATGTGTTTTTCTATTTTTGTTTAGCTATTTAAATGCACTGTACTACTCTTGCTGTCACATTCTGTTGTTTTGCTTCATTCATCTTAACAGGTTGATGGTCCAGTCGATTCTATTCGAAAGCTTTTCATGCCCCCAGTAGTCAAATAAATAAAGAGCAGTTATTGAAATGATGATCACCACATCGGTTTTGGACATTTGCTCGTTACGCTGTTTTTGATAAATGTCATTTTGATAGCACAAGTTAGCACCTGGGATTTGTCAAGCTGGAGTTGCTACTAACTACATCCATGTGGATGACATTTTGAGGTGTTTTGCTTCGTATGTGAAAATTTTATCTGTATTACATTATATAGGAAACAAAAGAGCTGTGTTTGATTATTGGAAACTCTTGCTGAGTTGATGAAATACAAATTTCAAACAAGTTATTTTTCTTTAAAAGTCTATTATTTGATGTTGTTGTTCCAAAGGTGTTAGAAATGATCAAGTGAAGCATGGCTGCTTGCCATTTTTTTTTTTTTTTTTTTTGAGAAAAATGGAATTCAATTAAAATGTGAGTTTTTAATTAATTAAAAGCAAGGTTTTAATTGATTAAATAATATATATTTAATTAAAAATGCATGTCTTGAGGGGGTTATAACCGCCTCTCTAATTATAACTAGAGTTTTAAAATTTTAATTGTAGAGGCGGTTATAATCGCCTCTAAAATATGAGTGTTTTTAAAATCTTGTTAATTGTAGAGGCGGTTATAAACGCTTCTAAAACTAGCTAGAGTTTTAAAATTTTAATTGTAGAGGCGGTTATAACCGGCTTTAAAATATGAGTGTGCTTAAAAATCTTGTTAATTGTAGAGGCGGTTATAATCGCCTCTAAAACTATTAGTATAAATTTAAAATTTTAATTGTAGAGGCGGTTATAACCACCTCTATAGGTATTTTACCTACGGAGGTGGTTATAACCGCCTCTAAAAACCGCTTTCTTATCTATTAATTTACCCCAACAGTTGTATTAAACCGGCTCTAAACTCTAGAGCCGGCTTAATACGAGCCGGTTTAGGGGCGGGTGAAAAATTCACCGCTAAAGTTATAGAGGTGGTTTTAACCGCCTCTATAAGTCATGAAAACCGCCTCTAAAGCTCGTTTTTAGTGTAGTGACACTAATGTTCCCATGAATTAAAACATACATGCATATATATATATATACACACATATATATACACATACCAAATAGAGAGGTTGGGTGGAGAGAACTTTGCACTGGTTTGTGATACAGTTGCCCTTCTGTTTCATGCCAACACAACAATCTCTATTTTGTTAGAAAAACCACTACAAATAAAAACTAAGATTATAAATACACACACAAGCAAGGAGATATATATATATATATACTTGAATTTATTGGAGCTCATATGTGTTGAAGGAGTGATTGGGAGTGGCATGGTGGCTGCCAACAGGGTCAAGCAGGATCATCAGGAGCATGGTGTGGGTGTCCAGCAACCGGGGCATGGGATATGCATGGTGCGAAATGGAGCGTCTGTCAAGATGGAACTACTCCATTTGCCGGTGTGGTGAGCTCTGAGAATGCAGAGCATGGCTGCCATTGTGTGGTAGTTGTAGCAGTTGAAGTTTTTTGATTAAGTGTATCTTTTTGTTTTCAGTGTGGCCAATGACGGACCACTTTAAGTTTATTATGCACCCAATGGTTATCAAGATAGCGTGTCAGCCAATGGCTTAGTATATTAGTGGTTTCTTGTCCGAAGTATTATATTATAAATACATGGTTAGTGTTGTGCCTTTAAGAGCCAGCTTCATCTCAACTTCTTTTTCCAGGACTTGACTTGTATTGACTGAGAGAGAGCTTTGGTGTATTGCTCTCTCAGGCATTTCCACAAACACTAAGAACCACACTAGACATATCATCAAACGGTTCTCTCCTGCCGTCACAGCACTCCAATACCTCAACAATATGAACATTAATGGAGCTGGATGGATTCATCACTGAATGGGTTTTTAGATTTGGATTTAGAGTAGAAAGATGAGGGGGAGGAAAGTGATGAGAAGAAGTGAAAGGAGACGAGAGATGGATCTTTAAGTTGTTGAGAGAAAAGAAAGAGAGAGACATACTTAGGCTCATGTATCCAACTACTTTAATATATATATATATATATATATATATATATATATATATATATATATGGGTAAGGCTTGTTAAACTGGTTACATTATAAAATTTTCTTTACTCAATATTTTACCAACTTTACAATACTTGTATACCATGCTCACATTGTTTGAAGAAACCTATAAACAAATAGTCATTAATTTTTTATGTGAATGTCTTCATTGCTAACTTAGCTGTCAACATAATTCTTTTAAGAATCTATTTGTTTGGGGTATTTGAAATTATATGTAATTGTAAATACTATACTTTTATAAAACTGATGTTTGTTTAGGGGTATTTGCAAATCTAAATGTAATTCCAAATAACCCTAAACCCACAATTAGTTATGTTTTGTATTATCGTGAAACACATTGTAATGCTAAATACAAGTAATTGAAAAGCACAAGAAAGTGAGAAACCCATCCTTTTCTTTATCCAGCATCATTCTTCAGAGAGTGTCTTCATCCAGCAGATCTGAATGTGAACATCGTCCTAGTGTCATCGTGCTCTTCTCCTGTCTCGTCTCCAAAAGTGCAACACACCAGCAACATAAACAAGGGCTAGATTGAGGCAGAGAATGCCGCCCCATAGCCGGCGTGCAGTAAAGTAGTTACTCTTCTCCTCCCCATCGTCGTCGTGCAGTAAAGCCTGTGCTCCCCATCGAGGCAATGAATGCCGTCCCATTGCCGTGCTCTTCTCCTGTCTCATTGCCGTCCTGTCTCGTTGCCGAAACCGCAGCAACAACAAAAGCAAGGTGAGCGTCTCTCTAATTCGTGTTTATCTCATGATCAATAGAGAAATCTTGGACTTTTATGGTTGCATGAATGATTTGGTTCATGGCTCCATTGTTTATTCCTTTTTATGGTTGCATCCAGTTTTTGTGAATATGTGCATATTTCTAAAATCTATGCTGGTGGAGTTGCTTCAGTATGATTATTATGAAATTGCAATTGTGCAATCTCTTTTTGAAGTACTTTCTGTTGGTTTTGTTGTGCAATCTTCATTGTTGGTTTTTTTTTATGCTAAATCGTTTGCTTAAGGAAATGAATTGCAAAGATTCACAATGTGCTCAAGGTTGCTAAAATAAGATATTGAATTGTATGACGTTTTAGATTGCAGAACTGCAATTGTGCACATAGACTGAATGACTACTTAAGTTTGTGAGTTACAGTTGTTTCATTTTAATGTTTCATGATATTTTCTTAACCTTTGAATTGGATCTTCAAAGTAGATTGACCATTGTATTGGTTTTTGAAACTGGATTTAACTTTATAGGTTAGTGTATTGAAGTTATTTTTTCTTAATCCTCTGCATTAGATTGTCAAACAAGATTATGCCCTTAGGCTATTCACTCATTGATAGTTCATTGATGCTGCATTTGATGTGATTATTTTGCTAATTGATTTGGGTCCATCTCAAATGCTGCATGCCCTTCATTTTTTTGGGACTTTGAGTTGTATTATATTTTTAGTTCTTATCATTGATGGCCATTGTGTGTCCTTCACTTTGCATGTTTTTTTTTATCTCATTTACCAAACAAGGGCCTCATTAACATAAGTAGACAAAAGTCTCCCATCCAACTCAATATTGAAACTGCACGATGGTTGATGTGAAAAGCTTAGTAATAGCATAATGGTTCCTAACAAAAGTCTCCCATTAGCACAATGGTTCCTAAATAAAGTCTGAGAGAAAAGTTGTTTTACTTGATTGGATTATCAGTGCTTCTTTTTTGGCTTATACTAGACTAGGGAAAATAAGAAAAGCTTAGCAATATCAAGATACTAGTAGGGGTGTATTTGAGCCGAGCCGTTCGTGAGCGGCTCGGTGTTCGACTAGATAAGAGCTCGTTCGTGTTCAGCTCACATTGTAAACGAGCCAAGCTTGAGCTTCATTTTCAAGCTCGATTAATAAACGAGCCAAGCTTGAACAATTGAAAGCTCGGCTCGTGAACACGGTTCACAAACAAAACTCGTGAACAAGCTCGTATATATATATATATATATATATATATATATATATATATATATATATATATATATATATTATTAAGGTGTATATGTGACTATGTCGTTGTTGTCAACTTGAGTCACACATATAGGGTTGTAAACTACTATTTGAAGGCTGAGCTCATTAAAAGCTCGGGTTAGCTAGTTCATTAAGTTAAATGGAACATAAAAAAATAATCAAGCCTTAATCAAGCTAACATGACAAGTCTAAGCTTCAAATTTTCTTAACAAATTGAGCTCGGGCATGAAGTTCGAAATAAGCCCATTTAGAGCTCGAGCTCGGTTAAAATAGTAATGAGCCAAGCTTGAACATGAAAAATGAAGCTCGAAGAAAGTTCGGCTCGAGCTCAAGCTCGATGAAATAGTAACGAGCCAAGCTTGAACAAGGCAAAGCTCGGCTCGGCTTGGCTCATTTACAGCCCTAGATACTAGTGCTTCTTTATTGGCTTAATTAAAGGCTTGGTGTTCATTTATAAGTCATGATTGTAATTATGACTGTATTTATAAATATTTATTTTTTGTGAAAAGTAATTGCTTTTAACATGAGAATAATAAATATATATACCAAACATGTTAATGAGAATAATAAATATTTATTTTTTTGTTAAAAGTAATTGCTTTTTAACATGAGCAAATCTTGTATGATTGTAATTATGGCAACAATATGGCAATAATGTCAATTTGAAATTGACTTTTAACTATTATTTTAGATGGATCATCGCAATGGTGTTGATGAATTGTACCTATTACAAATAACGGTTTTAGCCGTGGCCTATGCTGTGATGTTATATGTGCGCAACAAAAGATTTCGAATATGTAGAGAACCATCCCGTGAGAGACTACATATAAGGGAAACCTATTTGTCTAGGTTGGTAAATGGGAGTGATGCCACTAGTATAAACATGGTTCACATGGACAAATTTAGATTTTTTAACCTTTACAGGATACTACGTGCAAAAGGTCACGTGTGTGATACATTACACATGACTGTGGAGGAGCAATTGCTTATGTTTATACACACTATTGGATATAATCAGTGCAATCGTGTTATTGCCCATAATTTTTTAAGCTCAAGCAAGACGGTTAGTAGATACTTCCACCATGTCTTATTTACAATGGGTGAACTACAACATAACTACATACGATG
Source organism: Dioscorea alata (assembly GCA_020875875.1). NCBI lineage: Eukaryota > Viridiplantae > Streptophyta > Magnoliopsida > Dioscoreales > Dioscoreaceae > Dioscorea > Dioscorea alata. Next base: position 1,737,215 of record CM037028.1, on the reverse strand, counting down.
GCACAAATACGAACTTACACCATGCCATTCAAAATGATGGAACCCAAATTGGCACAAATATGGACTTTGAGACGGCACTAGGACCAAGATCCCTGGATGACAATTTTGTTGATTTGTCATTTAGAGATGCAGATGCACATGATGCCTCCTCGTTTGTTAATACTCAAGCTGGCACTTCTGAACATATATCAGTGACTAGTCTCCAGAGAAAGAAAGGGAAATGCAAGCACAAAGCAAACACTGACAATGGGCCACTTCGCGAGTTGGCGACCACCATAAATAAAGCATTTAAATCGGTTAGATCCTGCCAATCTCTTACTTTTACAAAAGAACTTTCAAAAGAATGTATGAAACTGAAAGAATATGGCTACTTTACATGACAAATTTGGAGATATATGAGCATTTGATGATGGATGATGCACGAACTCTAGTGTTCTTTGGCATGGCTGAAGAAATGCGCAAGGATTGGTTGGAGGAATTCTTTGAATCATTTGACTGATGTTCTTGAGTTGTGGAGATGGTAATAAATTATTTTTTTATTTTTTATTGCAAATTTACTTGAACAAGTAACCTAAGGTGTGCTTATTTGATTTCCTTGCAAAATTATATCAACATGAAGTGGATGAATCTGATTCCTCCTCAGGACAGTTTCTTTATAGTGGGAATTACTCATATTAATGGTTATATGTGTGTTTGACTTTGTGGACTTTTAGAACTTATGTTTGTATTTTTGGATGTTTATGTGTATTTCAAGACTTTTATATGTATGTTTGTAAGAGCTTTCATATGGAGTTTACATGGAGAATTATATGTATTTTTTGGACTTATATGAGTTGTTGTTTGAAATTAATATGTGTTTTTGATTTGCCTTCAAATGTTGTTGTCTTTAGGTACTTGTTTCCATATAATAAATTTTTGTATTTCATAGTGATGTTGTTTCAAAATTATAGATTGCTATGCTTGATTTGTTACAGTTTACTCAAAAGAGAATGAGTTGCAAATGCATCACTCATTATTTTGATCAAATTATACCAATAACAATTAGAAATAAATGAAATATCCATGCAAATGTTTAAAAGCATTTATGAAAAATTTTTGTACTGTTACTTTTTTTAGATTTATAATAATTGGTTCTTAGGTTTGTTTTAATAGTTAAAATTAACTGAAATAATTCCAATAATAATAATTAAAATTCTATATTATTACAAAATATAATAGTATGTTTAAAAATTAATTTAATAATAGAATTATGATTTTCTTAATATTAGGATTTTTGATTTTATATATATTAAAAAAAAATGAGATGTTAAACATGTGAGGGATAATCTCACCATGGTGATCATATACTTCAAATACATCAAACCAAACACATTTTTTACAAATCCTTCCAACCAAATACAAAATTCTATAATCCTACATTCCAAATACATCTAACCAAACACTGGATTTGTTACTTCACTGCATTTTCAATTATAGGGTTTACAATTACAATATAATATAAAATCTACTGTCTTTTTAATTACAGCTAACCAAACGCACTCTAAATTTGTTAGACTTATGATCTGTTGCATATGATAAAAATCAATATAGTAAAAGTTATTTTGGTTTTTTGTTTTATTTTTTTCTTTTATCCTCTTAATGAACACGTATGAGTCTAATGACTCTTGTTCAACATCAGACATTCCGAAATTTTTTTGCAATTATAACATTAAGCTTCTGGTTTAGTTGTATACTTTGTTAATCAAATTGCTTAATTAGTGACATCTTCAAAGTTATAATAATGATAATTATCTTCACATGGCTTTTACTTGACCTATCTTCTTGCTATTAATTAATTGTCATTCGGTGCTTGTGTTTCTTCTTCCTTCTTTGTTCATTTAGTAGTTTTCTAATTCTTTTATAGTAACCACTGCATTGTTGAACCGTATGGTTCAACAAGTCACATGTTTTCAAGCTGTTTACCATTTTGCATTAGTTGGTTGATAATGACTCTAGAATAAATGAAATATGGTCCCCTCTATTTTCTTCTTTTGATTGCAATACCTTTGAATTCTCTTTGATGTATTTTTATGTGTTTAATTTCACACTTATTTCTCTCCCAAATTTTTCAAAGAATTTCTTTGACTTTCTTATTAGAATTTACTATAGCAATCTTTTCAAATATCCTGTCAATAATGTTTTGGGATAAAATAGGCGCTTCAATCTTTTTGTTATTTTTTTTTCATGGCAATTTTTTAATTGATAAAAAAAAAATTTGCCATGTTCTTCTTCCATGAATTCATAATATTATCACTAGTCATTTCTCATATATATATATATATATATATAAAGAGTACCAATTCTCATAGTTTTCTTATGCCATTTTGAGAATTTGGAAAATACTACTAAATGCTATTTTTGAAATATAACCCGTTTTTGCATATAAAACTCAATTAATTAAAAATCTCAAAACAAAACAGTGGTGACAATAAAAACTTATTTTATTTACATGGTTGAATGGTTGATAAATAAATTAAAAAAAATAGTGTAATAACCCTTCCTTACATATAAAACTAAATTAATTAAAAATCTTATAACAGCGGTGATAATAAAATTTTACTTTATTTACATGGCTGAATGGTCGATAAATAAATTAAAAAAATAATGTAATATTATTCCATTACTTTAATAGAATAATTTTTTTATAAAAAATAGAGCAAAAATAAAATTTATAAGTCTTATAATTTAGCTACTTGTCTAAACTCAACAACTGAAAACTATAGCTACAATAGATAAATGGTAGTATCATTAACTCTCATGTTAAAGCATAATTGAGGATATAGGGAGTGTGTTGTAGAGTGATAAATCTATATTGTCAAAAATTAAAAAATTAAAAAAAACATATATAAATAAAGAATAGATTTTTAAATGTAAATTACTCACTGTTATCTTTCAATAATTGTATGACTTTAAATTTTATCATGTACAAAAAAAAAAAAAAAAAAAAAAAAAAAGAAAGTTGGGCATAAGTGGACTGAAGATCCAAAACCTACGGAAGTTTCACAAAATCAAGTAAATTCTTGGAAGTTGACATTAAAGACTCTAGCGCCCGGAAGAAGGCTTACAGCCATGAAATTTCCAAGTGGGGCCCGTTTTGTATTTGTTATGTAATTTTTCAAGTGAATATTTCACAAAAAAAAAAAAAAAAAAAAGGAAAACTATTAACCAAACCCAATGAATGAAATGGTTTGGTTTTTTAAAATTATGAATAAAAACCAAACAGATATAAATGATTAATGGAATTTATTTTTAAAATAATTTAAAAAATAAAAATATAAAACATAAAAATAATGAAAGATCTGTCAATAAAAAATATATCCACTAGTTGATAGAACCTGGTTCTTCGCATCACTTTGCGCACATCCTTAAAAGTGACTTTTCCATCTTATATATTATTAGACTAAATAATTCATAAAATTTTAAATTACTTTCTTTGTTTTTATACTAATTAAAAGGAAAAAACTACAAATTAAATACAATTATTGCTCTAAAGATTAGCTGGTTTTCTTCTCAAATTTATTTATCTATATTGCCAATATAAGTTCTCAAAATACCTACATGGCCATCCACAAAATAAGGTATAAACAATTTATTCATTGATAATAATACAAAATTATGAGGGTTTATGGAGATAATACTTTATATGAACAAAGGCAAATAAATGGAATTTCAACCCGTATATATATAACACCTAATCCTGTTTTTTTCTTTTTTTATTTTCAAGTTAAAGACACTAAAATTCTATATATATTCCTATTTTTTTCAAGTCTCTAAAACCAGAAGCTTAATTGTTCTTGTTCAACATCATTTATACATTCCTATTTTTTTTTTCTGCAACTATAACATTAGCTTTTGGTTTAGTTGTATATCTTGTTACATATTAAATTGCTTAACTAGTGACATGATCCTCTTCTTATAATGTAATAATAATTATCTTCACAAGAGTTTCACTTGACCTATATCCTCTTGCTACTAATTGTCCTTTGGTGCTTGCATTTCTTCTCATCTAGTTTAATTCAGTTTCAACATCAAGACTTGCTCCATTATATCTTCTTCAATTCTTTTTTTCATTTAGTTGTTCAACTAATAGCAATTAATTAAGATGATTTTTTTTCAATTCTTTTATATATATAGTGACCACCGTATGGTTGAACCTAAAAGAAAATTAATTAGCAAAAATCTTTTCAACAAGCCGACTATTTTTAAGTTGTTAATTTTCTACTTTGATTTAATTGGTGATGATGACTCTAAAGTAGTGAAATATGCATGGTCCCCTCTATTTTTGGTCTCTTTTGATTGCAATACCTTTGAATTCTCCTTGAATATTTGTAAGTAGTTTCACACGTGTGCTCAATTTTCTTTGGAAATTTTTTGAAGAATGTCTTCAACTTTCTTACTAGAATTTGCTTATACAATATTTTCATCATGTCATTAATGTTTTGGTAAATAGTAGGCTGCCCAATTTTTTGTTATTTTATTTTGTTTTTCATGCCTTTTTTCTTTTAATTGATAAACAAAAAAATTTCTACATTCTTCTTTGACATGTTCATAATATTATTTGCCATTGTTTTTTTGTGTATGTATATATAAAGAACCAATTCTCATAGTTTTCTTATGCCAATTTGAGAATTTGGAAAATACTATTCTTGAAATATAACCCCCACCTTTTATATATATATATATAAAACTCAATTAATGAAAGAAACCAAGTCACAATTTATTATAATTTTTAGAACACTGGTGACCATAAAAATTTGCTTTATTTACATTGTTGAATGATGGATAAATAAATAGAAAAAAATGGTGTAATATTATTCCACTATTCTATTATGGAATAGTTTTTAAGTGATAAGAGGAGTGAAAGTGAACTTTATAATGTTAGTTTAAATCTAATTCGGATTTAAATTATTAAATAGATTTAAATTAGTATAGTGGCCCATAATATTATTAATTGAATTTTTTTTTATGTATTTTGGATAATGATTTACTTTAAAAATGAAGTTAATCCTTGAATGAAAAAGATTATATATAGACTAGCATCAAGTGTCCCAATCTAATGTTCTTGAAAATACATAGTCTCCTGGATTGAAGTGAATAGAATAAATTGAAAAAACCCTTGGTTTTTTCAAATGCAGACTCAATCCTTTTATTTGTCATGTGTAATTTACTATAACCGGAGATAAGTAAGCTTGTTTCCACTATAAATTAATTGTTTAACTAATGTGTCATATTAGATATTAAACTCTTGTTTTATGATACGACATATGTAGATGCTTAGACATAGTATCTCGCATTCTTATTAATTTTTAACATATAAATGCTTTTAACTACTTGTTCCAACTAAACGATTGGTAACTGCCATTGCAATAAATAAGTGGTAGTGCAATCAACTTTATAAAAATTGAAGGTTTGACTAATTACTTTTTAAAACATTGTAAAAAAAAATAAAATAAAATAAAATAAAAAATAATGAAAGAAAATAAAAAAATAAAAATAAACAACAGATAGTGATTGCTTAAGCTAAGAATACTGAATGCAAATTCCACAGTGTCATCACCTTTCAATTAATTGTATGACTTTAAATTTTATCATGGAAGAAAAGTGGGTTTAAGTAGGCTGAAGATCCAGTACTTACAAAACTTCCAGAAAATCAAGTAAGTTCGTGGAAGTCGACATTCAAGACTCAAGTGCCCCCAAGAAGGCTTACAAGTTACAACCATCATCATCCATGAAGTTTTCTCACTTACTATGCATTTGTTATGTAATTTTTCAAATGAATATTTTAATTTTTTTTTTTTTTTTTTTTTTTTTTTTTTTTTTTTTTGTAGTTTTCTCACTTACTAGTGCTGCTGGTCTGTTTTTTTGTTTTAGTCCATTAACCATATCTAGTGGTTTGCTGTTGTGTTTTGTTTCCGTTTCACCTTCTTTGATATGGGGCTTATACTTTTGTTTATTAATAGAAGTAGGTTATTTACTTTCTAAAAAAACAAAAAAAAAATTCATAAATTCAAATAAATAAATAAATACTTAATGGAATTTATTTTAAAAAAATTATATTAAAATAAAAATATAAAAATAATGTCCTGACATTGGCTTATCCAGTAAAAAAAAATCTCTATTAAATAAATTTAATTTATTTGCTTATATATTGGACCAAATAGTTTATAAAATCTTAAATTGCTTTGTTAGTTTCTATACTTAAAAGAAAAAAAAAATCAAATTAAGTACAATTATTGTTCTAAATATTAGCTGGTTTCTTCTCAAATTTATTTATCTATATTGCCAATTGAAGTTCTCTTAATACCTACATGACCATCCACAAGACTAAGTATAAACGATTAATTTATTAATAATAATAAAAAATTATGAGGGTTTGTAGAGATAATAATACCATTTTCATGAACAAATGTAAATAAATACAATTTAAACCCTTATTCAACACTTATTGTAAATTTTTTTTTTTTCAAGTTGAAGACACTTAGAAGCCGTTTTTTTTTAAATGCAACAAGTGCTGTTAGGATGTACGGATAGACGAAGAATTGAATATTCGGGACATATATCTTCCCTTCGGTAACACATAGTTCAGTCTTGCAAATCTAACTCATAATTGGGGATCTGCTACCAATATTATGGGACTTGAACTCGAGATTTTTTTAAATTTTCACCAACACCTTTTGTAGTGCGGCCTAGGGATGTCAGTGGGGTAGGGCGAGGTGAAAAATAGGATCCCCATCCCCGCCTCAAAATTCCCAGCGGGAGAGAAATTCTCCCCACTTACTCCTCCGCAGGGATCCTCTTCAGGGTTAGGGAATCCCTGCAGGGTTGGGGAATTCCTACCCGCCAAATTTTTTTTCCCTAATTATACATGTAACACATCATATATGAAATTAAAAAATAATAATAAACAAAATATTCCTCAAAATAAGCATTATTTAATGTATGAGAAAACAACAAACTAACGAAGTAATCTATGAAGAACTGAAGGGGAACTGCGGAAGTTGGGATTTCATAAGAGATATTCTACTTACAAGTTGATATTTCAATAAAGTTGATAAATTAATCAATTTCATCTTAATTTTAATATAACATATTTATCTATAATAGGAAATAAAAAGTTTTGATTAAAATTTTTAAAAAAATTTTTCATATAATTATCTCTAAGTATTGCAGTGGAGTAACATTAATTTTTATTAAAAATCTAAAACATTATTAATAAATACAAAAAATAAAATTTTAAAACCCAAATATTTGGTCATTATAATATTATATCAATATTGAATTTTTTTAATAAATAAAATTAATTATATGAGTTATTTTTAATATATATATATATATATATATATATATATATATATATATATATATATATATATATTTAATTTAAAAATCAGGAAATCCTTCTCCCCACGGGGAGCGAGGCGGGGAATACATTCCCCGTCCCCGCCCCTCTAATTGGGGAGGGATTTTCCCCGTTCCCCTCCCGTGGAGTTATTTCGGGGAATCCCCGCCCCGTCAGGATGGGTCCCCTCAGGGAACTGGATTCCCCGCCCCACTTGTATACTTAAGTACGGCTAGCCCATGAACCCTTTTATAATTTCTAGAACCCTTTTATAATTTCTAAAATTTTAGTCACGTTGATTTTGGCCTTTAAATAAATAAAATTAGACTAAATGAATTTGTTTATATTGGCATTAGGTAATTTATTCATTTTGATTTTATTTTTTATTTAATATGACAGCTAGCTAATACAATGCCGCTTTGAAAAAGTTATATACCTCAGGGTAAAATGAATATTTTTATATTTTAAAAGCCAGGGGACCAAAACTAAGAAAAAACAAAAATATATGATTTAAATTGTTTTAACCGTTAATATAATTAAAGTGCTTTTTAATTTAAAAAAATCCAAAAACTTAAAATTAAAAAAAATGAATATTTGAAAATTTGAGAAATTTTAATTTATTTTTTAATATAAAATATTCGAAGTGGTTCGCCTACTTTTTTTTTTTTTAATTTTATTTTGTCAAAAAAGCTTCTTTGATAGGAATGGACGAAGCTCACTTGTGTTGACTAATTGGATAAACTTTGCATTTAAGCCCAATAAAGTGTTGTTTTTCATGAACACCCTTATGAAACATAAAATTTGGAAACGAGATCTCTAAAGTATGAAATGACATGTTTGCCACCAGAAGAAACTTCATTGAACGGTTGGTTTTGTAGTGCAAGTCAATTGACTGGACTTTAATTTTCTTTATTCCTTTTTTTTTTATCTTATCTTATCTTATTATAAATAATGCATTTTTAAGTATTGTCTTGTATTTATACAATACAAAGTTCATTATTTTCATTTTCTCACTTCAAAATGAAAAAAAAAAAAAATAAATGTAGCGTTATAAATCTAAAATTGATATAATTATTAAAATATTCCACATAAAAATATTTCGATTTTTCAAAACAAAATTATATTATCCTCACAATTTCTTTTGGCTAATGCACAACTGCCAAGAACTTGCTCGTATCCGGAAATCAAGAATCTAACATTTAATCATTCACCCGGTAACAGAGGATTAAATTACAAATCCGCCCTCACAATAAAAATCCTATGTTATTTTATGCACAGACCATCCTCCATCATTTATGAATTTTTACTCATATTAGGTGAAATTTGAACACCTGATATCTTGTATGCATGAGGATATTTAATCCATTGAGTTCAATTCTCGCAATTCTTTTCCAAAGAATTAAAAGAAGTGAAAATTGCCAAAAACACCCCCAAAGTTTGTAATATGCACAGATTCTCCTCCTAAATTTAAATATTTATAAAAACCCCTTCCTTTTGAATACACTGATTTTTAAAACCCCAAGTATCTAACAGTAATTTTTTGGACGAAATTGTCCTTTGCATGGGAAGTTGTGCAGTTTTCTTTTGTTTTTACATTTTGTGTATTATTTTTGCTCGTTTAGAAAAAGGTTTTTCACAAACTTGTTAAATTTTTCATATAAATATTATTGTCTTCATAAACAAATGCAAAAGGTATGGAAAAAGGTTTGAGAGGAAGGAAGGCATACCATAATGTCTAGGTAGCCTTGAGGTCGAACGGATACGCTCGGAGAATCCGAATACTTGCTAGAATATCATAAATTTACAGAGAGAAGAAAAAATTTAATCGGAAACATAACATTTTAAACGGAAAATGAAAAATTTAAACAGAAACTGGAATATTTAAGCGGCAACATAACAATTTAAACGGAAACTTGATAAATTCAAGCGGAAAATTGGATAAGACAAGGATAGTAAGGCAAAACATATGTTCTTCCTTTGTTTTAAGCGGAAACTTATGTTTTTAGCGGAAACTATAATAATTAAGAGAAAACATATGCTTTTAAGCCGAAAATGGCATGATTTGTTTAAGGAAAAGCAAAAAAGAATGCAAAACGAATGCTAAAAGATATGGAAAAAGGTTTGACGAGAAAGGAAGGCATGCCACGATGTCTGGGTAGCCCTGAGGTCGAACGGATACGCTCGGAGAATTCGAATACTTGCTAGAATATCATAATTTTACAAAGAGAAGAAAAATTTAAGCGGAAACATAACATTTTAAACGGAAAATGGAAAAGTTAAACGGAAACTGGAATATTTAAGCGACAACATAATAGTTTAAACAGAAACTTGATAAATTCAAGCAGAAAATTGGATGGGACAAGGATAGTAAGGCAAAACATATGTTCTTCTTTTGTTTTAAGCGGAAACTTATGTTTTTAGCGGAAACTATAATAATTAAGAGAAAACATATGCTTTTAAGCCGAAAATGGCATGATTTGTTTAAGGAAAAGCAAAAAAGAATGCAAAACGAATGCTAAAAGATATGGAAAAAGGTTTGATGAGGAAGGAAGGCATGCCACAACGTCTGGGTAGCCCTGAGGTCGAACGGATACGCTCGGAGAATCCGAATACTTGCTAGAATATCATAATTTTACAAAAAGAAGAAAAATTTAAGTGGAAACATAACATTTTAAACGGAAAATGGAAAAGTTAAACGGAAACTAGAATATTTAAGCGTTTAAACGGAAACTTGATAAATTTAAGCGGAAACTTGGAATGGGACAAGGATAGAAGAGAGGAGAGAGTAGAGATGTCGCCATCGGTGGTGGAAAGCGAGAGGAGAGAAGAGGGGGTGAAGAGGAGTAGGAGGGGGAGGGGAGGGGGAGGGAGTGGAGCATGCCGTTGGCGTCGAAAAGATGGTGAGGACCGCGAGGGAGATATTGAGGGTTGGGGCCGTTGCGGATGTAGACGCCACCGGCTAGGCAAGGTGGTATACAACCGTGAATGATAGGGCATGGGGTCGGGGGAAGCTCGGAGACGGGGGCGAAGTTGTCGGAAAGGACGATGTGGGGTCGACGAAGGACCAGAGGAGATGTGGGTCTGAGTTTGAGGTTGGTTTTGGTTTTCTCTACGGTCTTGACAGCATAGATGATGAGACGAGGCAATAGTGGTGGAAGGCCGGAGAAGAAAGCGGAAAGGGGGCTGATGAAAGTAGAGGAAAGAGAATCCATGGTGGATTTTTTCCCACCATGTTTAAGGGCAAAGAAGGAATTTCACAATATAAACCCAGTCTAACTGATCTACAAGGGGGAAAAAAGTAAAACAATAAAGGAAGTGTTGTTTGGGGTATTCGAAACTTGCAGGGGCTGATTGGGAAGTTTTGAATTTCCCAAGGGGTAAAAAATAATTTTTCCTTAAAAAAACATATTTTAAATATATATATTAAAAATTAAATATGAAAATTCACTCCCAACAGTCAAACCAACCAAAAGGCTATTTTGGAAAACAAAATTATCCCAGGGTCTTTTTCATAAAAAAAACACAAAATCAAAGACTTCTTCTTTAAGCTTCCCTCCATCTTCCCCAAAAACCAAAAGTCTTCACACTCTTTGTTTCCTATTTTTTTCTCCATCTTCTCCCCATCCACCCTCTCCGATGGCTTTCCACCGTCGGATCCTCAACCCCAACTCCTCCGACGGTTCTATCTACTATTGCCTCGTCAATTACTGCCCTCCCCCGCCGGAACCCCCGCCGGACACGATCCCCATCCAAGTCTCCCACCCCAACCACCACCTCACCAACCTCCTCATCGCCGGCTGCTCCCTCCTCGGCGCTGCCTTGCTGATATTCACCGCCATCTTCTTCACTGTCCACCGCCGCCGCCGCCTCCTCCTCCGTCACAGCCTCACCACACCTTTACCTCCCTCCGATGGCCCACCTTCCCCCGTCGCCGACCCCGTCGACCATCATGTCTGGCACATCCGAACCGTCGGCCTTGATGCCGCCACTATCGCCTCCATCTCCATCGTCCAGTTTAAGCCTGGCGATGGCTTGATTGATGGCTCGGACTGTGCTGTCTGCCTCACTGAGTTCCGTGATGGCGAGGATCTCCGCCTTCTTCCCAAGTGTTCCCATGCTTTCCATATCCCTTGCATCGATACCTGGCTCCGATCCCGCGTCTCCTGCCCACTCTGCCGTGCTCCTATCGTTGCCTCTAAGGACGTCCCTGCTTCTGAATCTACGGGGTTGGAATTGAGCCTTGGGGACAGTTCAGAGAGCGTGGATGGTGAAAGGACGGTGGCAATTGGGGAAGGAGATGGAGAAGGTATGATTGAGATCGCAATCGGGTCTTGTTCTCAGGGATCGAGCTCTGAAACTAGGGTTCCGGAGGATTGGCAACCGGTTAGGAGGTCTGTTTCCATGGATGCTTCGTCCCTGGGTGCTTTGCTGCTCAGAGGTGAGCCTGAACAGAAGAAAGATGATAACTTTGAGGAAGAGACCAATATCAAGAAGAGGGGAAAGCAGGGGAGTGACTTGAAAATGGAAATTGTGAAGAAGGGGAGGACGAGGATGGCAAGGTCTCTGTCAAGCAGTGGAAGATGGTTCCATGTGTCAAGAGGGAAGGTTATGCCTACCACTGTTCTCCCTTTGTGATGGTGGACATCAACTGCTCTTTGTGTGCGAAGTATAGCTTGGAGGGAAGGTAAAAATGTGATCTTTCCTTTATATGAGTGATGACTAAACCTTAAAGTATATGATCTTTGAAGAAAAGAAAAAAAATGCAGTTTTGAGCTTTATATGCATACAGTTTCTGGTACATGGATAACTGATCCAATGTTCTGAATATTTGTATGTATTTTACACTTTGATCAATAAAGAAGTTCATAGTATCTGAAAGATATGTGAGTTTACTTCTCTTGCTACTTTTGGTTTCTTGTTTAATATGATGATTGTTGTTCCTTGCTTGATAAATGGAGAAAAAGTTATCTTCTTGCTTTATTTTTCAGTTTGTATATTTATGGCGCATTTGTTGGTGGATGATTGTTATGAATTGCAGTTGCTTTACACTTTTCATATAATCTGAGCAAGCTGGGTTCTGTTTATGAACAATATCTAAGGCTAGAATGATTAATGCCGGCGAAATTTGGATTTCTTGAAAAGCGGGTGGCATCATTTGATGATTATCAAGTGTTTTTTGGAAGAAAAGTGGAACAATAATCCTTGCTGTCAATTTGGAACCATTTTAAGATTTTGGTTTGTTGATGCTCGCTATGCTATTTTCTTGCTATTTACTTATTTGGATGGGGGATGTGTGAGAATATTCGTTTGTGCATGTCTTCTAGAGATTAAATCTTCTGAAAATGATTATTTGTTTTCTGGAAATCTGGTGCATGTGCCACAGCTGAAATGATAGAGTAAATACTGAAAATTCAATTTGGATTTTTGTGTATTGGTTCCTGGTTGATTTAAAAAATATTATGAATGGCCACTAAGCGTGCTTTGTATGCTATTATTGTTCATACTTCCTCAATTAGCAAAATGATATGGGGCAAATACATAATCTTTTTCTATATAAATGTTTCATATAGTAAATGTTGTTTTTGGATTCAATTTTGGTTTATTTGAGAAATATTTGTTTCTTATTTCTGGGTGCAAGTTCATTTTATTTATAAATGTTTGGTGAAGTATTCATTTTGTTAGAACTGATCAGAATTAATAGATTCTTGCTGATTGGTAATGTCTTTTGATCCTGGCTGGAAAAAGAAAACCTATGAAGGTGTGAGTAAATTCAATCGGTTGGAATTAACGGTGATTAATATGGTGTTCTATGTCTGATCCATCTAAGAGTTGGTGTTAATAGTCAGCAGTTCATTTTCTTACCCTTATTGCTTTAAAAGTTAGAGTTGGCAGGATGAATGATAAATCCATGAAGTGTGTGTGTGTTGTCTTCGAGAGCATGTCTGATCTTACTGATGCAAAATAGATAGTGTTGTCATCCATGCATGTTGTGTGCCATCTAATTTGCCTTACCAGTTAGTTGATGCTCATTGTGTTGTATTAATTGTGTCTCTAACTTGCTTTATTGCAGGGTGATTCCTCTAACTTTCTGTAGGAAATTAAACAAGTGATCTTTTAATGTGTTTTCTAACAATATTGGTTTGTGGTTTGCAAGTTGTGATCTCATGTTCATGAAGAATTAGTAGCATAGTGTCTTGCCCTTCATTGAAGCGAAGAAGCTTATGGTTTGTAATTTGTCACCATTGGAGCCATCAACTTGACCTTGATACAAACTCTAATATTGACTTCTTTTTTACCGCGGAAGGTTTACTATTTGTGCAATTGGTACTTGTAACCACTCCCAGACACATTGGCTTCATTACAAACCATGTGAATTAAAATGTGAAATTGTTTCCACCTTTGGTGCCAACATATTTTCCTTTTGCAATAAGCTGGTTGCTTTTGCTATCATGTTCCGCTCTTAAACATGGTTACCATATATATTTACTGCTGCCTGCTCTCTCTACTTTGTCAGCTGCAATGAAGCATCCTATTTACTACTACCCTAAAGAAACATTTTGGATTTTAGAGTTTTCTTTTTCATCTATTGCTTGCTTTAGTTACTGTTTTCTTTTTCCGGATTTGTGACAGGTAATATATGTGTGTGCATATATTGAATTGTTTGGTGGTACATGGGGCAATCTAGTTTACATTGTGAAGGTTCACTTTACTTTCTTATCCACTATATATAGAATCAAACTTGTGAAAAAACCTGCTTTCTTTGAATCTGCAAACATCATGCAATTTCCGCATATGAATTTGTTATGCCAATAATGTTTGCTGATGCATGAATTGAATGCCTCTGTTGATTACATATCTTGTTTAAAAAAAAAAAATTTTTTTCATGCTTAGAATTCAGAATTCATACCTGAGCATCCATCCAAATATACTTTTTTTGACAAGTAGAGGGTCTGAAAGAGTGTGACATAAACATCATTGGATGCTCCAGATTTGTTTGCATGTGCCATCTTGCATGTATGCCAATGTGTAAATTGTATGTTTGGCTTTATCATGGATTATAAAATGCTAGCATGCATGTCCCTCTTTAAGGTTAGAAAATGTGTTCCTTTCCAACCTTGTGATTTACAGGAACTTAAGAGAATGAGTTAGGGTTGAGTTTATTCAAGTTAGTTATTTTAAAAGGTTAAATTGAAGACCAAATGTGCAAACAGAGAACATATGAATAGAGGTGATTTGAACTGAAACAGCTTTTCCCTGTATATATTTGTGATAGTCATGGATCATAGATTGTGGTATTAATGCTATTTTTGGCTGCCAAACTAGAAACGAGTCAACGACATCTTTCGGTATAACTTAAATCATTTGTACAGTGGATAAGTAACAATCATATGGAAAATACATTCAATTATTGATTTCAATCAAGTTAAATGTAATTGTTTTTTACTGCAACTTTGTTGGAAGCTCATTGTATGTTTAATTCTCCTGTTTATTAAGGATTAGCCATCAGTTTCTTTTAATAACTTAATATTATACAGCATATATATTATTGAATATTGATTTCCTTCCATAATGTTTATGATTTATTGCATGAGAAAACATTATTTTAGGAAGAAATTGTCATTGTTCTTGTTAAGACTTGCATTGAAGCATTCAAATGAATAGCTGTCATGCAATGTTTTTTTCCCTTTCAAATGTAATTTTAAAATGTCTGTTATTTTCATGTTCAACGATTGATACTTACATGCTTTAATTTAAATCCACATAAGTGCCATATCACAGCGGTTGTTGTGCAGTTTCTTGACTAAATTGTACATGCACACAACATTATTTTAATCAATTGCTTAATTGACTTTAAAATAATGAAATGATGCTCTTCTTTCCGTAATAGTACCATCCAATTGAGTTAAAAAGCATACATCTTTACTGCAAATGTTGCTTTCTTGGAAATTGCTTCAGCAATTGTAAATGTGAAAAATCTTTGTAGAAAACATGAGATTCTTCTTCTGATTGCAAGACAACTAGTGTTAGTACTCATATGAGCATAAAAGCAGCAAATTATAATCCATATGAATGCTAGTATTGTAGCATCTGATTGTTGGTGATACGGAGAATAGTGGAAAAATATTGTTTTCATATGGCACTGAGATTTGATGCAACATTGTGACTCTTGTAATTTCTTCATGTCTGGGATTACTGTTTACTCTAAATATTTATATGTTCTAAAATTATATGTTGTAATGTTCTGTTTATGATTGGTTTTTGGCATTTTTTTGAAGTTCACAGAAGCATTGATTGTTTCAGACAACATTGTATAACTTTTAGAATTATTGTTTATCTGAACTTGAAACTAATACAAACAACTTGTCTCCTCAATTAATTGCCATTTCTCTTACACTCCAATCTTTGCACATTTGGTGCAGTGAGATGCTAATTAATGCAATGTTTCACTAGAAAATGATCCTATTCCTTAATTTTTGCTTCTTATAATTTAATTTCTGTTGAAGAGATTCAGCATAACCAACTTCTTGTTTGAGATATGATTGCTTCTAATGAGTAGAAATTACAGATGCAAACAGCAAAGACTGAAAATAAGTGAAAATTGAACTGATATAAAGTCAGAAAGGTTGCTAACTTTCTCCCCTTAGGCCCTTACTCATTGTCATTTCATGAAGCACTTAACTTTTATAATGTGCACTTTGGTTCTTCTTTTGGTCAGTGGATTCCCCTGTAACACCATCCCAACAAGATCAAAACAAAACCATCCTTTGATTCACCAACTCCATTTATTTCTGCAACCAGTTTGGTTGTTGATTCCATTAGTGAGTGCTTAATTATTTCTAGTTATTTTCTACTACATATCTATTACAATGAACTCACATTAATTGTTAGTCACAGAATCATTCCCTCAGAATGTCGGCAAATTAAGTTAGACAAACAAAAAGGTAGTTGCACAATTAATCTACAAGTTTTAGTTGATCAATCATTATCCAACATTGATTGGAAGAGCATTTTCTTTTTCATTCTTTGTCTCAAATATGAACAACCATCTTCTCTCAAAACAGTATCTCAAAAATTCTCTGTATATTTTGCTAGTTTTGCTTTTCCCAGGATTATTCGGCGGACCCAAGTGACTGTGCATTCACACATTAAATTACATCAGACATTGCAATCAAGTTTGACTTTTTTTTCACTTTAGACAACTTTGTTTTATTAGTTTTGTTTTGTTTATAGGGGACCATGAATTAAGCCTTGAGTTACAATTTATAACAGGCTGTTAAAAGATGCTGTCTCCACTTCAGTCTTGTCTTCTGCTCATCCTCTGTTTATTCTCTGAACAGTCTAATATGACTTAACAGGTTGGTTTCTGTCAAAGTTATTCACTTTTTTCTTGATGTCTTGCAGGTCCACAACATCAAAGTATTTGCTTTCTGGAAACAATCATGCCAACAAAATCTAAACAATTACTCCCAAATTTGCAGCAAATGTTATTTTACTTTGTTCTTTATTTTTACTGATAAATAATGAGAAGGATGAAAGATTCCTTTTAACTTTAGAAGATACATTTTAACTTTAGTTCATTCTGGGAATTACTGAATTTTCTGATTTCTTATTTTGTTCATTCTGCAGGGTCCACTTATACATAAAAAAATGGGGCCTTCTGAAGCTATTTCTTAGATCAATTATCAGTTCCTTTTTTCCGGACAAATGAGTCACAAGAACTACTGTTCTTCTTTGGTGTTGTTCCTCATTGTTTTCTTATTTCCTGTCCATTGAATCCAGTACAACACCAACACCGCCAGCATCAATCAAGCTTTTACTTTTAATCATCATCTTATGACTTCCAGATAGCCAAAAAAAAAAAACTCTTATTTGAATACAATTTTTTTCTGATTCATTGCAACAGATGATCATCAGAAAAAACTTATACAACAACATAAACAATCAAAATAGCATCAATTCAAACCAGCTCAGCTTGTTCTTGAATCTCTGCAACCAAATGATGAACTGCAGTTGCTATATCATCCACTGTCCCACACTGACACTCTTCCTCTACCTACACAAGATCAAAACATTAACATATATCAATAGTTTCAAACATCCAATCTTAGTTTTCAGTAACATGGTAATTAAAAGCTAATCAAATACCTTGAGACTGAAACAATACAACACAAAATGCTCAACAGCAGTGACATTAAGATGAAGAGTGGAAAGGCAAAGATTATGCAGACCAACAATGAGTTTCACCAGTTGTTTTGGCCGTCTCTTTGCAAGGATCTTAACATTAGCATGTCCTTCAACCATGGTCACCTCAATGTCAGCACTGGCCGATCTTCTCTCAGCTATTGTTTCATTGCTAATCCCCGAACTCGTTGCAGTGCCGTTGCTGGTGCCATCAGTATTACAAGAAGATGCTGAGGAATACTGAGGGAATGTGAAGTGATCAGCAAATGGAGTGGAACCATCAAAATCTCCATTGTTACACCTTTGCTTGATCAGCTTCTGAGCTTCAAGTGATTGTTGCAGCTGCTCTAATTGCTTCACAAAGTTTATCGCTCCTCCGATTATCGATGCTTGATCTCCCTATCAATTCATATACAACAACCATCATAAGAATATCTTAAAAAAAAAAGATCAAACATTAATTAAAGCAAGGATGTTTGTATATATATATATATATACTCTTTGGACATAGGAAGGTGGCATGAGACTGCGGAGGGAGGCAAGGTAGTCATTCATTTGTTTCCGGCGGTTGCGTTCGACAGCAATGTGAGTCATTCTTTGGTTCTCAACCTCTTCTTTGTTCTTGAAACTACGAACGCGGCGCCTTTTTCTTTGCTTGCCGGTGAGTTCAGTGCTGCTGACAGGGCGATGATGAAGGTGTTCTTTAATAGATGTCTTAGGAGATAAAGACACTGGAGCTAGCAAGTCTTCAGTTTCAGGAAATATTGATGATGACCAAGAAGAAGAAGAGTGATCCCAATTGGCATGCATGCCATTGAGGACTCCGGTGTCCTCTTCAGCAACTGCAATAAAGTTATAGTTATTTGAGATGTCTTTGCCATTGTGAGGAAATGGAAGGTCTTGTGGGAAAACCACTGCTTCCAAAGCCATGGAGATAGAGATAGAGATAGAGATAGAGATGGAGATGGAGATTATTTAGCAATGGAGTAAGAGAGGAAGGGGGAGAAGGAAGAAGATGATGATGAGGGAGGGTTTTATAGAGAGGGTTAGAAGAGAACAAAAACAGCACAAGAGTTGCCACGTGAGGAGAGTTTTGTGATAAGAGAGCAAGAGGTAACATGCATTATGGCCTTGTTTTGTAGCCTTATGTGAGTCCCTTTCATGATGTAATTTTTAACTATTGTAAGGGCTTTGTTGCTAGGGCTTTATTAAGCCCGAAACCCTTCTTCTTAGAAAGTTTTAGGGTAAAGCTTGAAACTTAACTTTTTATTAGAGTATTTTAGGGTAAAGTTGTTCATAGGGAAAATTTTAGCGCTTTTTTTTAGGTCTTTGATTTACCTATTTTCCAGGAGCAAGAGATTTAAACTCATCCAGATAAAATACTAAGGGCGTATACTATGAGAGAATAGATTTTTTTTTTTTCATCTATAAAAAATTCATCTAAAAACTATTTGCTTAGCTGGCCCAATCTTTTACCATTTTATCATTTGAATCAATCCGTTGCTGGTCATTTTTATACTTTTTTAAGTTGAAAACTCAATTATTCTCTTTTTTATTTTTTGACATATCAAAATTTTATGTTTTTTAATCTGCTAACTATATGAGTTAAAACAACAATTTTTTTAATAAATTAAACAAAATCATATTTCTAATAATCTTTTTTTTTTAATTTATATAGACCGTTAGTTATAAGGTTAACAAAGTATTTTTATTTTTATGGTGTTAGATTATCAAGGTCCGGGTTTGGTTCGGCCCTCAGTAATTCAAGCCCGGGTATTGAAAACCCTAGTTATTTTCTTCTTCTTTTTTTTCCTTTTTTTCTTTTCTATTTGGTCATAA
Organism: Dioscorea alata; assembly: GCA_020875875.1. Taxonomy (NCBI): domain Eukaryota; kingdom Viridiplantae; phylum Streptophyta; class Magnoliopsida; order Dioscoreales; family Dioscoreaceae; genus Dioscorea; species Dioscorea alata. The sequence goes on along the minus strand of CM037028.1, from coordinate 1,717,816 downwards.
TTTGATGAGGTTGCAAGGACTTAAATGTGAAGAAGAGGCAGAGAATCTATGCACTCTGCTAGTCATTGTTTACAGGACAGTGTGACCTATACAGTGTTTGATGCATGTGATAACCAGCCCTTCACTAAACCCTAGGGTTCATATCTTTTCTCCATTTCGTTTTCAATATATATATATATATATATATATATATATATATATATATTATTGGTTTTTATTCATTTATTATTTTTTTCTCTTCATATACAAAGTTGGTGTAAAAAAAAAACTTACATTGTTTGTTTCGGGAAGGACCTATGATTGAACCTCAAGACTCACTTAATGTGAGGATATAAGTATTTCTTAAGCTTTGCGATTTTTACTCTATATATGTACACATTTTTTATTTTTTTTAAATTGAAAACACTTGTTGTTTATTTATCAATATATATATTACACATATCTTTAAATCATTATTTTTTTATTTATGATATAAATTAATTTACACAATGATTTAGGAGTCATACGAAAGTTATTTTCAAATTTTAAGCCATTGGAAAAAAAAAAAGGGTTTGATTAATCAACATGATTATAAACATATAAACATGTGAAAAATAATTTATTATTTCTATCTCTTATTCTGAGGTAGGGCATTATTTGTCAAAAATAAAAATAAAAAGTAGCTTTATATTATAAAAGATGAAAATTACTCTCAAGAAAGAGAGTTTTGAATAATATTAAAATACGCCACTTTTTTACCATTTCTTTATAAGTGAATCCTAAAATAAGTTAATTAATTTTTCGCTCTTACAAATTAAATAAAAAAAACATTTCAATATATCCAAAATAAAACAAATTTAACCAAAATGATATTGTCATAACTTCTTGCTGTCTTCTAAACAAAACAATAAATTTATTTTTTATATGATCTGTATTTTTTTCACAAGTCAATATGAACATATTTAATTTGTCCATAAGTGTTTTTTCCATATAAATAAATAAATAAATATCAAAACCAAAATCATTCTCTTGAGTAAAGAACACTCCAAAAAAAACAAAAAAACAAAAACAAAACCCTAATACTTCAATGTCCTCACCATTAGGACATGTACTCTTAATTTGTCTCTATATAATCATGGCTTAATGCTTCTACTTAGAAGCATTGATTATTTGATTAATTGATTGCATAAATCAGCGGCGGAGTCAATGGTTTTCTCAAAGATCTCATTCTCTAATTTGGAGTTTAATTATAGTTTATATTAAATACTGATACGAGTACACATATAACTTATATAATATAACAATTAATCTACTTTGTCATTAATACAGTGCTTAATTATTATTAAGCAATAAAATTAGTATAAGAAGTGCAAGTTGGTGGCTATCATGTAAAGTGATTAATAGTATAATCACATGCTTACAAATTGGATTAAGTACTTAATGATATCTTTTTGTGCATCTTATGAGATTCCAATCAGAGATTACTATATGACATGCAGCGTAATCAACAGTGTCGGTGGCCCCGGTTTGCGTGTTTTAAGTAATATATAATTTTATTTTCGGATTAATTTTTAATTACATGGAGTGAGAATATAGTTTTGTAAGATTATATTTTATTAATATAAATTATAAGAAAAGGAGTTTCGATCAAATGTATGTTCCAATGCAACTCGAAGCTAACACTTGCTTAATATGGTGGTAAAGACACTAGGCAGTACATGGACAAACATGGATTCAAAATCCTACATATTGCGTACTGTTTTATAATACTACTGTTTATGTAATGTTTTTGGGTCCCGAATATATATTGTTCATAGTACTATTTAAATAAATTACAGGAGGTCCTCTATAGGAGGAATTATATCTTTATTCTCTAGTCCTACCGTAACTAATGCATGTGGCGGACTTTCCCCATGTGGTGTCTAAAAGAGTTAATAAGTTTCTAAAAGGTAAATAAACCATTGTAATTAATGTATCTTTTTAACTGCCGGTCCCTTAGAAACCTGCCTATTTCCATAAAAAAAAATTATAATTCAAAATGCCACCATGGCATTAGTTAAGCGGTTAAGACATTTAACTTCTATTTTCGAGGTCAAGATTTTAACTCCCTTTTGATATATGGTTAATTTGTTAATAGTGCACTTGTGTGTGTGTGGTGGCTCATTCATATTGTAAAAAATATAAAATATAATAATAATAACTTATAATTAATTTTGAATTATTTTAATTTAGTCAACAATATCTTGAGTTGTTAGAACTGGATTTTCTACCCTTACTGATAAAGCTAATTCGAATTTCAGCTCATATAAAGTGAAGGTACAAGTGAGTTGAGATATTAACTCCTTGATCACCTATGCGCTCCCCTTAAATAATTTGTTTGCTTTTATAAAAAAATATATATTTTATTATTTAAATCAAACAATTTTAAATAAGCATGGGACCAAGTGTTTTACAAGTATTGCTATGGTAAAATTGTTTCATCTAATATGTATTTTTAAAAATAAATTATAATATTTTTTAATTTTTATATTTATTAAAATTTTCTTTTTTATTACTTTGGAAACCGAAACCATATATGCAATTCTTTTCTCTATTATTAGTATATATTTTATTAGCATTTAAAAACATACAAGTTTATGGAACCATAAGTTCAAGTGTTGTACAAATGCCACAAGGATATTATAATTATTTTATATAATATATATATTCACGAAACATACAGGTTACGTGTTAAGGATATGCTAGATATAAAGCAATTTGTTAAGGACGTGTATAAATGCAGAGTTATCACTTTAATACATCTATGCTCTCATTTTATTCAAGAACCTATGTCAATAGATCTAATTGGTATAAATTTTTTAAAAAAATTTATAAATGTATTATTTATATTTATTTTATAATTATTAATTTTTTTAATAACTTCGGAACCCTAACCACAAATGCTTACATTCTCTCTCTCTCTCTCTCTCTCTCTCTCTCTCTCTCTTCTCGCTCTAGTTGGTTACTTATAAGTTCTAATGACCCATTTGGTCGTCCGTACACATACAAAAAGTACATGAAATGTGTGAGTGTGTCTGTATGTTTGTTTTGCATTGGGAATTGGTGGTTGTGGCTTCCCCTGACACTGTTTTTTTTTTGTGCTTTAAATGATAATGCAGAAGAGTCCTTACCTCACATGTTTGATTCATAAATAATAATAATAATAACCAAAAATTATAAATTAAAAAAATTAAAAACTTTCTTTAATGTATTCAATTTTTTTAGGGTTTCCTTCTTTACTTTATAGATTTTTCAAACCAACAAATTAAATAGAAAAGAGACATTGATGAATCAATTTTATGTTTAATTTTGTATAATAATTTGTTTTTAATAGTGTATATGTCTTGAATTAAAAATTGAGGTTTGTTTTAGTAGCGAGTATTTGGGCTAATGATAAGTCTTGTGCCGGAGTTAACATTAAGTTGATTTTTTTTAATTTCTTTTGAATTCAAAGTTATATAATTATTTTGAAGATATTCTCAATAGTTTTATTGTACGAAGTTTTATAAGTTAATTATTTTTTTTTTCAAATTTTTCATTATAACATTACTTTATTTCTGTCCATAAATGCAAATCAAATCAGCCAGATCATGAAAATATAGTTTTTGCTTGCATTACGATACTAGTATTTAATCAATAATAATTACATGTAAAACTTTGTTATAAAAGAGATTTACTTTCTCGAATTATCATATTTATATAAATGGACATCAAACCTTAAAAAAAATATCCTAAATGTGATCCAATTTAAATTTGCTAAAACATAGAACTCCAAGGAATGCGGCATTGATACTTATTGCATTCCTATAGCTACATGTATATATACATACATATGGGCATAAAACCTTAAAAAGAATGTAATGAATGTGAAGAATTTGAGTGTGCTAAAAATAGAACTCTAAAGAAGGATATTAATTAGCATGGTGCTAAACATAAGGAATGTGACATTGCCACATGATTGGATTCCTTTTGATCCATGTACTACAGCATGAATATTGTACATGATTCCACATTGCATGTCCCACAATGCCAACCATGATCTACAAAAGGTACATATTCACAAGAAAAAAACACAAATAAAGAAAGGAAAAGAAATGAAAAAAGGGGAAGCATATATGATATCAAAACAATGGGCCAAATGAAAAATCTCATAAGTGTTTCTTGTTGTTATTGTTGATTAGATCCATCCATCCATCCATCCAAAATGTTTGCACCTTGTCATCCATGATTGGACCTTGGAAAGCTTTGAGCATGGCCAATGGGGGGAATAATTTTGGTACTAGTGCTTTCCTTGAGATTTTAAAAAATTTGAAACACTACCAACCTTTTCTTTCCATTATTATGATCATGCTAGACATGTTTATTTTAATGTTTTGGATGAGAGGAAAAGGAAAAACAAAAAGAAAGATTTTGTTTGATTTTTTATGTTTTTGATTGATAAGACTTTTTTGGTGATTTGTTTAACATTTTCATTGAATCTTACTATATATATTTGAGGTAATGACAAATTTCATTAATAAAGTAGGGACATATAATAACAACATTGATTTTATAGGATTATATAATTATAATTATATGCCAAACTCACCTACTAAATTTTGTAGACAACACACCCCCCCCTTTTTTTTTTTTTGGTCATGACTTTACTTGGCGCCTCTAGTAAAAACATGGCATCATTGGTTACAATGGTGAGATCCAATTAGTTATATTGTTTATATAACAATAATATGTGACCATATTTGATCTTTTATTTCATTCCAAGTCATTAGCAATGTTTGCCTCTGCAAAACCCATGACTGAGGTTTTGTTTAATACATGAAAATTTAAAGTAGAAAACAACACAAACTTTTTTTTTGTTTATCTTTTCATTAGTATAGTATAGCTATGAAGTACAACACGAGTTGATAATTTTTTTTGTAACTAAATTAAAAACCATGGTACAAAAATCTTATTGAGGTATATAATACAATCAAAAGGCATAATTACCTCTAGTTAAAATAAAAAATTACAATAATGTCTCAAAGAGGGGATTAAAAGTATCTCATCATTTTTGTCTTTGTGGTTTGATTAATAATTTTTATTAATTAAACATAAACTAATATTTGTTGTTTTAGGTTGTGAATAAATAAATTTCATAAATTATTTATAAAATTTGATTTATTTTTATAATATATTTTGGAATTAATTATTAATCAATATTTTTGAAAATAAAAAGTGTAATTATAAACTAAAAAATCATAAAATATTATATATTTTTATTACTAAATAAACACAAAACAGTACAAAGGGTATCAAGAAAATTTTGCAATTTGTTGTTCAGTATTTATGCTAATCAAATGGTAAATAACATAAAATTTTGTGTTATTTATTAAACATGAAATATAAAACAGTACAAGCACTTATGTTGTAACTTAACCACATATAATGTATTATATTGCTTATGTTGTTCTCATCTGACAATCAAGCAGATCTTTAGTTATCTTCTTTGGTGTATATAATCATATAATTATTAACGCCTCAATGATATTAAAGCACCCAGCCTACCAACGTGTTTTCAAAGAATTAGTAAAGTATATATTAAGTATCCAAATTGAATAAACTATATCAACCTTGTGATCATGATATCAAATATTAAGCTTCACCTTGGACTTGCATATAGAATACTATACATTTTCCCTTCAAATTATGAGATAAAACAAAAGATAATGTGAAGTGATTTCCTAACTCATGCAATTTATTAAGTATCTTTCTACAAAATGATTTTGAGATAGCGTAAGAATTACAAGTTTTCAATCTTTTTTGAATTTCCATTTAGAGGATATAACTTGTGCTACTAACCAATAAAGCAAGGAGGACTAGGGATGGCAATGGGTAAGTTGTGGGTAGGGTATGGGAGTACATGTTTCTATACCCACATTTTAAAAAATTACACGTACAACCCCTATACCCTCTGGATAACAATTATACATACGGTACCCACATCCCTATACATATTCCATTACTTGCAGTTTAATTAATAAGAAATATGATTTCTCATGACATTTTTTTCTTACAAATTAATAAAATATAAATGCCATTAGAAAATAATGAACATTCATTAATTTGGTACAAAATTATAATTAGAAAAATTTAACTAAATTAGTATAGTCAACAGGGGCGGAGCCAGAAATTATTTAGAGGGGGCGAACTACAAGTTTTAAAATAATTAATTAAAAAAAATTTAAATTCAAAATTTTAAATAATAAAATATATTTAATTTTTTTTATAACAATAAGTAAAATTTAAGAGAAATAATTAAAATTAATTAATATATTAAAATTTGGATTTCTTATTTATCTTTTCAATACTAAACTTATGATAAAATGATATATTTAAAATTTACGAATAAAACTCAACAAAGTAAAAATATAATAAAAAAAATTGTAACAATATTAAAAATACAAAATCTTATTTATAATTAAAAAAATATATATATTATATTAATTTTAGAGAAACAAATGAATGAAAAGGCTCATAATAGAATTTTAAAAAGTTAATTAGAAGATATAGCTGATTAAGCACTAAAATAAAATATTTTATATCTTACTGTATTATTTTAAAATTTAAAAATTAACTAAGATTAAATTCAATATTATATTAAAATATTATTGTAATATGATAATTATTGATGGCCATTCAAAATTTGAGTTTTTAAAATTATTATTTAAAAAAAATCAAAAGATGAGGATTTAAAAAAATAAAAGGACTAAAGTAATTGCTTCATTGAACTTACCCTTGAGTTGATATTGTTCTGATTTATAATTGTAAAAATATAGATAATATTTTAAATTAAAAAAAATTCTTAGGGCTTATGTAATTTAATAATTTATTTGAATTCATTTAAATAATTATTTAAAAAAATTAATTTTATAAATTGCTTACATTAAAATCTTATTAATTACAAAATAAATTGATTTTTAAATATTTTAAAAATAATAACTTTTATTTAAATCTATATTTAAATTAATCATAATTAAAAAAAATATTTATTACTAAATCAAAGCTTTAATATTTCTCAAATCCCTAAATTAATGCACATTAATTAATCATACATATTTTTCCAAATTTTCTCAAAATTTTTAAAAATAACAAACTTAACAAAAACATCTAATAAATGATAAATAAATAAATAAATAAATCAAATCAATCAACTGAAAAAATAAAATAATAAAATAATAATGAAAATATAAAAATATATAAAGATAAAAAATTAAAAATTAAAAATATATTAAAAAAAAACTTTAGAAAAGGGTGGGGGGCGGAAGGGGGACAGTCGGAGGGGGAGGGGGAGGGGGAGAGGGAGAGGGAGAGGGAGAGGGAGGGCCGGAGCCCGGAGGCGGATGTGCCTGGGGGGGGGGGGGGAGAGAATGCATTAGGAGGGATGGAGCATGCGGGGTCAACAGACCCCGCCGGCGACAGGGGGGCGGCCGCCCCCCCTGCCCCCCTGTCGCTTCGCCCCTGATAGTCAAACATAATGAAATAAGGTAACAATTTTAAAACATAATATAATATTTTATATTAAAACAAGCCTCCAACACAATTAATTTATTGAGTTGTAACTAAAAGAGAGGTTAAGATGAAGCTTGGGGAGGGCTAGATGAAAAGAGGTGATGGGTGAGAAGAGGAGACAAGAGGAAAGAGGTTGGATGAGATGGGAAAAAGACTGTAATATGAGAGAGTTTCTCTTCTTGAAAATGAAGGTAGCGTCACTTGAGATCTAAGGGTTCTCTCCCAAATCAAGAATGAATCTTAACAGTTAATTACCAGTAAACAATACATTTCTAATCTTAGCCATTCATTACTTGTAAAAGATACATTTATACTTTTATGGTGCATTATAATTGGTTTTTCTCACACAGTCCCTTTTCCCCCATAAAATTTCAAACCATTCTAACTTCTAAGTTTTAAATAAATAAATAAATAAATAAATAAATAAATAAATAAATAAATATATATATATATATATAGGAAAAACATCATCTAGGTAAGTCCATAGATTTGAAATCTATGGATGTTTAAATCTAAGCCATTGGATCATCATCCAATGGTTGTTTGTTTATATAAACACTGTATGCTTTTACTGTTCATGATTACTGTACAACACTGTAGAACGCGGTTTCTACTGTTCATAATGATAATAGCCGTCAGATTATCATCCGATGGCTACTGTGGACATCCATAGATTTCAAATCTAGGGACATCCCTAGATGATGGGTCCTCATATATATATATATATATATATATATATATATATATATAGACACACACACACCCATACCCAAAACCCATCAAATAGGAAATTTATATTACCCATCATGGGTATTTTTTTAGGGTGCCCATTGGGTCTAGGTCCAATTTCCATCTTCTAAGGAGGATAGCAAACTAGGTCATTATGTTGGATATGGGCCAGCCCAAACCCATCTTTTGTACACCCAAATCTAGCTCTTATAAGTTGTATATAAATAGTTTAGTACCATATTAGTTAATGAGGAAAGTTTTCACGACTTTACATGGTTATTGTCTAATTCATTATGTAGAATGTTTTAAGAGAGATTATGCTTGGTCTTACACCACATGAGTGCACTTGCCCAACCGGCTAATCATGCTTTTATTTTTATTTTTTATCAACGGTTATTTTTTGAGCCGTTGATCTTCTTTCCACTAGAAAATCCTAGCCCACAAACTCTTTTTTTTTTTTTTTTTTGTTTTTTGCTTGTCTCTATTTTTCTAAAACCCTAAATCTTGGTGTTGAACTTGAGCACATTTCTCTTCAATGAACGTGTTAGGCGAGGAGCTCTATCTTGCTTGTGGGTTAGTGTATTGTCGCATTTGTAATGAAGCCATTGTACCTGCATGAATGGGGTTAATTCAATGTTAGGCCAGTGCTTCGCATGTCTAATCCCAAACTAGATCTTTCTACTACTATTTTATTATTGCAATTAATCTTGTTGTTAATCTGATTGCATGTTACAATTACAGAATTATTTCCAACACATTATATGTACAAGTTGAGTAATGTTAGGTCAATATATAGTAAGGTATATGAGTGCACTAACCAACTATCTATAACAAGTGGGATTAAGGAGAAACTCACCATCATTTGGACCAATGTTTTGATGAAGCTCTAACCACAATCCAAATTTTGGACAAAGAAGCATGAGCATGTAGATTAGAAATATACTTATGTTTAATAAGAAATACCTTTATTGTGAGGAAACAATTTTAAGACAAAGAAATGTTGCAGAGAAATAAGATCTTTCATCTCATACCGATGTTATAAATGAGTTTTCAGGTAATATATAGTGTCAATTATCACAATTAATCATAACATCGTTGATGAAGTATAAAAATAACAGTCTTGTTGGACATATAACTGTAAAGAATAATAATTATGATATCATTCACATCCATCATCTAATATAATGTTGTAAGAATTAGATATATTTCAAAAGGTTTTAGTCCTATGTTAACCTGGTAAAACATAAACAGTCTATCTATTTTTTTCTCTATTATTTGTGTATCCCTATTGATATTCTAACAACCTTTGTGAATGTTGCTCCCTAAATTTCAAAAACTACTACCCATTTGTTAGTTATATATATATATATATATATATATATATATATATATATATATATATATATATATATATATATACACACTAAACCTACTTGGCATATAAACAGATTAAAAAATCCACTTCTCTTCCTTTTCTCCAACTTTCCTTCTCATTGCATGGTTCCTATCTTTGTTGATTTGTGCCTCCTATTTGTATAGAACAACTTACTGAATCCTAGATGATACATCATGTTATTTTTATCATTCAAGTTGTCAGTGAATTATCCTTGAGGACAATGACAACACGCCTGAAGCTATCTTCATTTTTCACTTTATTTTCAATTAAAATAAAAAATAACATGGAAAAATTGCTAAAACCGAGCATACTACAAACCATTTATAGCATGCTACATTTGACAAACTATCCTTAAAAAATAATCCGAACATAGATAAGTAATAAATACTTACTCTATGAGATCCTCATAAAGAAAAATATTATTCACATCTATCTAATATAGAAATCACATTAATGACTATCTGCTACAACAATTAAGTGTAAATAGTAATCACCTTTATAATATAAGCAAAAGTCTTATCATAATCAATGGTTTACGAATGACTGAAGTTATGAGCAATAAGTTAGGACTGTTCCTCTCGAATTGAGCCATCTAAGGGAGTATTAACCTCATGGACTCATTTACAACCAATACAAGAATGATTTGTAGGAAATAGAACAATATTCCATATTTATATAAAGAGAACGAAGCTTTACGCCCATGGTGCTTTGTCATTCATGGTATCACTATCTTTTGATAAGAGCGTGGCTAACGATGACATATCATAGTAAGAAAAGAAGAGAATTATGAAAAGTAACTATGTGTGGTAAATCGCCCATAATGATTAGAGACGCAAGAACAAAGAGGGTTTTATTTTTCAAAGATAGAACTAACATTATTTTTCTTAAGACATGTATAAGATGTTAGTTGCAATTGCATGCGTGAAGTAATTGTAGAAGGGGTAGAAAAGAAAAGAATTTTGATAAATAAATAAAAAAGATATAGGAACAGAAGAGAAAGGTCTAGGAGAAAATAAAAAATGGATAGTGTTGTGGAAGATGGAAGAGTGTTGTTAATAGAGGAAAATCAATGAGGGATAAATCCTCATAATATTAAAATAATAAGTTTATAAAATGCGATATTTAAAAAAAAATCATAATGTTTTGTTTAAGGGATTAAAAACCCTTATGGTCAAAATTATACCTAGGGAAGATACGACAAAATTTGATAATACAAAACTTGGTAAGGTTACAAATGGACAATTTTTTTTTTTTTTCAAAAAGAAATCTATAACCTAAAACTACAAATCAAAACATAGAAAACATAGGAGGATGAGAAACACAACCTAAAATGATGATATTAAACAACTTAAGTGAAAATATAAGTAGCATATACATAAAATAAAGAAAATGATGAAATAAAAGCTGAAATAGTCCAAGTGGTATGAGCCACCCATTTTATGACCAGCCCCAATCATCTTGTCAAAATGTTGATTTTTAATAGTGTAAAAAGTAGATTAAAAACAAAAAACAAAAATACTAAAAGCAATTATTTGACTAACAAAAACAAAATTCATAATTAAATAAGAATCATTATAAAATATTATATTGACGAGAATAATCTTAGTAAAGAGTAACAAAACCAAAAAACTAAAGTAGATATAGATGACTTATTCCAAATGTAAATGTTAGAATTGAAAAGTGTAAACACATGATGACAAAGTAAAAAAAAAAAAAAAATTGATGTGTGAGACACTATAATCAAACATCCAAAGGGAGTGAGACATATTGAATGGAGTGTGCATACCATAAATAGCACAAAGTCTATACAAAATAAATGAGCCTGCAAAGGAACCCTAAAATATTTAACTTGTATGTTTAAACTCCAAAGTAAATTAGAGGGAAAGTAAAGGAGTGTGTGAAGGTTCTTAAATAAGTCCCAAACATCTTTGTTGCATGTCAATATTGATTAGCATAAAAAATCTTATTTCACATCATTAAGACTCTGTTTTTTAAGTTATATGTAGTGTGGGCACTATTGAATATTGAAAACTGAAAAGAATAAACCCTAATCTTCTTTGTTTGATGTGATTGCTGGTTCACATCAAATGTTGTTCTGCATCATGTAGGTTTGTGTATGTATGATTTGTTTGTTTTCCAATTCTATGTATTTTGGGCATTGTTTAATGGTGCAATGGATAAAGCCTAATCTTCTTTGTTTTGTGAGATTCCTGATTGACATAAACCATATTTTTCAGCATTTTGAAGAGTGTTAATGATTTGTTTTTTCAATTCCATCTAATTTGAGCATTGTTTGATTGTGAAAGGATAAACCCTAATCTTTTGTGTTTGATGTGATTCCTGGTTTTGATATATTGCTACAGGTCATGGCTTGACTTTTTCATTAATTTGTGGCTTCATTCTTTTCAGTTTAGGATAAACAAGAGGAATTGAAGCCTTTGTGTGTGGCCATTTCTGGATGTGATGTTACTTCTTTGTGAGAGTTTACATCTGCAAGGTATTTGATGAAATGCCGCAGACGAACTTATAAGTTCTATGTTTTGCTTGTTTGAAAGGTTTTCTGTGTTTTCTTTTCTTCTAATCAACAATTTTTAGTACAAAACAACCAAGTTTTAGATTTTTATTTGAAGATAAGTAGATAACATATATAGTTTTCATCAGAACAATTTTCAATAACTATTACTAATTTGTTTAGGAATTAATGAAGCAGTTGCATTTCAGTATCAAAATGATGTTTTTTCTTCCTTTTCATGTCTCATGTTCAACCTAGTTTTATTTGAAGATATTTTTCTAGGTTGCTTTTGAATTAGTATACTTGTATTTTGAACTAATGGAAGATTTATTACGTAAGTATTTTTTTGAAACGGCTAACTTCTAATATGCTTGTTTGGTTATGTAGACTGGAGATCATCATTAAAGTGTATCTCTCTAAGTTTGGATGCTATGGAATTTTTGTCTCCAAGGTAAACTTTCAGATGAGCATATGATGCTTGCTCTTTATTTTTCCATTTATTGTAGCTTCTATTTACCATCCCTGAGCAGGAAGAACTTCCAAAACTCTTGTCTTCATTAAATTCATGCTCATTAATATTGGTGTTTCATGTATCATATTCTGAAGTTAGATGAGTAGTTGGCTACTTTATACATGTGTAAACAACCACAATGTTTAGGAACTCTCATGCTCATTCCTTCCAGAATGAAAAAAAAAACAAAAGAATTGAGTTCCATATAACTCTAGAGCCATTGATCAAAAATCATAATGTACACTCTCTTAGCAATTTGTCCAAAAAAAAAGTATCCAAGAAAAAGCACCACTAGAAACCCAAAATATGACAATGGAAGAGTAGTCAATCCCATAGCCGTTCCAACAGCAGTAAATGGGATTAGAATGGCTAAAGCAGAAACCAAGCATGTCGACAAAATGATAGGACTTGATGCCATGCCCTGCACAAATGGGATCTTTTCAGTCCTAATCATGTGGATAATAAGTGACTGCATGATGAGGCCTTCAACAAACCAAGCTGAATGGAAGAACTTAGATGCTGAAATTGTGTATGCACCATAGTAAAACCAGAGAAAGAATAAAGTAATCATGTCAAATATAGAACAAACTACCCCATTCCATACCATGAACACTGGTAATTTCTTAGAAGACCAATGCTGAGGGGCCTTCATGTATCTTTCTTCCATTTTGTCCCAGGGGATTGCAATTTGGCCAAGGTTGTATAAGAAATTTTGTATTAGCAATTGACTAGGACTCAATGGCTCAAACTTTAGGATTATAGTTGCAGCGAGGAGTGAAATGATACTGCCAACATTTGCAACCAAAGACATCTTAATGTACTTCATTATGTTCCCATATGTTAACCTGCCTAGTTCCACACCAGATACAAGGACATTCAAGTCTTTCTTGAGTAGAATAATGTCTGCTAAGTCCTTCGCTGCTGAGGCTCCAGAGTCTACTGAGATTCCAACATCAGCTGCATCCAAAGCTAAAGAGTCATTTATTCCATCACCTAAGTAGCCGACAACATGATTTCCTTGTGTTTGCAGTGACTGCACCACTTGTTGCTTCTGTAAAGGAGAAAGTCTAGCAAGAACGGTAGCTCTTTTGATGGTCTCATGGAACTCATAGTTGTCAAGAAGTTCAAGTTCTGGTCCAGTGATTACATGGGTTGTCTTGATACCGACTTCTTCGCATACCTTTATGGCCAAGGTGAGTGAGTCACCGGTTAATACTTTTGCATTGACTCCTTTTTCTGCTAATCCCCAAAGAGCTTGTTTAGCTGAGTCTTTTGGTGGGTCAAAGAAAGAAATAAGGCCAAGGAAAACCATGTCTGCTTCAATTCTTTTCTTATCAGTGACTGTAACACCATTTTTCTGCAAGAACATAACATCTGGTTTCAACTTTATATATATTTGTGTTATTCTTTAACCAATTAGATTATAATCAAGCTTCATTTAGGGTTTTTGTTACCTACTAAAGCTGTAAACTATGATTTCATTTGTCGCCCTTGATTCATATTTTATCATAAACATCTTTCACGAGAAATGTTTATTTAGAAAGATTAAATTTGTTCTTCAATTGAAGCCTAAATCCACATCCAAGGTTTAATGCGATATGTCTCTATGTTCATGTCTTCATGTGTAAAGTTAGTATTTTCATACTGCATGTAGTTGTTTACTTATCAATAAATTCATTGTCAGGTCATTTAGTGCTGCATTTTGATTTGAATAAAATCAAGAAATCATAAAACACAGCTTTATAACATGACAGAGATAACTATGACTTTTTGAAAATTTACCATTCAGTAGCTCTCTAATACATGCCTTTGTTTCATGTCTTTTTTTTTTAATCTATGTTTTGAGTATTGCTATCGATTTTGGAGAATGCAAGAAAAAGAACTGAAAGCATACCTTTGTTATTTTCCTTATTGCTACTCCAAGAACTCGCAGTCCATCATTACTTAATGTTGTGCTCATTTGAAGAATCCTTGTTCTATCTTCCAAGGTTAGAGGTGGTGTTGAACCTCCATCAATGATCTCAATTGAGTTGCAGATATTTAGAACTTCTTCAAGTGCTCCTTTTGTTATTATGTATCTTGTGTCATGGAAATTCTCCTCATCTATGGAATCTGAACATGTTTCAGCAATAACCGTCATTCTTCTCCTGGTAAAATCAAAAGGTATCTCATCGACTTTCTTCCACATGGATGATTTAAATCTGTATCCTCTGGTATAAACATATGCAAGAATTGCATCATCAATTGGACCTTTCAGCTCAGCTTGGAAGAAAGAATTCAGGAATGCAAACTTTAGAACTCGCTGGTTGGGAAATCCCCAGCCATCAAGATGATGAACCATTATAACCCTATCCATTGTGAGAGTTCCAGTCTTATCGATACATAGTATGCTCCTGCAATAAATTTAGAGTCCAGTCTTGAATATCTGCCTTACAAGAATAAAAGACATCTGTGTTTTTTATAATTCAACCAGAATGAATAAGCTTAATGTAGCATTGATAGAAGTATGTACTTTGGACTTACATCTCTCCCATGCTTCGAATTGCCGATAAACTCTTAACTATGCAGCTGCATCTAGCCATTGCAATAGATCCTTTTGCAAGACTTGTATTTACAATAAGTGGAAACATCTGTGGAGTCAAAGACACTGCCACTGCTATTCCAAATATAACACTCTCACTCCAATTATAAGACGAATAATAATCCGAAATTATTATAACTGGCACAACCACTACCATTATGCCAATAAGTGCATATGATACATGCCGAATACCCTTCTCGAAAACATCAAGGTGTTTCTTTTTCTGAAGAGTAGAAAAAATTGTACTCATGTAAGTATTAGAACCTGTGGATATTACCAATCCAGTGCCACACCCAGACACTACACTTGTTCCCTGCAATGCATATGTTTCTTGTTGTAAGACTCATGAGAAGTATAGAATGAATGAATGAAGAAGAAATTTGCTGTAAATGTTACCATTAAACATATATTCTTTAGATCTAGTAAAGGAGTGCTTCTATTTTCTTGAGTATCAGCTACTTTTTCAATTGTTCCTGACTCTCCTGTTAATGAAGATTGACTGTTCAAGAAACATAGTAAATAGTCAGGTTTAGCATTATCGCAATATAGTCGAATGGTTAACAGAATGATCATACCTTACAATTAGATCTTTGGATGTTAATAACCTTATATCACCAGGAAAGAGATCTCCAGGGCCAAAAATTATTATATCGCCAGGAACTATGTCTCTTTGATCAATTTGAACTATCAATTCTGTCTGAACAACTCTGCCGGCACATCTCTGAACTTTGATAGGTGAATTTAGAAGTTCTGAAAGCTGCCTAGCAGCTCTTGAGCTACCATATTCCTGCATGTGTCTTCCATTTTAGATCATGGTGAAATGTAGCTTTGCAATGTGGATTAATGGCTTTTCGTACCTGGCTCAATCGAACTCCTACACTGACAAAGACTAGTGTGAGCATGATGCTTCCATTGGCAAAATCCTGTGCTATGTATGACAGGGTTGACATAACTATTAGGATGATATTGAAAGGATGTAAGAAAGCTTTCCAGAAGAGCTGCCACCAACTTGGGAAAACAAGATCAAGGGGAATGTTTGGGCCGCCTTCCCTCAGTCTCCTTTCTGCTTCCTTGAAACTCAACCCTGCTAATTGGTAAGACTCATGCTATGTTATTAGTTTCTAAGTTTCCAGTCTTTCTTATTCAGTTAATAGATCACAGGCTTCATATGTACATAGATTTGCAAGCTAAATCTGAATGTTTTATTATGTTTCTATTGCTTTCTATGTGATTATGATGTTGGTCTTTCTTACACTTGCTGTGTGAATTCCGGATGTATTTTGATTGATTTGGGCATTCAAGTTATTATATCAAATCTGAACACATTCTGTTCTTGTCAAGTATACTATAGACTAGTGGCCGACATTTAACAAAATTTTACTGTAAAATGTCATAATACTAATGAATAAGTGGTCTCACACATGTAAAGCAATAGCTTAAGTAATCTTTATCTTTATGTTTGATTGGTGTTGTTTGTAGAATTTCTGAATACCTTTTGTTGAATCATTGAAGCTTTTCACTTGGTAAAGCAATAAGATGTGTTTAGTATGACTAAGAAAACTTAAATCTTTTTTAGGTTCATGAATTATTTTGAATCCCTTTTTGCATGAAAATTCAGTTGTTGTTATTGATGTTGCCAGATTAAGTGAATTATTGAATCTTGTTCTTTGTCATTGTCTTATCAAGCCTGCTTTCCAATAAAACAGAAACTTTTGAATGATTTCTCTTGCTGTCTAAAGCTAAATGATCAGCAAAATACTGCCTAACATGCTTTTGTTTTGGTGTTACTGATCATATTCTAAGTTTCGTATTTTACCGTGTATTTACAGTGTATTTACCTCTTTCTGTAGACCTGACATACTCGAAAACCAAGTCCTTATCGGCTTGAGCCAAAGTGTATATCCATGAGTACATTTTCTCTTCAGCTTCTGATCGTCCTCCACCGTCGTCATTCTTTTCTGCAGAATTCCAGAAAAAAAAACATTTTAAAAAAAAAACTTGAACAAATCTCTACAGTGAACAATAAAATGTAAATGTTTGCTTACTTTTTGCAATGAACTTCCTCAAAAAACCAAACATGGAAACCATATTTGACTCATTTGGATTATGATACCTCTTCAGAAATTTTTCATGAATTGCAATTGTTGCAGGTAAACTCATGAGATCTTTGCTTTCAAATGTACTCAGAAACATGAATATGTGATTGCATGAACAATGTTTGATTGATCATCTCTTGGTCTCAACAACCAAACATGGTTTCTTTTGACTGTTTGGTTTGTTGTATGGATTTTGCAACTTTGACCTAACATTCAATGAGGAAATTCAGAAGGATTGTTCATAAGGAAATGTATGTGCTTAGAAGTTTTTGCCAAAACAAAAATTTCATTTTATTTCAATTTATTTATGATTGAAATTCAAAGTGTGATAATTATTTTGGAAGTATCCTTGTTTGTTTATCTGTCTAGTACATATGTTGATGATATATACCTTTTATCTTGTGTTCCTTATATATATATATATATATATTAAAGATATAAAATAAAAAAATATATATTCTGCACAAAGGATGAGACTGGTAAGTCAACCCTTTTTTTAACCCTTCAATTTTAACTTATACTAAAAATTATTTACACAAGAGAATTTTTATATAAAATTATCCAACTTCTACTTTTATTATTATTATTATTATTATTATTATTATTATTATTATTATTATTATTAAAGGAGTAAATATTTTAAAATTAAAATTATTTTCATAATTTAATATATCTTGAAATTAAAAACGGAGTTTCCTTGAAAAGCTCTTCATTATCACTCCACCCATATATATATATATATATATGGTAATTTTCTTGGTAATTTTCTTGGTTGAGTATTAACCTATGCGGGTAAATTATTGAGGAGATCATTGTGTTTTGGCCAGTTTTCACTTTAGACACTATATTTCAATTTGTATCAAAGTGGTCATCATAAATCGATTTTATTTCATCGGGTGGTCACTCTTGGATTTTCGGCCAATTTTATCTGATGTGGCAGCCGGAGGTTCCACATCACATTAAAATAAACAACTCTTAATGCCTAGTTGGATAGGATACATCAGCTCCAGTCCACGTCATCTTAAGAAGGTCTGATCAACATCACAGTCAACTTCCCCTCTTCCTTGGTTGCTCCTCTTTCTCGGCTCTCTTTGACATTTCCCTCGTTGAATAGCGAACCGTCCTCATTGGGGATTTCATGCACAGCCTCAATTTCACCGGTGCCACTTGTGTTGAAGTCTACCTTGATCCTACAGAGCACAAACACACCCTCGTCAAGAACTTTTGCTTTGACATTCTCAAGCGCAACTCTCGTGTTTGGATCTCTGAGTTCTTGAGACACTCGGGCATCATGTTAACCAACATTAAAAAGGAGATCGTTGAAAAGGGAAGCTTATGATTTTTCATTCCCATGCAGAAATGCATCTTTATGTTTCTCTGCAAGGGCATCGCTGGAGCTGATCTATCTAAATAATGAAATAGAGGACTAAGGGTTCGCAATGCTAGATATCTGGGTAGCTCCTCACCTACCCAACTGTGAAAACCGGTGCAATACCTCAACCTTTGGAAAAGCTTCTCCTGCATTCTTTCCCTTACCCATTCTTTCTCGTCAACAGCATTATTGAAGAAGAAGAAGTCATCTTTGGTGTTGGATGAGTTGAAGCTTGTGTATGGGTAGCCATTATGCTACTGGCTGGTAATGATGAAGGGAGCAAGGTAGAGGGTTTTGGTTCCCAACATCTCAACTAGAGAATGACTCAATGGGAAAGAGAACAAAAGAAGGAAGACAAGGATTTTTTCCATTTTTTTAATCATGCTTTGAGAATATTAATCACTAGGGCTGACGTGCCATGTCCAACTCAGCATTAAAAATTGTTTATTTTAATGTGATGTGGCACCTCATGTTGCCACATTAGATAAGATTGGCCGAAAATCCAAGAGTGACCTCTCGATGAAATGAAATCGATTTATGATGACCACTTTGATACAAATTGAAACACAGTGACCAAAGTGAAAACTGGCCAAAACACAATGATCTCTCAAAAAATTTACCCTAACCTATGCTATTATTTCAATTTAAAGTTTTTGGGGCTAATTTATATCAAAATGAATACTAATTTTTAATTTAAGGTTGCTTATAATTCAGCAAAGTTGGCTATTTTTTGTGTTTCAACATGATGATTTCTGTGTTCCTGAAACAAAATGTATGTTTATGTGATCATGATTTTTATATTTCTGCATTTCAAAATACGGGTGTGTAGAATCAAGTAATACATTCAACATATATGATGTTGTAGAGTTATACATTTGTATATAATTTAAATAAGTACTCTTATAATTCAAGTAATGTATAGAATTTACAGAGTCATATATGATTATGTTCTTTTTCAGGTTATGTGATTTTCTTTGACTACAAGCAAGCAATTAGAGTAAGAAGATAAACAAAAATAGTAAAAGGACACTAGAAGCACATGTAAGTGCTTTTCTTGGTCTCTTGTTCTAGACTGTGCCCCTCTTGACGAACTCCTTCCGTCATTTGCGGGCTCGACCGGAAGAGGGTGGCTCAAGGGTGGGACTTTAGGGCTTGGGATATGGGGAGAAAAAGGTTATATGTGGCATCCTATGTGAACATAGTAAATGCCACTTGTTTAACATGCTGACATGGTGTTTTCCACGGGTGTGTGAACTATTGATAGCCACGCTAGTAGTCCGGCATCCACGTCAATGAATCCTCATTAAAAGGCCCTAGAAGTTTTGTCGGTGTAATCAAATTAAAAATTAGTATCCAATTTGATATAAATTAAAAATTGGTGTTCAAATTGAAATAATAGCACATGTTAGTACTTGATTAAGAAAATTATTTGTGTATGTATGTATATAAAAATATAAATATAAATATAAAAAAATTAAAAACAATAAAAATTCAATGCTCAATGTTTGATTGCTTGACAAATGTCTTTCCAGAGTCTTCTATTATACTATTTATTTTATTTTATTTTATTTATATTTGAAATTCAAAGTACATATTTGTCATGCATGACATTCCATAGTCTCTCAAATGATAAAGTCATCGGCCAAATTCAATGTTCAGTCACTTTTCACTATTTGCATTCTCTAAACATGACACACACACACACACACACACACACACACATATATATATATATATATATATATATATATATATAATAACTATAAATATATAAGGTTAAAAAAAAAAACAACTATTTCTTTAATAGATTAAGGGAGAAACACGTGCTAGTTCTACGTAGAGGGGGGCACGGGCCGGTTAGCTGGACCTGGTGGGTCCGGGTCGGGTTTTGCCCGACCCGGAACCAGCCATGAAATCAACAAACATTGTTACCAACTATCCTATGAAAATTATATGTATTTATGTTAAAATATTATATACAAAAAGAAGACTTCAAAATAAATTTAAAAAATTTTAAAAAAATAGAAATAGTTTAAAACAATTTTAATAAATTGGAAGAATTTGAAACGACTCAAAATAAATTAAAAAATAATAATAAAAATTACACTAAGTTTGTTTATTTATTGAATTAAATAGTTTATATATATTCTTTTGAGTTATAAAACTATATTATATGAAAAATCATAATCATAAAAATGTACTATTTATATTGAAATTTTACTATCTATTTGTTTGAAAGATTAACATAAAATTTATTGATGATTGACATAAAATATTAGGAAAATTATATTATAACTAATCTTATTAATTGATGATTGAAATTATTTTATATGAAAACTTATTAACATAAAATTTAAAACTCACAACTTAATGTAAAAGAAAATAACTAATCTTATTAATTGGTTATTGAAATAATCAAATAAAACAATACAAGTAAATATAAGAGAAATCAATACTAAATTATTATATTATAACTAAAAATTAAAAACGCTAGTTATAATAAATATATAGAATTTGATAAGTAAATAGAAGTAAAAAATAAAAAATTCAAGTAATAAAATAAATTAAAATTATTGGATAAAAAACTTATTAAAATAAAATTTAAAACTCATTAACTTTGAATTTGAATTCAAATTCATATCTTCATTATAAATTTGTTTTAAAAAAAAATTAAATTATCACTAACAAAAGTTAGCTCAATTGGTTTCTCAGTAAATTTTTCTCTTTGAAGACCAAGGTTCAAAACTTGGAAGTAACAAGTTTTGAATTTTTAACATATAAATAAAAAAAAATCAAACTGCCAGGCCTGCCGGGCTAACCCGCTAGGTTGGCCCGGCGGGTCAAGGTTCAATGAAAGCCCAACCCGTAACCCGGCCCGCTATAGTGCGGGCTGGTTACAGGTTACCGGCCTGGTCCGGCGGTTTTTGCCGGGCCGGGCCAAATGTCGGCCCGTGCCCCCCTCTAGTTCCAAGGGGTTTTAAAATAATACAAAAGAAAACTAGGGTTTTGATAAGCAATATAACCTAACACATTAACTTTAATCTTTTTAAAAAGCCCAAACCCTAATCATTCTACCTAATCTTCTCTATAACTGACTTGTGGAAAAACTAATCCATAAAAAATATTTCACGCGAACCATATAAATATATATATATCATTGTTTAGGTAGCTATGTACATAATTGTCCATATTAACAATAATTTTTAGGACCACTAAGTTTTCATTTTTAATTTTAATTATAGTTATATATTTCATGTTAGTCTCCATGTTCCTTTCTGTCTTGTGTGTTGGCAATTTCTTTTCAAATTGGTCTCAAGCTTTATTGGTTGGATCTTGATCAATATTGTGCCCAAATTGAATAATCATGTTCTTCAATTATTCTAGACAAAAAAATTAATAATTTTTTTAAAATTATATAGGCACCTAATATTAATTTTAAAATTTGATATATGTGGATTCAACAATATATATATATATATATATATATATATATATATATATAGTGAAAAAAATACTTCTACTGTATTTTATAATCTAAGATTAATTGAAACAACTTTCTCATTGTTGTCCTTTCTTGAACCTTGAACATAAGAAAAGATACATAAGACTTTTAAAATATAAACAATGCAACACATGGGTTTTTTTTTTTTTTTTTAGTCTACATCAAGATGACCAACATTTATCACTATATATATATATATATATATATATATATATATGTGTGTGTGTGTGTGTGTGTGTGTGTGTGTGTGTGTGTGTGTGTGTCATTGGGATTAAAAACTATATTTAGTTAGAAGTATAATTCATTGGCAATGAAAAAAATATAAAATTAGAGAATATAGTAAACTTACTATTTTCCTTTTAGTGTAAATAAATAATATTTAAATATTATTTATGATATTTCTTATTTGTGAGAAGGTTTGCATATCTTATTTACTTAAATAATTATCAAATATTAATTAAATAATTTACTTTAAATTTTATTTTAATTGTTACAATTTAGTATTTTAAATAAATATTTAGTGGATTAATTCTTTTTTAAATAAAGAAATACTGCTCAAACTTAATCATTTTTAAATAAGTTAAATATTATTATTTATTTTAATTCTTACAATTAAATGTGCACATTAAATATATTATCTAAGTATTGTTACTAATTTTAGCTATTATAACTAATACATTTTTTCATGCTTATGATAAAATAAAAAAAATTTAAAAGCCACCCTAAAAAGAATTTAGGAAAAATGGTTGCAGCAATTACAAGAATGGATAAATTAGTCAATACTTCTTCCATTCATAAAGACATATAGTTTAAGGATGTTGCACAAAAATTAAGAATAGCATTAAATTATCTAAAATTTAACATAAAAATCAACAAAATTACTAAACTATCAATCTCTTGAAACTATATATTTTTCTTGGGACTATAAATATTACTCTCTTTATTTATATAACTTAGAAAATTGAAGATAGGTAAAATTGTAAAAAAAGAATAAATATTGCCTTGATATTGTAAAACAACAACTATTTTTGAATTAAATTTTTTTAAAACAACATGTATTTTGGAATGGAAGGAGTAGTCTTTAATTCTTCTCCGTTACTATCAAATTTAGGGGTAATGAAAGCCAACCCTCAATTCTCTCTTGTGGAGAATTTTTTTTTTCATTTATGTGCATATGCAAATGGGTGTTAGTCGAAGTAGGTGTCTATTCCGGGGAATCAATAGCTCCAATACATGAACACTTAATTTTTATTTTTTCTTTGAATGGAGGAATGTGATGAAGGAGTGGCATTAATTTCTTTGAAATATATGCAAGAAAGAATTTGGAGAGCTTCTAGACTTTCCTCTAACAAACTTTTTCCGCCTTTTTATGCCTCATAAATACAAGACTTCAAATATATATATATATTATACATGCATGTATAATATTAATTTTTTAGATATCTAAATCATATTTAGTCATTAAAATTAAATTTTAACAATGTGAAATGATGAAGAACAACTAAAATGTCAATGCCTTTTACTTCACGTAGTCAATACTAAAAATTTTTGGGCTATTTTATGAGTTTGAATTCATAAATCGGTTTTTGAGAAAGTAGATACATTTTATATCTGATATATTATAAAAAAATCTATTTTTTTTTTTATGTATATATAAAGAAAATTTCTTTTAAATGGAGCAAAAAATTATATATATATATATATATATATATATATATATATATATATATATATATATATATATATATATATATATATTTGAAAGCTGCTTTTGGATAAAAATAATTTTATATATAAAGTAATAATCCTATTTTGCGAGGATATATATAATTCTTCAAATGTATATATGGTCATTTCCACTTATGAAAATCATGGAAAAATGGGAATATTTTTATTTTTTATTATTTTTATTTTTTAAAAAAGAGAAAACATTGACACAAAACACTATCTAATGTTACGTTTGTGTTTCCAAAGCAATAAATAGAGTGGATAATATTCAAGTCCCCACCAATTCATCACAAGGGTAATTTGGACAATTCATACTATTATTTTATACAAAATAATAATACTTGCCTATCATTCAATTCGTAAGTACAATTGCACATTAATTCTTATCAATAAATTAACTTGGAATTTTATCCTACATAAGTCAAACGAATTAATTAAAAAAATGCAAATCATAATAATATATTCAAGTAAATGAATTATGCTGTTAATTAGAGTGATGAAATCATACATGACACAACATTATTTGAAAATCAAAATTAATTTCTAATTTTATTTATTTATTTAATAAATTTCCCTTTCTTCATTATAGCTCTTGGCTGATTTACAAAAAGTCAATATTTGATGTTCTAAGTAGTTGAACTATTTTATCATCCAGAAGGCCCCACAGTATATATATATATATACATATATTTTAAATATATTAATTGACTAATAATGATAAAAAAGGTTATTGTTTTTTATTAACTTGATAAATCTAGAAAAAATAAAATCAGGAACTTGGGTGGAGCATAGCTCAGGAGAGCTTGATCTTGCCTTGATTTTTAGTGATATGTATAACTTTCATGCATGATTAATTAATGCATAAATAAAATGTCATCATCTCAAGTGGATAAAGATGTTTTTATGAAGAGAAAGAATAGAAAAAAATAAACAAATAAAATAGAATAAGTTGAACAAAAGAAAATGAAAGGTAATATATTGATATTGAAGATAATTAATAAATAAATGAATTGATATTAATCCAAATTTATTAAAAAGGCAAAGTAAAATAATCTTTTTTTTTAAGAAAAAATATAATAGATTGAACTAATTAAACTTTGATTGTATGTTTCTATCTACTATTATCTAAAAATAATCTAGTTATTAATGATTGTGTGAAACCAAGAAAATATTTATTGGTTGTGAGATATCATATTGTTCTTACAATAAATTGTTTTAATATGTATTTTTAGATAATCTAATTTTAAAATTATTGAATTATTTCATATTTTTTTTATCAAATATGTTAACTAGATTAGTCATTGACATCATACTTTAGGAGCCCAATTATTATTTTTTACATGAATTGATTAATTCAATCAAATACTCGCTATTTATTTTCATTGTTGAAGTATTTGATTGAGTAGAATGTGAAACAACAATCCAATTGCATACGTCCAAAAAAGCTAAATTCCTATTTATAAACCATATTACATGTATTTGATTTTTTATTAATTAAAAATTTAAAAATCATAGACCAGCTAAAAGTATTAATTTTGGCTTGATTCATTATTGAAATATAAATTTTTAAAATAATCACTACCACAATAAAAAGTTTAAATAAAATTCAACAACTTGCAAACCCTAAACATGACAAGGATGAAAGAGATAGATAGTCAAATAGTCTAGAGCATGGATGAGGCATTGGCCATGCTCATATTATTAATACTTTGAACTACCTTGCTTGCATTTATGGAAAACTTATATAAAGCAAACTCAAAGCAAAGAAAAACATTAAATAAAAGTAGAAAATAGGATAAATTATAAAGGATCATATTTGTAATATATATATATATATATATAAGCAATGAATTCTTGGTCGATTGGTCCATTGTGTAAGGTTTTCATTTCGGAGAGATCCGGGATCAAAACCTATTCAAAGTCAGAGTACAGTATTTGTTGACCTTGTGAATATGCTCCACATCAATGCATTTCTTTTATTATAAATTTTTAATAAAGGTGTTTGTCACCTAGGGTCAAAAAAAAAAAAAAAAAATAATAATAATAATATATATAATATAATAATATAATATATATATATATATATATATATGAGATAAAGATTTTGAAGCAGAATTCAACAGCGAGAGTGTTGAAGAAGAGAAAAAAATATTAGAAAGATAGGAAGTCAACTTAAAAAAATATATAAATATACATAGTCATGTTTTTTTTAATGAATATAATATTGTTTACTTTAATTACATTCAAAAAGCAAAGGTACACTATAAATTTTTCCCCTCATCAAACTCTTAAATTTAAGAAAAAAATACCAACATTTTTATATTAAAATATTAAAAAATAGGGTGCAAATAACCCTATATGGAATTTTTTACACAAGTTACAATTCTAAGTTTTTATATTAAATATAAAGTTGAAAAATTCATGAAAGCAAATAAAATAAAATAAAAAAAGGAATTATCATGGACGGCAACGGAGGAACCCTGGTCAAAGTCACCTTTGTTTACCATTGAACAAGTCCTCAAATGTTAGGGATGCTACCACCAATACAATTGTACACTTGTACACACTAACTGTTAAGGAAAAAAAAACCATTTAGTTATAATCATTAATTAATTTGATAATACTTGTCTTTGCTTAATTATCGTTCAAAAAATAATAATCATATTAGCCAATGATATTTTAATTTATTAGTACAGAATATCCTGTATAGAGTATTTGTGTTTTTGTTAAAAAAATATGTTTGAATCTCAGTTGAGATAAAATAAAGGGTTAATTTTTTTTTTGTAAATCATTGAACTTTGGTCAAATATTATTTTAATTATAAAATTTTGATTTGTTTCGAAATGCTAAATAAAATTACTAATTATTTCAGTGGCATGTCACCGAAACTCCATATTAGCTAATGAAAATGCTAATCCATCGGATGACCTGCCTCTAAAATAAAGACATAATTATTTTAAAATAATCTCTATATCTGTGGATGCTCTTGATGTGATTTATCCCTATTTTATTAAAAAAATCATAATAACCATACTATATATCTTATTTTACAAGAAATTTTTATATTTAGTAAAACAAATTTATTACCATAAATTTAAAAATTATTTTCAATTGATCATCAATTTACTGTGAAATTATTTAGTTAATTAAATTGGTCGGAGAATTTTTTTTTTTAATATTTAAGTTTGACTGATTTTACCAGTACTTTGACAAACTATATGATTTAAAAAATAATTTTAAAAAAGTAAATAATTTAGAAACTTCCGTTCCGTTGGCCTTTTACAGCAACGCTCATTTGACTCCGTTAACCCTCCGTTTTCTAGAAACTCTAGACCTCCAGCTGTCTTTCTTGACCCCCAAAATTAACCATCTTAATAAAACTAATTAATTAATTAATTAATAATTTAATTACACTCCCTTGCACGTGCCCCACCCTCTCCTGTCACGTGCCACACTCCTTCGCAGCCCTCGTTGACTCCCTTCCCTTCTTGCTTATATTTATAAGCACACCATTCTCTTTCTTCATCTTCATCCATCCGTCCGTTCACCATGACGACGAATCGAAGCCGTCTGATTCCGATGCATCTCCTCCTCCTCCTCGTCCTCGCCGCCGGCGCCGCCGGCCAGATGAACACCAGCGACACAACGCGCTACAACAACACCTTCAACCCATCCATGGCGATCATCATCGTCGTCCTCATCAGCGCCTTCTTCTTTCTCGGCTTCTTCTCGATCTACATCCGTCAGTGCGGCGGTCGGCGGACTTGGCTCCGTCGCTGGCGTCAACCCTGCCATCGGCGCCCTCTCTCGCCGTGCCAACGCACAACGCGGTCTTGACCCGGAGGTTCTCTTCACTTTCCCCACCTTCGTCTACTCCGAGGTCAAGGATCACAAGATCGGCAAGGGCTCTCTCGAGTGCGCTGTTTGTTTGAGCGAGTTCGAGGACGATGAATCCCTCCGTCTTCTTCCCAAATGCGATCATGTCTTTCATTCCGATTGCATCGATGCTTGGCTTGCGGCGCACGTCACCTGCCCCGTTTGCCGATCCAATCTCGTCCCCGGCTCCGATCCTGAGCCTTTTGAAGCTCCCGCCACTGCCACCGCCACCGCCACCGCCGCTCCAGACGTGCCGCCGGAGCACGTCGCGATCGCGGTGGACGGAGATGGAGTTCAAGAAACCGATGATCACCGGGAGGAACTAGCCGAGCTGGCGAGGATCGGCAGCGAACAGCGAGCCGCACAAGCACTGAGATCGAAGTCGGTGGCGCGGCCAGTTCGGTTCCCAAGATCCCACTCGACCGGGCACTCGATTCTCCGGCGACCCGGAGAGAACCTCGATCGGTTCACTCTTCGTCTCCCGGAGCACGTCAGGCGGGAGATGGTCGTCGCCGGGCTTCAACGGACCATGAGCAGCCTCGCTTTCCCCGGTGGCGGCGAAGCCAGCGCTCGCCGGGGATACCGCGCCGGCGAGGGGAGTAGCCGAGCCGGCCGGAGCATTCGGCTTGGCCGGTCTGATCGCTGGCCTTCGGTTCTCGCTCGAACTTTATCGGCGCGTTTCACGTCGTGGGGAAACGGGAAACGGGGAGGTGACTGCGAAGGCTCTGTTAAAAAGTTTGACGCTGCCGGCGAAGGTTCCCGTTCCGGTTCCGTTAAATTGAGGATGCCATCCGTTAGGGTTCCGTTTGAGTGCTTAGGTGGCAGTGTTCGGCCTGGTGGGGACCATGAACCGAGTGAGTCGCCGACTCAGCCGCTGAGCCGTGTTTAATGGACCTAACTCTGTGAGTTAAAGTGGTGACGTGGCGTGGTATTGACCGTTAGATTGGCGGTGGTGGTGTACATAGCTACGATTACGATGGTAAAGAGATTTTTATGGGTTTTTTTGGATGGTTTTTCTTGAACACATCTTAGCCGTTGGATTGGTTCATAGGGTCTGATGAATGGTGGATATAAATGGAAAAACCATTTAGTCTAACTTTCGCCTTTTGTGAGGAATTTTTTATTTAATTATTGTGTTGTGATAATAATACAAGAATAAGTTTTTTTTTTAAATACTTGGTTGGTATTTGCTATCTTTTGAAGGAGGTAAATTACAATTTGTTTGATTTGCTTTCTTTTGAAATTTTCAAAGAATTATTTAATTATGTTTTCTTGTTTTATCATCTGGCATAATATCATTTAATATTTTTTTATTTTTATATTCAATTAAAGACATATTTGCTACGTTTGGAAATAATGGAGTAAGCCCTTATTATTTATTTATTATTTATTTTTATTTTTTAAAAATGAGTAGTTAGGCTGCTAAAGTCTTGAAAGAGTAAGTGAGAGCAGAGTGATGCGCATGTAGGTGCTAAAACTATTTATACATAATTATTATTTATGATTCTAACCCTTCACATAGAAATTTATTTACTAATAGATCACTTGATAGTCAGTAATAATGTACCCAGCTTTACATTGGTATATTGAGGAATTTAGTAAGCTTTAAAACTTTCTAATTCCTATATAATCATTTAAAGTATTTATAAATTGAGGAAATGTTTACCAAAAACAGTGATTGGTATATAATGTCCTTTAGCCAATAGTGAATGTACATGTTCACAAATTAACCAACACATTAATATTTCAACACTTAACTATATATATATTTGTGTTTGATTTATTTAATTTGTTTTTACCTTAATGTAAAGTAATGTCAAAGAGAAGAATTCCTGTAACTGATGTTATATAATTGGAATTAATAGAGTGTTGTTTTCTTCGGCATCATCATCTCTAGTTATAAAAACAATCTCCTCATCATACTACACCTAGCTAATTTCAGAATAAGACATATGTAGATATTAAACAAAGGGAATTAAGAAAAAAAAATAACATTAATCATTAATGTTTGTTTGATAGTTCATAACCTCAATTATTGAGCCAAGCAAACTCATGCATCATAGGCTCCACCATTTTCATTATCCACCATGCATATATCTTCAACTAAACATTATCCTTGTCATTCATCCAAGCTCAAGTCATGGAAGCTCAAGCTTCTCTTCCACTTTCTAATCACACCATCAAAGAGCTTTTTGAGTCTCAAGCCTTCACCTCCTCCATCCCTTCCTACTACCATGCTTTCCGAAACCCCGATGAAGAGCTCCGGCCCGAGGATTCCATCGATGAAGAGATTCCGGTCATCGACTTCTCATTACTCGTCGGAGGAACGCCAATGGAAAGAGCTGAGGTTATCCACCACCTTTGCATGGCTTGTAGTGAATGGGGCTTCTTCATGGTAATATACATATACAAGAACACACTCTTTTTAGTGTTAATTGTACTTGTTATTCTATCTTTTTTTAATTTCATATAATTTGCTTAAATATTGATTTTTCGTAGTGTATTTATAAAAAATGTAATTTCAATCTATAATTCACAATATATATTTTAATCTAAAATGATTTTTAAGTTTTAAAACAATTCATAAGATGCTAATTTGGCAAAACTAGATCAACTTAATAGTCTATATATCAATATCACTACATACGTTGGCCTTGAAATTTTGGAAGTTATGAAAAACAGGTAAAATAATCATGTGTCTTAAGTGATGACTATTAAACAGTTAAAAAGTACAAGATTAAATGAAAAAGAAATAAAATACATTAATCATATTAAACATTTTAAAAATATATGCATGGAAATGATAATTTAGGCATTATATTTATATAGAACTTAGTTACCTTTAAAGAGATGATATGGTATCTAATATCTATGTGTGTATGTATGTAAATATCACAAAGGTAAAATTGGCTATTTTAATAAATTTTGTTTGACGTTTTACCACAAGAGTAATTTGCAAATGGTAAGTGTTTTTATTTGTGTAAATACGATACTTGAAAACTATACCATATATATATTATCATTTGTGGAAATATATAATAGTTAATATTGTTTATCAAAATTAATTATTGTTTAGGTTGTGAACCATGGAATACCAAAGAGATTAATGGATGAAATGCTTGATGCTTTTGAGAATTTTTTCAATCAAAATGAAGAAGAGAAGAATGAATACCTTGGCAAGCATGTGCTAGATCCAATTAGATATGGTACTAGCTTCAATACTTCTGTGGACAAAACTAGGTATTGGAGAGACTATCTCAAAGTATTTGTAAATCCAGAGTTTCACTCTCCTGCAAAACCTTCTGGTTTCAGGTAATTAATTGAAAGTTTTACTTTTGGAATTATTTGTTTTGACTAGTCATAAATTAAGTTTTATAATTAGTCTTTAGCATATATATTTTTATTCAAACACATTTTATAGATACATTTATGTCATGATTTTGTGTTTCTTAGTAAAAATGAAACTATTTAGTTTATTTATCTGAGTTTAGTAGCAATAGCTAGAAATTTATGAAAAAAAAAAATAAGATTTTCTTTTTTGTCAAAATTTAAAAAGCATGGTCTTTATAAACTATATATATATATATATATATAAAAATACATTTCTATCACTAGTGAATGTATATATATAAATACATTTCTATCACTAGTGAATGCATATGACTTTTTATTTTCTTACAAAATGAATCTTTTTAAATATGATTGTTGAATTGCTATATAAAATAGTTAAACTAAAATAATAGCAACTCAATTATTATGCATGAAACTATCCAAATAGTATATATATATATATATATATGTGTGTGTGTGTGTGTAATTCTTTAGATGGCAGAAAAACAATTGGATAACAACCCGAAAGGTATAATTGAGAAGGTTGCATTTGGTATTTGGAAAAGTACCTAATTTTCCTTAAAAAGTAACACAAGTGAATTGCTTTCCCATATTTGGTAGATATTTTTTTTTTGCAGAAAAGTGGTTTTGCTATAAGAGAGAAATTCCATCAAAACGAGGGAAAGTGATTCTCTCACAAAATATTTTAAAAAATTATTAAATTTTTTTTCCAAACACATAAATATTTAAATATTTTTTTAAATATTTAATATTATTAAAATAATTATTTTTTAAATTTATTATTATTATTTTAAAAAATTTTATTTATAAAATATTGTTTATTATCATTATCAGTATTATTATTATTATTTAAAACATTTTATTATTATTATTATTTAATATTAAAAAATATACATTTAGAAACATTTTATTATTATTTTTAATATTCAAAATATATTATTATTATTTATTTATCATCTAAAATATTTTTTTTTAAATATTTAATATTAAAAACATTTTATACATTTAAAAACATTTTATTATTATTTTAATATTAAAAATTGATTGATAAGTTGATAAGTATAATAACACAAGGGCATTTATGTTATTATGCTAAAAGATTCCTAATAATATTTTCGAATACCAAATACAGAAATATTACGTTCTCATCAATTTAATAAAGTTTTCTAATGCATACCAAACAAAAGAATGTTATTTTTCAAAGAACTATTTTCCCATCATTCAAATTCCATCACAACATTTTCATGGTAAAGCAACCTTAATGTTAACTCTAAAAATATGTTATCATTTAATTTCAATATTTATATTTACTTTTACATCCAAACCGCAATAAATATTTACCTATTATATATAAATTTTTTTATAAGATTCAACAATAATTCGAAATGTTATATATTAAAATCCTAGGAACTAAACATTTGCAATTGATACATATATATAGAAATATATTATTTGAGTATGCGACATACACAAGAGAGATGGGAAAGAGCTACTCAAGGCAATATGGGAGAGCTTGGAACTCAAAACCGAAGACATTGAAGTAGCCTTAGACTTTAGTTCATGCTTCCAAATCATCGTCGGGAACTTGTACCCACCATGCCCTCAACCAGAGCTAGCACTGGGTATTCCGGCACACTCCGACCATGGTCTTCTCACCATACTATTTCAAAATGGCATCAATGGCCTCCAAGTGAAGCACAAAGGCAAATGGCTCCATGTCAAGCCTCTCCCAAACTCATTCCTTGTGAACACAGGAGACCACATGGAGGTAATATATTTATTCAACTTTTACTTTTGATCGTCTAGGATCAATGTTGTTAGACATATTAATATATTATCATGTATACGTATTTCTCTAATATTTTTAGGGTTAATGCTCTTGCCATCAATTGTAATAAATTTGATGGTTAGAGCTTGAGCTTCATGATTTTAGATTTTATATTTTGTACTAGTGGGCCCTATATGGGTTATACATAAGCCTATGGGCCTTACACCAAAAAGTCTCAAGACTTAGTGGCTCAACCCATATACCTATATATAAACTCATTACACTTCTATAACATAACCGATGTGGGACTATATTTCCAACACATGATTCAGGCTTGATTCAAGCTCAAGCTTGGCCCAACTCAACTCAAGCCGAGGTAGACTAGCGCGACACCCTCAATCCTAGTTAGTTAGTTAGTTAATGTTATAAGATCGATTAATATATATATTTGACAATGTGGCCAAGCTATTTTGGCCCATTTATACACTTTTTAAGAGAGGATTGAACTCCCATCCTCTTGCATAAGATATTTACCATCCTCTTATGCAAGAGGATGGGAGTTCAATCTTGGCTGAGGTGTATTAATAAAAAGTGTGTGTAAATGGTTCAGAATAGCTTGGCCACATTGTCATATATATATATATATATATTAATCGAGTGTGTAAGTACACTAATCATATATTAAATATTAGAAACTCACCATCCTTCATTTAAAGTGCCTTTTTTTTAGTAACTATTGAACATACATGATAAATTGATATTATCAACATACATGCGAAATAATTTTTTTTTTTCAAATAAATGTTGTAGATAGTCAGCAACGGGAGGTACAAGAGTGTGCTTCACAGGGCCGAGGTGAATGGAAACAGTACAAGAATCTCCATAGTCAGTTTAGTAGGGCCATCACTTGAGGCCATTGTTGCACCAGCACCACAACTAGTGGACCTTGATCATCACTTGGCATTCAATGGCATGAGGTATAAAGATTTCATGGAGCAACAACAAGCCAACCCACTCAAGGAAAAGTCTATTTTGGATCTACTCAGAGTGAGGGATGATTAATGAGTTTTGGTGAATTACTTTGTTTCATAAGAGTTTATTCGAGTGCATGTTCGTGTGTATATCAAGTCTTTGTAATGTTGAAACATGAATTTCAATTAATTATGAATTACAGAGGCACCTGATAGCAATTAAAACTGCAATAATTTGGGTGATTTAAAGAGTACATTGTAAAATTAAAATGTTATATGTACATATGATCCACTCCCATAATTCATCCCAAACCTGATCCAAAGTCAATGTTTGACAAGTCAGTCCAAGTCTGACCTAAACAAATTTTGGATTGAATGTCGATATTATATTTAAGTGGTGGACTAACCCGCGACCTGCCCTTTTAGAGTTTTTCTAGGTTGATCCAACAGGCCAGCCCAGGATCTGGCTCATTAGATTTATTATTAAGTATTAATAATAAAATTAAAAATATTACAAATGATTGATTGATTGAATATTGAGATAAGTTTATTAGACAAAGGAGTTAACTAGCTAAGTAGCTAACAATCATGGGCCAGCCTGATGAGTCTTATCATGCCAACCAACGGCTCCCTCTACAATGCATCTTAAAAAAGGGTTATATTTTCATGGATCAATCAAGTACATAGATGTAATATTTTAAGTTGAATGGAGAAAATGCATATGATTGACAAATGAGTAGGTGCCAACCTAGTTGAGATGTTCTCATATTGTAGTGATACAATATTTTCTCAAGTAAAAATATAATAATGCTAATCAATTAATAAAATTATTCGTTTTTATTTTTATTTTACTTTAAAATTTTTAAATCATCATAAAATTTAATTAAGTAAATTTAAAGAAAAAAATAACAACTGTCCAATCCGAGGCAAATCAAACAATTGATCTAAAGAGCCAAGCCCATGAGTTGAGCCACGGGCTTTATGTTTTAAAATTTGGATTGGCCCAGCCCTGTTCAAACAATTCATGAGGCTCGTTGGATTTAGGCTTAAGCTGGGTCAAAGCCTTAATTTTTTGAGCTGAGCGCGGGACATGATACAAGAGCTTGATAGAGATTAATAAAGAATAACTTAGATTGAAGAGAAACAAATAGAGATATTGAGTAAAAGTAAGAGTATTAAAAATTTATTTAGTTTTTGGGTTTTTCATAGCTAATCTTAAATGGTTAAAAATTAATAATTTGTTGTTATAGTTCGTTCATCTTTAGTTATAAAAAAATAGGGTAATAGTCACCGTTTTTGTTTTTAATTATTAAAAAAAGACTAATAGTCTTTAATTAAAAAAAAAAAGACTGTAATAGTATCACTTTCGTCTTTAGTTATAAAAAACAACCGTAAATGCTGAAATCAATGGATAGAGTTATCATACACCTCATTCGAGAATGACATATACCAATATTAACCAAGTTAATAAAAAAAAAAAAAAATTTGATTGGCTGCCCCATTTTCGTTATACACAAAGAAACACAAATATACATAATAGGCTGCCCCATTTTCATTATCCACAATACATCTTCAACCAAACATTATCCTTGTCATTCATCCAAGCTCAAGTCATGGAAGCTCAAGCTCCTCTTCCACTTTCTAATCATGCTATCAAAGAGCTCTATGAGTCTCAAGCCTTCTCCTCCTCCATCCCTTCCAACTACCATGCTTTGCGAAACCCCGACGAAGAGC
This sequence comes from Dioscorea alata, assembly GCA_020875875.1. Classification (NCBI taxonomy): domain Eukaryota; kingdom Viridiplantae; phylum Streptophyta; class Magnoliopsida; order Dioscoreales; family Dioscoreaceae; genus Dioscorea; species Dioscorea alata. The sequence continues at coordinate 1,682,123 of CM037028.1, read as the reverse complement.
TCCAGCAGGAGGATTTCATCAGCGAAGAGATTCCGGTCATCGACTTCTCATTACTCACCGGAGGAACGGCAATGGAAAGAGCTGAGGTTATCCACCACCTTTGCATGGCTTGTCGTGAATGGGGCTTCTTCATGGTAACTAATATACAAGAACTCACTCTTTTAGTGTTAATTGAACTCAGTTGTTATTTAACTTTAGGCAAAGCTTTTTCTAATTCATATAATTTGTTTAAATATTGATTTTTTTTTTTTGGCTGTTTTTTCAATGTTCAATAAAAATGTAATTTCAATATATGATGTACAATACATTTTTTTTTATTTAAAATAATTTTTGAAGTTTTAAAACAAGTCACCAGATTCTAATTTGGTGAAAGTAAATAAACTAATTAGTAGTCTATATATATATATATAAAGCCAAAGTACATAGTGATATATATATATATATATATATATATATATATATATATATATCACTATGTACTTTGGCTTTAGTAAGTAATTATGAAAAATAGGTAAAATAATCATGTGTCCTAAGTGATGACTATTAAACAGGTAACAAGTTCAAGATTAAATTGAAAAAGAAATAAAATACAATTAATCACATTAAACATTTTAAAGTATATACATATATGTATGGAAATGATCATTGAGGCGGCATAATATAGCTTTGCCCGCAAAGAGATGGTATATATTATCTATGTGTGTATGTGCGTAAATATCATATAGGTAAAAGTGGCTTTTTAATAAAATTTTGTTTGATTTTTACCACAAGAGTAATTTTGCAAATAATAAGTTTTTTTTATTTGTGTAAATATGATATTTGTGAACTATATTTAATTTGTGGAAATATATAATAATTAGTATTGCTTATCAAAATCAATTATTGTTTAGGTTGTGAACCATGAAATGCCAAAGAGATTAATGGATGAAATGCTTGATGCTTTTGAGAAATTTTTCAATCAAAGTGAAGAAGAGAAGAATGAATACATTAATAAGCATGTGCTCAATCCAATAAGATTTGGTACTAGCATCAATAATCACGAGGACAAAATTAGGTATTGGAGAGACTATCTTAAAGTGGTTGTATCCTACAAAGACTTTCGGTTTTAGGTAATTATTTAAAATATTTTATTTTTAAAATTATCTATTTTGACTTATCATAAATTAAGTTCAGTGATTAATCTTTAACTTATCTATTTTTATTTAAAAGTCATTTTATAGATATATTTATATGCCCATCATTATAGTTGATATTGTGTTTCTTGGTGAAATGAATCTATTTGTTTCATTTATCTTTATTTAGTGCCAATACCTAGAACTCTATAACAAAAGTGTGGATCAACTTTTTTTTCAAATTAAAAAAAATGATCTTTTATAAAATATAAATACATTTGTCTCATGTGTAAATACATCTAACTTTTTTTTTAACTAATCAATCTTTTGTATCTCAAATTAGTATGCAATTTAGCAATAATTTCAGATCTTACACGTTAAGATATTACAAATCAAACATCTGAAATTAATAAAAAAATATTATTTATATATTTTTATTAGAAATACACTATTTAAGTATGCTGCATACACAAGAAAAATGGGCAAAGAGTTACTCAAGGCAATATGGGAGAGTCTAGAACTCAAAACCGAAGACATTGAAGTAGCCTTAGACATTAAATCATGCTTCCAAATCATCATCGGAAACTTCTACCCTTCATGCCCTGCAACCAGAGCTAGCACTCGGCCTTCCGCCACACTCTGACCATGGCCTTCTCACCATACTACTTCAAAATGGCATCAACGGCCTCCAAGTGAAGCATAACAACAAATGGCTCCATATCAAGCCTCTTCCAAATTCACTCCTTGTCAACATAGGGGATCAAATGGAGGTAATATATTTATTAAACTTTTACTATTGATCATGTTGCATCAATGTTGTTTGATATATTTATATATTAATATATTATCATATGTATCCCTAGCTTATATATATATATACACGGTCACTTAATAATGGAGTGGTTTGTGTGGATTAGCTTGTTTGAGTACTTTAGCTTGAAATAGCTTAGTTTATTTTAAATTGTAACATTAGGGGTATTATATGCATAAGTTTTAATTCTTATTACATTAATTTTTAACGTAGATCTAAACTAAAATATTATATGTTGCTCTAGATTTATTATAAATTTAATGGGTAGAGTTCAAGTTTCATGATTCAAGCTTGATTCAAGCTCAAGCTTAACCATAACCAATTAATGTTGAAAGACAGAGTTCATACTTGTTTAGATATTGTATTGAAAATATGATAGAGACTCAAGCGTACACGGCGATCAAGTAGTAAAGTGTGCGTGAAAGCAGTGTATTGCTCTATATGGAAGATTGAGATTACTAATACTGACCCTAATCCCGAAAATTAGCCTAATCGAGGTTATGATGTTGTGCAAAAGAAGTAGAAAACAAAAACAAGAAATACAAAATAAAGGAGTAGAGTAATCAGGAGAAGAAGCGATGTCCAGTCGTAGCATCCCTCTAGGATTTGTTAACTAAAGGACAAATGTTGTCTAACTATGCAATCGTATTTGAACGAGAGATCCCTGAATTATACTATACCCCTATCGCAAGGAAGAATAGTAACTAAATTGGTACAGTACTGATACAGACACCACACAATCACATTACACTTTGTGAAATCTTAATATGAGTTAATAAGAATTTCTTAAATAGGTAATCCTTCTTGCAAAGAGATTACCTCTAATCCGAATACAGAATAGAAATGCGATTTCTCCTAATATCTGTTGCACATGATTGCAAAAAGCGCGGAAATAACTTGTTAACCCACTCGGGAGGATTGAGGGAGAAGAATTTTTTGAAGTACCCCATTACTAGGCTTACTCACAATCCCTTTTAATCACAGCATATATATGCTAGGTGTGCTAGGTGGGTATTTCTACTCGTCACAAAGCACATAGAATAGGATAACTAGGGCTTTCGCCACGATAGCAATCAAGCAATACAAACACTCAATTAGATTCAAATAACATAGATTGAAATTAAGAAACAAAATAAATCTCAAAGATCAACAACCAACGTCAAAAGAGATAAAACCCTAGAGTTCAACTATGCCCAAACATCTACAAAATTAGCCCTCCATTAAAAGAGAGCAACAATCCAATCCAAATGAAATAAAATTCATGCATAGAATAATAAAACTCCCTTAAAGCTCGCAATCTCTTTGGATGGATGAAGTTCTTTGAAGATTCCCCGATATCACCATTGAGATCTCTCCACAAACGGCTCCTTTGAAGCTTTGAACCTCTGTATAAGCTCCCCCTATTGCTTTCTTCCTTCAGACAAGATATGTAATGGAATGCCCCAAATCGCCACCCAAAGGGCTACCAGAGAATAAAGAAGAAGATCCCCAAAAAGTCATAATTTTTGGGCTTTTATAACTAAAAAATCAGGGGTTTTTACGGTTGTAAGAGGTCCTTACTACCAGATGCTTACAACTGTAACAGTGCCTATAATAGTGATTTACTACAGTATTATAAATAGTACACTGCCTGTAATAGTGCCCGAAATAGCACCCGTAAGCCCGACCATAAGTCACTCTAAAGACACTGGTTTTCTTAAAAAATTAGCTCAAATAGCCTCAAACTTGTTCTTCTTGGTCTATATGTCTTCATTCTAGCCTGAATACGAAATAGAAGTGCATTAAGCACCAAAATCAATCATATATTTAACAACTACATGCAAAGTGCTATAAATAATATTAATCAAATATTTTCATTCAAGCACTTATCAAAATGTAATTATACAAAACATAAATTTAATTCAAATAAAGCGATAAAATGCATGTACACCTCTTAAATCATATCAAAATTTTATCCGCACTCGTAAATTCAAACTATTGTTATTTTATTCTTTCAAGATTTTACTAGAATGCATTTTTAAAAAATTATTATTTACTTAGTATATACCTAATAAATTGTATGTAACTATATATTGTACTCGAGCACACAAAATACACTAAACATATGGCACATCAAAAACACATCCTCCTTTATATAAAGTGCACTTTTTCTTCCTAAATGAACATACATACCTAGAAATAAATTGATAAAACCAACATACATGTGAAGCATATATATATTTTTTTTAATAAATGTTATAGCTAGTGAGCAATGGGAGGTACAAGAGTGTGCTTCACAGAGCTGAGGTGAATGGAAAGAGTACAAGAATGTCCATAGCCACTATAATAGGACCATCACATGAGGCTATTGTTGCACCAGCACCACAACTAGTGGAACGTGATCATCATTTGTCATTCAATGGCATGAGATATAAAGATTTCTTGGAGCAACAACAATCCAGCGCACTCAAGGAAAAATCTATTTTGGGTCTACTTAGAGTGAGGGATGACTAATGAGCTTTGTTGAATTACTTTGGTTCTTAAGTTTATTTGAGTACATGTATGTGTGTGCATGTGTGTCTATATTGTTCAAAGTCTTTGTAATGTTTGAAATGTGGATTTCAGTTACTTATGAATTATTGGAGGTATTGAGAGTAAAACTGCAAAAAAAAAAATAAAAAAATTAAAAATAAAAAAGTGTAATTTAACTTTAAATTGATTAGGAATATTCATATTGAAGACGGTCAATTGCAAAATTAAAAAAGCTATATATTGATATGGTTGTATGAGATTGATAGAGTTAATAAAAAATCATTTAGATTGAAGGGAAAAAATAATGACACATTGAGAGAATAAAAAGGAATTAGGGTATACAAATTTTAAAATAGTAAAAAGCTTAAAGATATGGTCATGTTGTCAACAAGTTGCTTAAAACAAGGTATATATATTAGACCACATACTTCGATTAAACAAGATGTCATCATTTTATAATTTGTTATTCTAATTATAGTGAAATTATCTTGATCTCTTTTATGAATGTAGGAATTATATCTAGAACCATATAAATCCTGACTATCTATTTGTGATTATCCATTCTATTATCATTGTTATTGTTGTTGTTGTCGTCGTTGTTGTTATTAATTTAATTAAAACTTGCAAATCATCTCACAATTTGTTCATGCTTATTCTTATAAAATTTGAAAAATACTAGAAAAAAGAGCTTCTATTAAAGAGAAATAATGTCATTTGTTCGAGGGGACGGTAAAACAATCATTTATCAAATCAATTGAGTTATAATAAAATAAAAAAATTTAAGGTAAAAATTAATGCATAAAAAATAAACAAAAAATAGGACAATGCACCAAAGTGGTCCAAAATTAGAATGAGAAAGGATAGGAAAACAGCTTACACAAAAAGAGAAATTCGGAATTTTTTTTAAGGAAAATCTCACTAAACTATACCATTGATTTATCTCTTTATCAATTCGAATATTACCTTTTGAGTTTTGGCACTTTAATACTATATAATCTAAATTGTTTGTAAAAAGGTACCAAAACACTCAACCTCGTTAATACTTGCTAATGTGGCATAAAAATAAGCTTGCATTGAAGGTTACAAGAATTATACAATGATGCAACAATACAAATGCAAAAAATAAAATAAAAAAACTAAAAAAAAAATAAAAAAATACATAAATAAAATAAACTAAAAGACCAATGATACACCATAAGCCATCTATAAACTAGATTCCCAATTAAATGGAAGTGAAGCATTATATTTTCCTTTATTACTTGCTATTAGAATGGAACTAAAATATGTATTTTTGAACAAAATTAATCTAAATAATAACATAATGAAGTTATTTTCAGTTGTCACCAAGGGAGGACGCATAGTTGGATAATTAATTTTCGTTATGTACACAAGCTCCTAATATATATAATGTTTGTCATTTTTATTAAAAAAAAACTTTCTTTAGCTTGAGCTCAAATGGTGCATTTGAAATGCTTGATGCTTTTGAGAAATTATTCAATCAAAGTGAAGAAGAGAAGAATTAATACCTTGGCAAGCATGTGCTAGATCCAATTAGATTTGATACTAGCTTCAATACTTCCGTGGACAAAACTAAGTATTGGAGAGCCTATTTCAAAATATTTGTAAATCCAGAGTTTAACTCTCCTGCAAAACCTTATGGTTTCAAGTAATTAATCAAAAGGTTTTACTTTGGGAATTCTCTGTTTTGACTAATCATAAATTAATTTTAATGATTAATCTTTAGCATGTATATTTTTTGTCAAACACATTTTATAGATAGATTTTTGCCATAATTTTGTGTTTCTTAGTAACATGAAACTATTTAGTTTATTTATTTAAATTTGGTATCAATAACTAGAAAATCTATAAAAAAATACGACTTTATTTTTTTTTTATCAAAATTCAAAAATTATGTTCTTTATAAACTATATATAAAAAAAATTACTCTTGTATCACGAGTGAATACATAAGACTTTTTTTTTCTTACAAAATGAATCTTTTAAATATGATGGTTGAATTATTATATAAAATATTTGAACTAATATTATGGGGTTGTTTGGATAGGCTTCTCATAAGTGCTTTTAAGCCCTGAAGTGCTTTTTTATAAGTTAAGCACTTCTGGGTTTTAAAAATTATGTATGTTTGGGCTTTTGGATAGAAGCAGAAGCTGTGAAAAAGCTAAAATTCAGCTTTTTTTAGAAGCTGGCCAACAGGTGCTTTTCAGAAAAGCACTTCTGAGAGAAGCTGTTTTCTGGGGTGTAAAATTACTAAGTTACCCTTGATAAATGAATAATTCCCTCATTATTTCCATAAACAGTGCTTATTTTAGTAATTTGCTATATCCAAAAGTGCTTTTACAATTCACATCCAAATAACTTCACACATATAAAAATGCTTTTGACTCAACTTATCCAAACATAAAATACAGAAAAGCACTTAACTTACTCTGAAAAGCACTTTTTTCAAAAGTGCTTTCATCAAACTTAAAAAAAGCACTTCTACTAGAAGCCAATCCAAACAAGGTCTATAGCAACTCAATTATTATATATTTAACTATCCAAATAGGATATATATATATATCTTACATCCAAACTGCAATAAATCTTTACCTATTATATATCAGATTCTTATATGCTTCAACAATAATTTGAAATGCTATATATTAAAATCCTTATGAACTAAACATATGCAAATGATAAAAAGAAATTTATCAATATTTTTGATGGAAATACACTATTTGAGTATGCAACATACATGAGACATGGGTAAAGAGCTACTCAAGGCAATACGGGAGAGCTTAGAACTCAAAACCAAAGACATCGAAGTAGCCTTAGACTTTAGTTCTCACTTCCAAATCATTGTCGGGAACTTGTATCCTCCATATGCCCACAATCAGAGCTAGCACTAGGCATTCTGGCACACTCCGACCATGGCCTTCTCACCATACGACTTCAAAATGTCATCAATGGCCTCCAAGTGAAGCATAAAGGCAAATGGCTCCATGTCATCTTAGCTCAGGTGTTTGGCTTGACTCAAACATAAATTGTTGGATAGGAGAGGTTTTCGCCAAGTCTCTTTGCTACTGTCTCTTGGTTTATTTGGAAAGATCATTGTGCCTTAGTCTTCCAGAGATAGACTCCAAATTTGCATCTCATCCCTCGTCGTGCTTGGGCTCTTACTTCAGAGGTCTTTAATGCCAAAGGATTTAACAAAAGAGAGATCTCAAAACCTTTATCCACCCTTTTCATGATTCTCATTAACATTAATGCGTCTTGGGATACTGAATCTAAGGAGTGTAGCTTAGGTTTTATTATACACACTAATCAAAATCGAATTCTCTTGGCAGGATCTGCGGGCGTTAACTCAAATTCCTCTCTTGATGGAGAACTCAAAGCTATTTAGCTAGCTCTAGACAAATGTGTTCAAGAATGTTGGATTCCTTAAAAGCTTCACACTGACTGCCTTAGTGCTATCCATGTGATTAAAGACTTCTCCAATATTGTTGCTTGGAGACTAAGAAGCATGGACATAGATACGGTGACACGATACGACACGACACGGACACCGCGACACGGTAATTTCTAAAAATTAAGGACACGGGTACGACAGGATATGGCTACAAAAAAAAATTATATATTTATATAAAATATTTATTATAAATACAAATCTATATAGTTTTCATGTAACATATGTCATATATTTACTTATAGATTAATTTGGTGATCTTGTGTATTGGGAAGTAATTAGAAAATATACACGAGTAATTTAAAAAAATCATTTACAAAGTATATGAGTATCTGGAGGTGTCCATGGTGTGTCCGGGTATCCGTGTGTCCGACACGGGTACACCAAGCTTCCCGGTGTGTCCGTGCTTCATAGCTTGGAGATTTGCTACTAGTGTTCATCATATCAATCCAACCCTTCAAAAGATGAGCTAACTTTGCTTTTAAAGCCATCTCCCACCCTGATAACAGAATTGTATTGGAAACTACTCAGACTAAAAGAATCACATTTGGAGTGGTGGCTACTGTATTGGAGTCAACAAGCTTAAAGTTGATTCGATGTTGTGGAATCCCAATGACTCATGTGACTGATTAAATCCGTATGTTGTTATGTTGTTGTCAATTAGCTTTGTTGGAATATTTTGAGTTTGTTTGATTATTATGTAAAGGTTGTGGTCTGTAAGCAATCAGTTGTATCAGAATATTTCAGTATTACCTTCCTTCTCTATTCCACCTTTCTTCCACACTGCATTGTGATCTCTGCTTAGAGGTAGAGCTCAACTTGACAGTGGTATCAGAGCGGTCTGAATCCATGTCGGAAAATGACAATTCAACCACACATGTTCCCTTGTTTAAAGGCGACAACTTTAATCCATGGAGTCTAAAAATGAAGACGTTGTTTCGCTCAAAGAAGCTGTGGAATATAGTTGAAAAAGGCTTCAGCGACGAAGGTGAAGAAAATGAGGTGAAGGAGCTTCAGGCGAAAGACGCGAGTGCACTCTATCTCGTACAACAAGGATTGGATGAACGCATACTCATCCGGATAGCAGAAGCAGCCACGGCCAAGCAGGCATGGGATATACTAAATACCGAACATCAAGGGAATACAAAGATTCTCTCGTTAAAGCTATACTCACTTCGAGAGGAACTGGAAGCAGTTAAAATGAAGAATGGTGAGAAAATACCAGACTACATCAGCAGGGTTCTAGATGTTGTCTATCAAATAAGAATGCTTGGTGAAGATGTACCGGAGCATATGGTTATCGCAAAGATCTTGAGGAATCTTACACATGACTTTAAACATGTCGTCTCATCTATTGTGGAAGCAAAGGATCTAAGAAAGCTCACAGTGGAGGAGTTGAGTGGGTCACTCAAGAGTCATGAAGCAATTCTTCATATTTCAGCTGAACCAGAAGAAGAGGCAGCCTTTCAAGCAGCTACTAATTATCCAATAAATACTGGAGGCCGAAGAGGAAGGGGCCGTGGGCGTGGTCTCTCCACTGGACGTTTCCGCGGACGAGGAAGAGGAAGAAACGTTGACAACATCTTCAAGGGCGAGAGCTCAAGACAACATCAAAGACCGAACATACAATGCTTTGTATGTAAGAAGTATGGGCACACTAAAGCTCAATGTTGGTACAACACTGAGAAAGAAGCAAATGTTGTCGAAGAAACTCAAGAAGGAGAAGAAGAAGAAGGCTCTCTCTTCATGGTTGCTGAAAACTCTGGAGAAAACACTGGTGAAACTTGGCTCATTGACAGTGGTTGCTCGAACCACATGTCAGGAAATAAAGAACTTTGCACAGATATGAAAGATGTCTCCCAACAAACGGTTAGGTTGGGAAATGGCAAAGTGTTAAAGGTTGCAGCTATGGGCACCATCTCATTCAGATCAATTACTGGAAAGATGAATTATTTCACTGATGTGCAGTTTGTTCCACAACTGGCACACAATCTTCTCAGCGTAGGATAGCTGATGTCATCAGGATATAAAGTGGATTTCGATGATGGTGAGTGCCATATAATACACAAGAACACAAACACCTTGTTTGCTCGGGTATATATGACTACACGGAGACTTTTTCCTTTGGATACTGGCAACTCAGAGTGGGCACAAGCTGTTATTGATGTTGAAGAAGAATCCAAACTATGGCATCTAAGGTTTGGACATTTAAATGGTGGAAGTTTACAGTTACTGAAGGATAAGAACCTAGTTGAAGGTTACCAAGCATTACATCAATCGGACCTTGTGAAGGTTGCTCGCTTGGCAAGCAAACTCGACTACCATTTCCAAAGGGACAAGCGAGGCGCGCTGAGTTTCCTTTGGAGTTAATTCATGCAGATCTCATGGGTCCTATGCAAACTAAATCTTTGGGAGAAAGCAGGTATGTTTTTCTACTTACTGATGATCATTCACGTTATAGCTGGGCATATTTCATTACATACAAGGATGAAGCACTGAAATGTTTTAAAAACTTCAAAAGATTAACTGAGAAACAGTTAGATCGCTCCTTGAAGATCCTCAGAACAGATAGAGGAGGTGAATTCGTCTCCAAGGATTTTGTGAGTTTCTGCGAACTCAATGGCATTCAACGCCAGCTCTCAGCTCCGTATTCTCCCCAACAGAACGGCGTTGCAGAACGAAAGAACTGAACAGTCATGGAGATGGCCCGGTCTATGCTGAATGAAATGCATCTCTCTAAAACACTCTGGGCGGAGGCTGTTGCTGCAGCTGTTCATGTTCTAAATCGTGCGCCTACCAGTGCAGTTGAGCATAAGACGCCATATGAAGCGTTGAAATGGAGAGAAGCCGACTGTTGGGCATCTTCGGGTGTTCAGATGTGTTGCACATGTGATTATTGACCCTCATTTTCGGCAGAAGCTAGACTCCAAAACGGATAGGTATATATTTATAGGGTATTGCGAAAAATCCAAGGCCTATAGATTATATGATCCAAATACTAAGAAGTTGAAAATCAGCCGGAATGTAAAGTTTTTTGAAGAAACACCATGGTGCTGGTCAAAGTCTTCCAAAACTACATCTGATTTTGTATCAGTCAACACACAAGGGATCAATTTGGAAGAAAAGCAAGTAGAAACTCCAGTGCAAACAAACACAAGCACATCAATACCTGAAATTGATACCTCATTACCAATAGAAAACCCAAGTACACCATTGAGGTATAGGGATCTCAATGATATATACAATACCTGCTCATTTGCTCTAACTATTGCAGACCCAACTACATTTGAAGAAGCTGTTAAAGGAGATGATTGGAGAGTAGCAATGAATGAGGAAATGGCTGCCATAAATCGAAACCAAACTTGGGAGCTAACTCAACTACCAACAGGTAAATATGTTGTGGGGTTAAAATGGATCTACAAGTCAAAATACAATGCAGATGGAATATTATATAAGAAGAAATCTCGAATCGTGGCCAAAGGATACTCTCAACGAGAGGGAGTGGATTTTGATGAAGGTTTCGCCCCTGTTGCACGCATGGAAACCGTTCGCATGCTTCTTGCCATTGGAGCTCAGAAAAGGTGGCCCATTTACCACCTCGACGTCAAGTCGGCATTCCTAAATGGAGATCTCAAAGAGGAGGTTTATGTTCATCAGCCAGATGGGTTCGTCATTGAAGGGAAAGAAGAATATGTCTATAGGCTCCAAAGGCTTTATACGGTCTTCGACAAGCACCCAGAGCATGGTATGGGAGAGTTGATCAGTACTTTGTGGATCTTGGATTCAAACGCAGCCTCAATGAGCCGACTCTATACACTAAGATGCAAGGAGACACTGACATACTTCTTCTGTGTATTTACGTAGATGACATCATCTACATGAGTTCATCACTTAATTATGAATTATCAGAGGTACCCAATAAGAAAACTGCAATAATATGCATGATTAATAAAGAGTACACCCTAAAATAAAAATGTTATATGTACATATGATTCACTTTCATCATTTGGTCAAAGGCCCACGAACTGGCCCAAAGCGAGCTCAAGTTTGATCCAAACTCGATCCAAAGTTAATGTTTGATTGGTCAGTGCAAGTTTGGCCCAAACAAACATTGAATTGGATATGTATATCATTTTCAAGTGATGGGCAGGCCCACGGGCTAGCCCTTTTAGACGTTTTGGGCTAATCCCATGGGCTGGTCCAGGATTTGGCCCATTGAATTTATTATTAAATATTAATAATAAAATTAAAAAAAATATTACAAATGATTGATTGATTGAGAAAAGCTCATCATACAAGGGAGTTAAGTAGCTAAGTAGTTAATAGTCATGGGCTAACCTCATGAGTTATATCATACCAACCAATGGCTCCCTTCATGATGCATCTTGAAAGAGGGTTACATTTTCATTGATCAGTCAAATACATAAAGGTCATATTATGTTGAATGCAAAAAATGTATATGATTGACAAGTGAGCAGGTGGCAACCTAGTTTAGTTGGGATGTATTCATATTATAGTAATGCAATATTTTTCTCAAGTAAAAATGTAATAATACTAATCAATCAATACAATTATTCGTTTTTATTTTTAAATCATTATAAAGTCTAATTAAATAAAGTTAAAGAAGAAAATAACAATGGGCTATTCGAGGTAAATCCAGCTGGCCGATTCTAGCCCAATTCAATAGTTAATTGAAAAAACCAAGACCATAAGCTTCATATTTTAAAATTTGAACCTGTCCAGTTCACTCCAAATTATTTATGGGTTTGTCGGATCCCAGCCAAAAGCCTCAATTTTTAGGGTCTGGATGGGGATATATATGATACAAGAGATTGATAGAGATTAATAAAGAATTATTTAGATTGAGGGGAAACAAATAGAGACATTGAACAAGAGTAAACATAAGTAGAGCATTAAAAAATTTATTTAGTGTTGGTGCCTTTCGTAGCTAATTTTATATAAAAAAAAGGTAAATGTCATCATTTTTATCTTTAATTATAAAAAAATACCGTAATAGTATTTAATTATATAAAAAAAATTGTAATAGTCATCATTTTCGTATCTAGTTATAAAAAAAATTATAGATGCTGCAATTATTAGATAGTCTCATCATAATGCACCTCATTCATGAATAACATATACAAATATTAGCCAAGGAAGTCAAGAAAAAATAAACATTAATGTTTGTTTGGTAGTTCATAACTTCAATTATTGGGAGACAAAATAACACATATATACATGATAGGCTGGACCATTTTCATTATTGACCATCTTCAATCAAACATTGTCCTTGTCATTTACCCAAGCTCAAGTCATGGAAGCTCAAGCACCTTTTCCACTTTCTAATGATCATGCCATCAAAGAGCTCACCGAGTCTCAAGCCTTCTCCTCCTCCATCCCTTCCAACTACCATGCTTTGTGAAACCCCGACGAAGAGCTCTGGCAGGAGGATTTCATTGACGAAGAGATTCCGGCCATCGACTTCCCATTGCTCATCGACTACATAATATGCAAGAACTGATCACTCTGTTAGTGTTAATTAAACTCACTTGTTATTCTATCTTTTTTAATTTCATATAATTTGTTTAAATATTGATTTTTCGTAGTGTATTTATAAAAAAAAAAAATGTAATTTCAATATATAATTCACAATATATTTTTTTAATTTAAAATAATTTTTTAAGTTTTAAATCAATTCACAAGATTTTGATTTGGTAAAAGTAAATAGACTAATTAGTAGTCTATATATAACTATGTACTTTAGCCTTAGTAAGTGTTGAAAAATAGGTAAAATAATTACGTGCTTTAAGTGATGACTATTAAACATTTGACAAGTTTAAGATTAAAATGAAAAAGGAATAAAATACATTAATCATATTAAACATTTTAAAGTATATGGAAATGATCATTGGGGCATAATTTAGATTTACCTGCACAGAGATGGTATCTGTGTGAATGTGGGTAAATATCACAAAGGTAAAAGTGGTCTTTTTAATAAAATTTTGCTTAATTTTTTATCGCAAGAGTAGTTTTGCAAATAATAAGTTTTTTTATTTGTGTAAATATGATAATTGTAAACTATCATTTGTGGAAATATATAATAATTATTATTGCTTATCAAGGGTCTCTTCTCTCAATGCACATCCAACGACATGCCAGCTCGTCAAGGTTGAGATGATGAGCTGGTTGGGAGGTATCAATTACAATGTAGTTTATGATTGTTAGCAAACTATATTAATTAGTTGAAATATTTAATGATAATTAGAATAAATAAATAACATATTAAAAAAATTAAATAAAAAATAAAACACGTAATTAATTAATTAATTATTAATTAATATAACAAACATGTGTTACGTTATATTAATTAATTGTAATATTTCATTTTAATTAATTAAAATAAATAACTAAATATATTGCAAATACTTAATAATAAGAAATCATACTAATTATTTATTATTAAATATAACAAAATTTTCTTAAGTTATATTAATTAGATGAAATATTTAATAACAATAAATTGAAATAAATAATTAAATATATTACAAATATTTAATAATAATCATGTTAATTATTTACTATTAAATATAAACTATTACTTTATAAAATGTCATCCTATTAATATAAAAGGGGATAAGTGTAATTTTACTATATTTCTCTCTTACTTTTCATATTCATAACTTTCATTTCCTCCAACCAAACACTTTCATTTTTATCTTCCTCTTTTCCCCTATTCTCATTCTCATTCCTCCCTTTTTCGTATTCCCCCCTTTCCATTTTTATTCCGCAATCCAAACGGATCTTTAGAGGTTTTTGACAATGGGTTGTAAGGCTTTATTATATGAGAAAAGTAGAGGAAAAAGGAGAGAATGTTGTTCCTCTTGTGCATCTTCTTAAATGTGTTTTCCCTTCTATTCCTTTTGATTTCTCCCTATTCCCTTGTGTGCTTTTTGGAGGGAAGATTGGTGCCAAGTCATGTGAAAGCATGGTTGTGTGTCTTTTTTGCTATGTAGAAGAAAACTCTTATTCTTCTTTTGGTTAGGGTGCAACCCTTATTGTCTCAACCAGTTTCCATCTTGACTAAGAGATTGTATTAAGCATTCCATTGGAGCACTATTATAGCAACAAAAGTCTTGGTCCAGGTAAGGGAGTGGCTGAAGAGCCTTGTCGAAGGAGAGTGAAAGCTAGCGGGCAAGAGGAAGTGCTAGTAAGAAACCCTTTTTGGAGGTGCATATTTCAACCATATTATCATGGATTTATTAATGACCACGTTAATAACTATCTCAGCTGTGTAAGTTTTTCTTGTTGTAGGCCTTAGATTGATACATTTTATAGTATTACACGTATAAGGGAGAGGGTTGTGTCTTATAATTCACTATCTTAATCGCATGGGGGCCGATACTAGATGAAATATGCGAACGGTGGGGCCTTGAAGCTCCTAGGGTGAGGGCGAAGTACTTAATGCCAAATGAGCACAAGATAGTGTCTTGCATTAGCTTAGAAAGCGACTTTCAGTAGATGTGCCACATTCACCATGTGTTCATGTAAAACATTGTCAATATGATAGCTAAGGTTGCCAATGCAATGACTGAGGACCCTTTTGGGTTAGCAATGCCATCGTAATTATTGTGTCTATTTACTTGTTGACTTCTTTAGAATTCAGGTCCCACATTACGTGTTCAAATAAAAATTATGAGTAATATTCGGCCAGAAATTTTAACAGATAAAAATTACTGTGGTTAAAAGTTTAATAGGTAAAAATTAAAATTATCTCCAAATATTAGAATAGCCAAATCTACAATTGTTGAGGTATGTGAAAATCATTAATAAAAATTAAAATTATCTCCAAATATTAGAATAATCAAACTTGAAACTATTGGGGTAGGTAAAGAGCATTATTGGGGGTTAATGGGATGAATTAGTGGTGGTAGTGACATCTACTCCCATTCAAAGATCTATTTTATCAAATTGATCTTAACCATTCTTTTGTTAGATGGAGACCTATATAAACCCTCCAAGTCTTTTTTTTTTTCTTTTGTAAAAACACACAAGTATTATTGTAAGAAAGATTATCAATATAGAGATAAGTTTTCTTTTAAAACTTGCATCATTTGAGTTTCTTTATTTTCTTGCGAAGTTTTTTTTTTAATTTCTTTTACATTTAAGATAGTAAAATTCATATTTTTGTCATAACAAAATAAGGAGGTTACCTTGGTCGAGAGGAAGACATTAGTGAAAGTAGAAATAGGAAAGTAAAAGTGAGAATAAAATAATTATAAGAAAATATTATGAAATTATAATTTATAAGAGCTTGAATGTAATTTTTTTTAATTTAAAAAATTTAAAAATTAATAGACCTTTAGTTTAAAAAAAATTAATATTAAAAAGCTAGAGGGACTTGCAATTAAAAAAAAAAAACTAAAATTTAATATTTAAAAAAATAAAAATATGTATTTCCATAAATAATTACAGAAATACATATTTCAGTAATTAATTAAAAAATAATATTTAAAAAAAACCTCAAATTTCACTGAAATGCAAATATTTTTTAATTCGAGGTCTTATTTTTTATATTTAAAAGACCAAATCAAGGGAATATATAATTATTTTTAATTTAGGGGTGTCGATCGCTTGGTCGCCTTCGCCCTTGTCTCCGCCTCCGAGCCATCCATCAGTCGCCCGATCTGCGACTCTGCCATGCCATGTTTGTTTCCCAACCAGCGCCCTTCGCCACTCTAAGCGCAAGCTCAGGACAATGAGCCTCAGGAATCTGTGAACCCTCGCTGCGTTTCTCGCTCTGATCTCTCCTTCCTTCGTCGCTTCTCCGTGTCTTCCTCCTCTCTAGTTCTCCAATTCTTCATTAGGTTGGATTTAAAACCCTAGTTCTTCACGTCTAGGCCGATACATCGATCCATTTGAGGTGAATTGAATCCCCTTGTTCGTTTCCCCTTCCCTGTCCTCGATGTTTTTCACGACCAGATCGTCATCTCTTGCCGAATCCCTAATCTCTCAGCTGTCAACCGCCCTCCTTTACACCATTTCGAGGTGAGTTGAATTAGGGTTTTCCAATCTCTTCCACTTTGTTTGTAGCTCTTTTTAGCTCTCTTGAATTCATTGTTTTTTATCTGGGGTTTCTTGATCGATCTGCGACGTGGGATGGATGGTGTTTTTGGACAATCATTAAGGAAAAGACTTCTGAATGGCGAAATCTCTTGAGGTTTTTTCCTTTTCATTTTGTGTTTGTTATTTTATGCTCTAATAGTTGTTTGATCAGTGGTTCTTTGTTTCGTTTTATGTGTTTTACAAGTTGAATTCTTTTTCTTGCTTAACTTCATGGTTCATGGTTCATATGGACGTCCAATTATCAGCCATTGCATTAACTGCCCGACATTGATGAACAATAATATGGTGTTATATTGTTCCAAACAGTAATTGCTATCACTTTTGGCGCTTTCTGATGGTGTTAGAAGAGAGGAGATAAGTGTGATCAAGGAACTGGAGAAGAGAAGAGTAGGAGAAAGTAGAGTGCTTGATATTCAAAATTCTCATTAACCCGTAATACAAACCATTCTCTCATATATAAAGAGAGACCTGACCCAAAAAGCAGTCAACCTGACATGTTTTGAAGACTCAACCTAACATAAATAAATATAACACTTGACAGCTACTGTAACCATAACATAGGATAAAACAACTAACTATTCTCATGCAACTCACGTACATGACATTCTAATACTCAGTTTCTCTAATAACCATTGTGCACTCTGAGTAGTTCTTCAACACATTCCCTTACTCAGAGATTTGTTTGACTTGAAGTCGCTCTGTAAGGTAAACATGCTTCTTAATAGTAAGCGCTTTGGTAAGAATATCAGCTGCTTGTTCATCAGTGCTGCAGTGGAGAAGTTTGATTGCTTCATCAGCAATTAATCCTTGAATGAAATGGAACCGAGTGTCGATGTTCTTAGTCCAGCCATGCGTGGTCAGATTCTTGGAAATTGCTATGGCAGATTTGTTGTCACAGTAGATCACAGGTGCTTCCAATTGTTTCTCATTCATGTCTTCCAGAAGTCATCTCATCAATATATCTTGGCAAGCAGCCGAAGTAGCGAAGACATACTCAACTTTGGTGCTCGACACGCTGTGATTTCCTTCTTCTTCGAACATCATGCAACAGCAACCGAACCAAGGTTAAACACCCAACCAGTTGTACTTTTCTGATCATCAATAGGCTCGGCCAAATCACTGTCTGTGTAGCCTTCCAATTTCAAATTATCAGTACACTAATATAACAGCTCGAAGTTGATAGTACCAGCAATGTAGTGCATAATACGCTTCACTGCTTCGAGGTGGTGCATTGAGGGACAATGCATATAATGGGCTACGACTGAGACAGCGTACATGAGGTTTGGACGAGTGTGCGTGAGGTACAGTAGACTCCCCACAAGCTTCCTATACTTCTCTGTATCTGTTTCTCCAAAACCATCATCAAGGCTATGTTTTTCATTAGGGTTCATGGGACTTTGCTCAATTTTGCAGTCAAGCATGTTAGCCTTGCGCAGAAAATTCTCAGCATATTTCCTTTGAGACACAAAGATGAAATCCTTGCCTTGCTTCACTTCTAAGCCCAGAAAATATTTAAGGAGTCAAAGATTAGACTTTCAAACTTTGTCATCATAGTTTCTTTAATGTCCTTCAACATCTCCGGAGACGATCCCATATAGATAATATCATCCATGTAGATACATAGGAGGAGAAAATGAGTGGAACCTTGAGATTTTTTATAAAGAGTGGGCTTATTTGCACTTCGTTCGAACCCGATCTAAAGGAAGCATTGGTGCACTTTGCTGTACCAAGCCCGAGGCGCTTGCTGTAAACCGGACAAGGCTTTTCGGAGCTTATAGACATTCATTTCCTCCCCCTGAGTAACAAAGCCTTAAGGTTGAGAGAGATACACTTCGTCATGTAATTCGCCATTTAAGAAAGTAGATTTGACGTCAAGTTGGTAGATTGGCTAGGCTTTGTGTGCACCAAGACCAAGAAGGATGCGTATGGTCTCCATACGAACGACTGGTGCAAAAATCTCATCAAAATCGACACCTTCTCTTTGAGTGTAGCCCTTAGCCACCAGACGAGCCTTTCTCTTGTGTAGGACCCCATCAGCATCATACTTAGATTTAAAGATCCACTTGAGTCCTATAGCTCACTTCCCACTCGGTAATTCAACTAGCTCCCACATCTGGTTTTGTTCAATTGCTTTCATCACTTCTATCATGGCCATTTGCCACTTAGAATCACCAATGGCTTCTTCATATGTGATAGGATCTAAAGCTGTGACAGCAAAAGAACAGGAGTTGTAGATATCTGTGAGAGTGCGATGCTTGGCGAAAGATTCGTAAGAAGAGTTGTCACTGATAATAGTGGTAGGTATATTGGTTGTGTTGTCTAAAGAGGCATCACTTTCGTTGATTGTAGATGAAGTAGCTGGGTTGGACTTTTCTCCTGGTATGGTAACGACCACAACATGAGGTATTGAGTTAGATGAAGATGAAGTAGGCCAATCCCATGCAAGATTCTAAAAAAAAACTCACATTTCTGCTAATAGGCACCTTGCTTGTGTTTGGGTCAAACATCTTACAAGCCTTTGTGTCTTCACAGTAACCTATCAATACACACCGTTTTGTTTTGGAGTCCAATTTTTGGTGAAGATGTAAGTCAATTAACACCTGACCCACACACCCAAACACACGTAAATGTCCAACTGATGGCTTTTCTCCCTTGAGAGCCTTGAACGGGGTTTTACATTTGACCTCTTTGGTTGGAGACCGATTCAGAATGGCAACAGCGGCAGTTGTTGCTTCAGCCTACAAGTTTATCAGGAGGCTCATCTCTCGAAGCATTGATCGCACTATCTCTACCACCGTTCGGTTTTTTCTTTCTGCAACACCATTGTGTTCGGGTGTATAAGGAGCTGTGAATTGATGAAGAATGCCATGAGATTTACAGTATGTGATGAACTCCTGAGAGAGAAACTCTTCCCCTCGGTCAGTCCTAAGAGCTTTCAATGAGAAACCCAGTTGTCTCTCTTGCATCTGTTTGAACACTATGAAGCTCTCCAAGGCTTCGGACTTCCTCTACATGAAATAAACCCAGTTATATCAAGAGTAATCATCGGTGAGAAGGAACATGTACCTGTTTCCTCCCATGGATGGCACTTGCATTGGTCCTACCAAGTCTCCATGCACAAGTTCAAGCGAAGCAGCTGGCCGCCGTGCTGATCCCTTTGGAAAAGAGTGACGAGTTTGTTTCCCCACAGCACATGCTTCACAGGGATGCTCTAGCTCACCGGAAGTAATATCAGGTAGATCCTTGACAAGTTGAGATTGAGCCAAAAACTGCAAGCTTCTCACGTTCGAATGACCAAACCTCTTGTGGCAGAGTTTGAGCTCATCATCTGTGTTAAAAACAGCATTGGCCAAACAATGTTCCCAGCATCAAGTGGGAACAGTTGGTGCGCAGTCATGCGCACTCGTGCCAGAATTTTCCTATCGAGCTCGTCTGTGATGGTGCACTCATCTCGAGAGAAGTTGAGATTGTATCCACTCGTCATCAACTGACCAACACTAAGGAGGTTGCGCGCCAACTAAGGGACATACAAAACGCTTGCAAGTTTACTCACATTGCCTTCCTTTGATACAATCTGAACTACTCCAACACCAGCAACCTTGAGCTTCTTATCATCACCTAGTCGCACCATCTTTTGCGAGGTGAACTCCAATGTTTCAAACAACTCTTTTACTCCGGTCATGTGGTTTGAACAACCACTATCAATTAACCAAGTTGTACTGTGGTTCCTTCATCAACTTAAGTAGCCATGAATAGCTCACCTTCTTCATTTTCTTCCTTACTGCTTATGTCTTCATTTTCTAGAGTGGCCATAAACACCATCCCTTCTTCACTTTCGTCATCCTTTTTAGCTTCTTCTTCAGTAAAATTTGCTTTATTGTACCATAGCACTGAGATTTAGTGTGCCCATGTTTTTTTTGCAAATGTAGCATTGAACTGGAGGTCGTTGCTTATGTTTAACATCTTCTTCTCCAAACCTTTGTTGTTTTTGTTTGGAGTCCTCCTGTTTGTACAAGGGTGTTGAGGTCCTACCTCTGTCTCGACCTCGAAAGCGACCGCGAAATAAGCCACGACCTCGGCTTCGGCCTCCATGGATGCTAATGTCTCCAAATTCGCTAATCATAGCTTGAAAGGGTGCTTCCTCTTCTCCTGATGACAAGGTTAGTATTGTTTCATGTCCCTTGAGAGAACTGCTAAGCTCATCGACTGTGAGCTTTCCAAGATCCTTGGCTTCTACTATGGATGACACAACATGCTTAAAGTTTGGACTGAGGCTTCTCAGAATTTTTCCAACAACCGCCGTTTCATCCATTGATTCACCAAGAACTCTCAATTGATAGACAACCTCCAAGACTCTAGTTATATAGTCTTGAACCTTTTCACCATTCTTCATTCTCAGTGTTTCCAACTCAGACTTAAGGGAATAAAGTTTCACTGAGAGAATTTTAGAGCATCCTTGATACTCTGTTTGCAGTATATCCCATGCTTGCTTTGCGGTTTCAGCTTCTGTGAGCCGAATAAGGATCTTCTCATCTACACCTTGTTGAATGAGATAGAGGGCACTTGCATCAGCATCTCTTCTCTTTTCAATAGCTTCTTCATCTCCATCCTCACTGAAACCATTCTCTACAATGTTCCACAGTCGTTTCAAACGAAACACAGTCTTCATTTTGAGGCTCCACAAGTTGAAGTTTTCTCTTTTGAAAATAGAGACGCTGGTCGGAGTCGAGCTGGTTTCGACGGAGCTTTCCATAGCTCTGATACCATTGATGGTGTTAGAAGAGAGGAGGTAAGTGTGATCAAGGAACTGGAGAAGAAAAGAGTAGGACAAAGTAGAGTGCTTGATATTCAAAATTCTCGTTGACCCGTAATACAAACCATTCTCTCATATATAAAGAGAGACCTGACCCAAAAAGCAGTCAACCTGACATGCTTTGAAAACTCAACCTAACATAAATAAATATAACACTTGATAGCTACTGTAACCATAACATAGGATAAAACAACTAACTATTCTCATGCAACTCACGTACATGACATTCTAATACTCAGTTTCTCTAATAACTATTGTGCACTCCAAGTAGTTCTTCAATAGTTTCTGTGATTCTTTTAATGCCAGAAGTTATCTTGTCTGTAATTCAGATTGGAAGTGAACCTAAACGAACTGTTCTCTTATTGAATTAATAAAATTCCATTTGGCTTTTTAAGATTATTTGGTGATCTATACTGAAGATAGAACATGAACTGCATGGTTGGTCAGAGGAATAACAAATCACAAGAATTGATTATGCGATTGTTCAACCACATTTGCTTTGCTTTATTGTATTCTAGTTTTTATTCCTATTTATTCACTTTCATTTTTCTATACTATAACATGATTTTCTTGATAAATTGTAGGTAATTGTGAACAAGATCAAGTGCTGCAAAACAAACTCATTTCCTGGGTATGCAGAGTTACCTTCTGTACTTTTTACATTTTGTAGGTAATTGTGAAGAGTTTACGGTTCAATTTCTGCTTGATAGACAATTTGCTTACCTTATGCTTGTTTTATACAAAGGTCTTTCTTTTCTAAAGAGATTGTACCTTCATTTTTTTTTCCCACCTTTAAAATCCAGCTTGGAATTTGACAATCCTGAAAGACCTGAGTGCAACAACCTTCTCTCAATTTATCAACTTTAATTCAACTATATATATATAATACCTAAACACGCAATTATATATAATTAAGCATTAATCAAATAAAGATGCTTAATGACATGCACTATTATATATATAACATTTGTCTCTTAACTTTGAGCTTCATTTGTACTGATCATTGATTGATTAATTATTAGTTATAGTTGTGTTCTTCTTCATAATCAAATAACATGTATAACTATATACATATATAACTCTTTATAATATTTGAATTTTATGGCTTTGGTGGTTCTTATAAGTGAATTATATATTAATGATTTCATATTATGTAATAATAATATAATATTAAATGTTTAATAGAGAAAAAAGAAAGCATTTTGAAGTTATATATTGCCAACTTATAATAAAGGAATAAAAGATTTGGTGCACATAGTTTATTCTTTGTGTTCAACTTTAGGTTCATTGTAACCTATGCTCATAGTTCTCATATATTTTATAAATTGTGATCTTGTTGTACTGCTGCATGTTGAGTGTTTTATTCTTAGAATATTACTTGTCTGATTTCGTATATTTCCTTATGGGCATGCTTACATCAGTCACATTACAAATGAAACTAATTTATAATTTTATAGTCGGTTCTCTCTGTCAACAATACAAATAAAGTTTAAAGAGAAGTGCTTTATCATTCTTTTTCAAAAGGAAAAGAATGGTATAATTAGAGTGGTGTCTAAGCAATGGCATTTCAATCATTTCATTCTTTATAAGGTAATCTCTTTGGTCACTCTTTATATTATAGTTATCTCGTTTCACCTTATTAGTGTTGATGTATATATATATACATATAGAAAAATTCACGCACCGTTTCTTGCTTACTCTTTATTTTCTCAATGCATGGTCTGCTCGTGCTTTGTTTTCTCTGAAAATCAATTAATATGCATTTTGATTAGCTGGGTTTCATTAAGTAGATTAATCAAAATTAAGAAACTCTTGATGTGATTTATATATAAATTATGATAACTCACTTTATTGTCTCATGAAGAAATATTTATTCAAAGGCGAGGACAAAGACACAGCATAAGTTGTAGATATTTTTCAAGCTCATGGCAGTGACCAATTCAAGGCATGAACACATGCTGGTGGGGCTTGTGAGATGGTGTAGATCTCATTGTTTTTAATGTTTTATTTAATTTTGTTCCGACATTTCAAAATGATTGCAACCACATAAAATCTCTTGAGGTATTGTGATATTAGCTGATGTTCTGTGTTTCTTATGTGTAGAGGTTCTTACATTCACTATTGGCACAATTGATGGAAGCAATGGGCGCACTGTTCAAAAAGCCAAGGTTCGCATTCTTCCCATTACATACATCTTAAGTATCCTTGAGATTGCTTACTCATTTTCTCTATTAAATTGAGGTATTTTTGTTCTAAAAGCAAGTTTTTTACATTGTCATTTGTCATTACATCATCTGCTATCTTAAGAATATTAACACTTCCTTTGTATGCCTGAATAGATTATATTTAGAAGCATTCTAACTTCCATTTGTTGAATAAGTCTACTCAGAAGCATTAATGCTATGGAAGCTGACCATTCTGAGAATGTTGGCTACTATGTACAAATGCATGCTGATTGGATAACAGAGAATCGAGTGAGGCTATGCGATTGGTGACTGGTTTACTTTTGAGCTAGAATTACTTTTGTGTGCTGTGACAGCACTTTAGTATTGTTTTCTCTACTATATATTCTCTTGTTCTATTCTAGTTTGGATATGCTAATGAGAATTCAGCTTTATAATTCCTGCTCTACTGAAACTTTGTGGCTCGTTATAGTATATCAAATCAAAGTACTCGGAGAAGAGAACATATGTGATGAGCTTTGTGGCTCGTTAAAAAGTCATGAATCTATTCTCAACGGAGATGAAGAGCAAGATGAAGATAAGGCATTGCACGCTAAGTCCATGTTTTTTAGGGATCAAAACTACAAAGGAGGGAGAGGTCGTGGACGCAGTGGCTTCTACAGAGGCAGAGGAAAAGGTCGTGGCCGCGGAAGAAGCACAGGTTTCACTCAACCTGTTAAAAACAAACAGAACAAAGGTGTTCAGTGCTTTATATGCAAGAAATTCGGACATATGAAGGCTCAGTGTTGGTATAAAGATAAAGAAGCAAACGTTGCAGAAGAGGCAAAGGAAGTAGAAGAAGGGCTGCTATTCATGGCAAGCTCTGGGCTGGAGAATGAAGCTGGGGGTACCTGGCTTCTTGATAGTGGTTGTTCTAACCATATGTCAGGGAATGGAAGCCTCTTCAAGCATATTAAAGACACACCTCAACAAACCATCAGGCTAGGGGATGGTAACTTACTTCTCTTGGTTGGAGTTGGTGATGTTACTCTTAAAGCAAGCTCAGGGAAAGAAAGTATACTCACTAATGTTCAATTCGTGCCAAGCTTAGCACGTAATTTGTTAAGCGTTGGAAAGCTCATGGCATCCAGTTACAAGGTCTAGTTTTCTGATGGTGAATGCAGCGGGATAGATGCTAAAACAAACAACTTGGTGGCAAGAATTCAAATGACATCTCATCGATTGTTTCCCTTAGAAGCAGAAGATGTAGGCTCTGCTCAAGTAGCACAAGGAGATGGAGACTTGTCCAAGCTGTGGCACAGGAAATATGGTCACTTGTGCCAGAGAAATCTAATTTATCTCTCAAAACATCAACTTGTGGAAGGACTTCCAGCCATCAAACATGCAGAAGAGCCATGTGAGGCTTGTACTCTTGGGAAACAAACAAGATATATGTTCCCAAAAGGATAGGCATATCGGGCAAAAGCTCCACTAGAATTAATACATACTGGTCTAGTGGGACCTATGCAAACACAATCCTTGGGAGGTAATCTGTATTACTTTCTTTTAACTGATGATTTCTCAAGGTATAGCTGGGTAAACTTCATTCCACGCAAAGCTGATGCTCTTCTACACTTCAAGAGGTTCAAACTGGTAGTTGAGAGGCAGCTCTCGTTGTCGGTGAAGATCCTACGCACAGACAGAGGAGGGGAGTTCACCTCCACTGAGTTCAGAGCCTTCTGTGAAAACACCGGGATCAAGCGACAACTTATTGCTCCACATTCTCCTTAACAGAACAGAGTCACCGAACGGAAAAACCGCAAGGTGACGGAGATGGCCAGAAGAACCCTTTTGTAGGAGATGAACTTACCCACTGAGCTTTGGGCAGAGGCTGTCGCCACTGCAGTATATGTTCTCAATCGCTCTCCGACGAGTGCCTTGGAGAAGATGACACCTCATGAAGCATTGACCGGAAGAAGACCAAATGTTGATCACTTTCGGGTTTTCAGATGCGTATGCTACATACTGGTTGACTCGCAGTCAAGAAGGAAAATGGACGCCAAATCTTCTAAAGGAGTGTTCATTGGCTATGCCGAAGATTCAAAGGCATTTAAGATTCTGAATCCTGCCACGAGGAAAGTCCAGATCAACAGGAATTTGCATTTTTTTTAAGACAGATGCTGGGATTGACCAGTGATTGGTGACTCGGCTGTCTCAGTCTTCCCGCTAGCTGCTAATGTGGAAGAAACAATTGAAGTGGTATCACAACGACCATCAGATACACAAGATGGACAGTTGGAGATTAATCCATCTTCTCCTCCAACTGAAGACTCATCAAGGCATGCTGAGGAGGATGAATCACCGACGAGGTACAGGGATCTAGCTGATATTTATAACACATGCTCATTTGCTTTAACAGCTGCAGATCCAGTTCTATTTGATGAAGCGGCAGAGCATGCTGACTGGGTCTCTGCTATACGTGAAGAAATGAAGGTTGTTCCCAAGAATAACACTTGGGAACTCACCACCTTGCCGGAAGGGAAGCAAGCTATCGGCTTAAAATGGGTTTTTAAGACGAAGTTTAATCAGATGGCTCAGTGTAGAGGAAGAAGGTGAGAATAGTAGCAAAGGGTTATGCACAACGAGAAGGAGTGGACTTCACTGAAATATACTCACTAGTGGCTAGGATGGAAACCATCCGAACCTTCTTTGCTGTCGGAGCTCAAAAGAAGTGGTGCATTCACCAATTGGATGTGAAGACGGCGTTTCTAAATGGGGATTTGAAAGAAGAGGTTTATGTCACTCAACCAGAAGGCTTCATTGTCAAGGGAAAAGAAGTGCATGTCTATAAACTCCGGAAGGTGTTGTATGGTCTCCGGCAAGCGCCAAGAGCATGGTACAGCCACATAGATCGGTATTTTATCCAGATGGGGTTCGTTAGGAGTCTTAATGAGCCTACAGTATACAAGAAACTCGGTGGAAATTCAAACATTCTTCTGATATGCCTGTACGTCGACGACATTATTTATATGAGTTCATCTACTGAAATGTTAAGTGAATTCAAGGTTAATATGATGAAGACGTTCGAGATGTCCGATTTGGGACCTCTAAGATACTTCCTAGGCTTAGAGGTGAAGCAATTTGAAGGCACACTGTTTGTCTCTCATAAACAATATGCTGAAGATATACTAAAGAAAGCTGGAATGATGCACTGCAAACCAATCAACAATCCTATGAACACTAATGAGACTCTATTTGGAAGATGGCTTTGGAGAAACCAATCCATCACGCTATAGAAGGATTGTTGGGAGTCTTCTTTACTTGACACACACGAGACCCGATCTTATGTTTGCAGTTGGGTTGGTGTCTCGGTTCATGCAGGCACCAACAATGCGTCATCTCGGTGCCATGAAGAGGATTCTCCATTATATTTCAGTAACCTTGAATTTTGGACTACATTACACTCACTCTAAAAAGCTTGATCTAATTGGCTACACTGATAGTGACTGGGGAGGGCCACAGGTGGATAGAAGGAGCACAACTGGTTGGGCTTTCTTTCTGGGATCCACAGCAGTTGCTTGGTGCTTGAAGAAACAGCCAATTATAGCACTATCTAGTACGGAGGCTGAATACGTCTCAGCCACCTCTGCTGCTTGTGAAGCTATATGGTTATGTAGGCTACTTGATGATTTGAATGAGAAGATGACTGGGCCAACCATTATTCATTGTGACAACAGGTCAGCCATTTCAATCACTAAGAATCCTTCTCTGCATGGGCGCACTAAACACATCGATACGAGGTTCCATTTCATTCAAGATCTAGTTGGCAATGGTGAAATCGATGTAGTTTACTGTAGAACTGATGAACAGATTGCAGATGTCTTCACAAAGGCTTTTTCTTGTCACAAGTTCGAAGCCTTTCGAGATGCACTGGGAGTAAGGAGCTTCTGAGCAAGGGGAGGGTGTTGAATAAGTCTACTCATAAGCATTAATGCTATGGAAGCTGACCATTCTGAGAATGTTGGCTACTATGTACAAATGCATGCTGATTGGACAACAGAGAATCGAGTGAGGCTATGCGATTGGTGACTGGTTTACTTTTGAGCTAGTATTACTTTTGTGTGCTGTGACAGCACTTTAGTATTGTTTTCTCTACTATATATTCTCTTGTTCTATTCTAGTTTGGATATGCTAATGAGAATTCAGCTTCATAATTCCTGCTCTACTGAAACTTTGTGATTTTCTGCAGGTTGAGTGAATGTGAGTAAATTTCTGTGTTCTTATTCACACCATTGTGTATTTTTTTTTTCTGTTTCATGACAATGATTGAAACTTTTCGATGCCATTGTCTATTTTCATCTAGCCTTTTATTTTTCAAGTAAGATCATCATACCTTGTTAACTAATTTGTTCTTATTTTCATAATGTAAGAGATACTGCCGAGGGAGAACATTCTCTTGTATTGATTCACTAAATTATAGTTATAGTGATTGAACATTCTCTTGTATTGATTCACTATCAGCTGATTGGCTTTGCTTATATTCACTATTAGCTATTCACTAAATTTAATACTTTGTTGATTTTTTTTCTCAGATCAATGGCTCTCCTAGAAAGAAGGCAATGAAGGATATAGGCAAGTTGCTACTAATTAGCAGATTTACACTAGAGCAACTAATACTTGAGAAGGCCAACTCATTTCTTGGTTTACGTGTTTCATTTTGTTCTTCTACGGAAGTGGTTGACAATCTTTTTGTTTTTAAACAATACCATTGAAGCTACCCATGCCATTTCTTATGTTTGTTGTGAGTTGTGAGTGATGACCAATAAACACTTTTGTTATGTGCATTTTGAGTAGATTAATAAATTTTTTTAAATAATGTGATTTTATTATTATTATTATTATTATTATTATTATTATTATTATTATTATTATTATTATTATTGTTTTATATAATATTAAAAGTATTACAAATTATTTAATATACAAAAATTATAAAAATTGTATAGTTATATTAATGACATTATTTGTTAGTAAAAATTCTAAAATTAATATAAAATAAAGCTATAGTGATGAAGGCATAGCTATATTAATTGACAACATTATCTGTCAGTAAAAATTTCAAAATTTATTTTAAAATAGAGGTCTAGTGACAGAAGTCTTGTCACTATAGCTATACCAACTGCATTATCCGTTAGCAAAACTTTAAAATTGATTTTTCAATGGAAATGTAGTAATCGAAGCCTCCATCACTATAGCTATATTGATAGTATTATCTGTCGGTAAAAACTTTAAAACTTTATTTTAAAATAGAGGTATAGTGATAGAAGTCTCCATCGTTATGGTTATACCAACGGCATTATCCCTTAATAAAATCTTTAAAATTTATTTTAAAATGGAGATACAATTTAATGACGGAAGCTTCCGTCAGTAAAAACTTTTAAAATTGATTTTAAAAGGATATAATGACAGAAGCCCCCGTCAGTAGATGTTTTAGTTACAGATTTTATTTCGTTAGTATATCTAACAAAGATATTGCGTTAATAATCATATTTTCGTCAATATAGACCTATAGCGTCAAGGGATTACTTGACAATTATTTTATCATTGTAATAGGGTCCATCGTCCGTCGGTATAGCATAAATATGCCTATAGTGACGGAAATTGATGTTTTATTGACGGAATTTTGACCGTTGGTACATAACTACCTTTTGTAGTGAGTATAAATATTCTTGATGAGGGTTTTAGGGTATCTTGAGTTCTATTCAAAGGCGAGGATGAGGGGAAGAAAAAAAGGCAAATCTCTAAGGCTTTGAAGGCGATTCTAGAGGGAGATTGAACCCATCTATCTTGGAGGAGAAGGATTGTAGCCGTCAATATTAGCCTGGCGGCGTCCGTGGAAGGTCCTTGGGTACGGTGTTCTCCGGCAATTATCTTACCACAAGATTGAGAAGGGGCGTTTTTATGTTTACTTTTATTTTCTTCATGTCTTGTTATTTGGATGCTTACCCTCCATTAATGGAGGGCTAATTTTATAGATATTTGGGCATAGTTGAATTCTAGGGCTTTATTCTATTTGACATTGGTTGTGGATCTTGTTTATTTAATTATTTTTTAATTGCAATCCATGTTATTTGAATCCAATTAAGTGTTTTGTATGGCTTGATTACTAATGAGGCGAAAGCCATAGTTTTTATGTATGATGTGCTTTGTGATGAATAGAAATACCCACCTAATACAAACATGCAGTGATTGGAGAGTATTTTGAGTAAGCCTAGCAATGGGGTACTTTGGAGTTGAGAGTTCTCCTCCTTAATCCCCCCTAATAGATTAACAAGTGATTTCCATGCTCTTTGCAATCGTAGAGAATAGATTTTAGGAGAAATAACTTTTCTATTCTGTATATGATTATAGATAATCTCTTCATAAGAAGGGTTATCTATTTCAGAAATTCTTATTAATCCACATTGAGATTTCATAAAGTGCAATGCAATTGTAGGGTGTCTGTATCAGCACTGTATTGAATTACTTATTAATCACCCTCGAAAGATGGGTTTAGTATATTTTAGGATTTCTCTCGATTCAAATAAAATTGCATATTTATATGACTTTTGTCCAGAACTTAAACAAAAGCTTCCTTGTGGATTGATACCTTGCCTTTGTGCACACTATTACTACTTGATCGGCGCGTACACTTGCGTTAACCCCCATCACTATGGTTAATCAATGTTTTGAAAATGCGCAACACTTCAACGAGTTATTATGCAACTAGGCTATCAAGCACAATTTCAACTTTCATTTCATAAAAAAATGATAAAGAGAGAGTTATTGATAAGTGCTTGAATGAACAAATTTTGTTATTATTATTTATTGCACTTTGCATGTATCTCTTCAATTTATATGAGACGATTTAGTGCTTAATTCATTTATATTTGTATTTATGTTGAAATGAAGGCACATAGATGATGAGGAACAAGGTTGAGAAAATTTAAGCCACTTTTCGGCTAAGTATAAAGTTCTTAGAGTGGCTTGCAGGCATTGTGGCATTCTCACAAGAAATGTATAGTTGCACTGTAGAGGAGGCACTATAGCAGCTTACGGCATTGTTGCACCGACGTTATGGGAACTGTAGCATTGGTAAGCTACAAGCAGAGAGGCTTATTACGGGCAAGCTTGTGGGCACTATAACACCAGTAAACTGTAGGGAGAGAGGCTTGTGGGCAAGTTTATAAGCGCACTTACAAGTAATGTAGCACTAGTAAGGACCACATATTTTCAAATTATAAATGTCCATATGCTAGGGTTTTTTGGAGATCTTCTCTACATTTTAGTTGCCCTTTGGGTAGTGATTTGGAGGGTTTCTATAGCATATCTTCTCTTGTGGAAGAAAGCAAAAGTGAGTGATTAGATAAAGGTTCAAAGTTTCAAATTAAAGGAGCCATTCGTGGAGAGATCTCGTTGCTGATATTGGAGAATCTTCAAATAATTTCATCCATCCAAGAAGATTGTTAGCTTTGAGTAAGTTTTATTATTCTCTTTATGTATTTTATTTCCTTTAGATTAGATTGTTATTCTCCAATAATAGAGAACTAATTTCATAGTGTTTGGGCAAAGATGAACTCTAGAGTTTATTTGTTTGAGGCTTGGTTGTGAACTTTCAAGCTTTCTACTCAGAGTGAGGGTTAATTAATGAGTTTTGGTGAAATATTTTGTTTTATAAATTAATTGGAGTGCGTATGTGTATATCAAGTCTTTGTAATGTTGAAATATGGACTTTAATTAATTATGAATTATTAGAGGTATCAGATGGTAAAACTGCAATAATATGTGTGATTTAGAGATTACATTGTAAAATTAATATGCTATATGTACCTAAAGGCTAGAGAGAGGCACGGGCCATCCGGTTCAATGACCCGGCGGGCCGGTTCATTGACCTATAACAATCCCGTCCTGTAGACTGGCCGGCTACTGGTTAAGAAAACCCTAACCCGTGACCTGGCGGGTCAAACCTGGTTTGAGATTATTTATTTATTTTTTTCATATTTATGATCAAAAGAAAGTTAGAAAAGGATGTTAGGAGGTGAAATCTTTTACACCTTGATCAAGGTTCGAATCCTATAAAAAAACTTTGAGGTTTTAATTTTAATATGAGAATTAAAAAATCAAAAAATAAAAGGAAAAAACCATCGGGCTTGGAGGGTTGGGACCTGACCCGGCGGATTTGAAAACTTGCTGGGTCATGTCCGGGTTATTTTTTGCCTAGCTGTGACTAGCTGGGTCGGCCGGATCAACTTGCCCCGGCAGGTTATTACTATTGCACGGGATGGTTACAGGTCGGTCAAAAACTGACCCAGATCTGCCGGGTTGAGGCCGGCGAGCCCGATTAACAAGCCTGTGCCCCTTTTTAGGGTGTGTTTGGTTTAGAAGTAGTCCACCGAAGTGATGGAAGTCGTGAAGTGTCACTTTCGGTTGAAGTGGAAGTTTGAGTTGAAATGTCCAATTCCATGTGTTTGCTTGAAAGAGAAAGTGTCAAATCATTGACCACTTTTTTTTTAGTTAGTGAAATTGAAAATTTAGAAAATGATGGAAATGAGGTTCTAATCACTTCATCATGGGTGAAATTACTTCTTTGTTCTTGTTGGGTTGATCTTATAATTATTTATCATAATAATTTTTAAAAATATTTTTTATAAACAATAAAGGAGAAAAAAATAAAAAAAATAATAAAACATAAATAAATAAATAAATATGGATTATTTTAATCAACCACATGAAACCACGTGGCTGAAGTGGAACGCCGAAGTGGACTTCGGCCAAAATTTTCCCGAAGTCAAAGAGTGAAGTGAAAGGTTTTGGAAGTGATCACTTCTGTAGTTTAGCCTCCACTCTAGTGAACCAAATAAGTGGAAGTGTCACATCAGCTCCCACTTCTGTCACTTCGGCCTCCACTTCGGCGAACCAAACACGCCTACCTATGATACAAGAGATTAATAGAGATCAATGAAGAGTAATTTAGATTTAAGAGAAAAAAATAGAGATATTGAACAAGAGTAAAAATAAAACTAGAGTATTAAAAAAATTATTTAGGTTTTGGCTCTTTCATAGCAATATTAAATAGTTAAAATTAATAATTTGTTGTTATCGTAATTGCCATTTTTATTTTTAATTATAAAAAAGACTGCAATAGTTATTATTTTGTCTTTAATTATATAAAAAAGAGTGTAATAGTTTTTACTTATAAAAGAAAGACTATAATACTCGTGGTTTATTTCTTTAGTTATATAAAGGAAAAACTATATATGCAATTATTAGATAGACTGATCATAATGCATATAATTGGAAAATGACATATACCAATACTAAACAAGGGAATCAAGAAAAAATAAACATTAATGTTTGTCGGTTGGTAGTTCATAACCTCAATTATTGAGATAAACAAACACACATAATGGGCTCCACCATTTTCATTATCCACCGCATACATTGGCAGGGCAAAAATAGGGAAAGTGGGTGAATTGCAGAAGAAAAAAAAAATTCAATTAATAAATTTTTTTACATTTATTTTAATTTATTTATATATTAATTTATAGTTTAGTTTATAAAAATTAGGTGTCAAACAATAGATTTATAAAAAAAATTTTAAAAATATAATTTTATATATTATATAATCTAATTTATAAAAATAAAAATAAAAACATAGATTTTTTATAAAAAAATATATTTCGTAAAGTAATTTTTAAAATATCAATAGATCAAATAATATATTATTAAAATTTTTTTAAAAAATTATTTTGTTTCACACAATATTTATTAATTTGTAAAAATTATTTTTTTAAAATAAAAATAAAAAACCAGAAAAGAGAGAGAGAGAGAGAGAGAGAGAGTACAGTGGCCGTGCCGGGGGCTAAAAGAAGTTGGGGTCCGCTAACTCCGCCCCTGACCATATATCTTCAACCAAACATTATCCTTGTCATTCATCCAACCTCAAGTCATGGAAGCTCAAGCTCCTCTTCCACTTTCTAATCATGCTATCAAAGAGCTCTATGAGTCTCAAGCCTTCTCCTCCTCCATCCCTTCCAACTACCATGCTTTGCGAAACCCCGACGAAGAGCTCCTGCCGGAGGATTTCAGCAACGAAGAGATTCCGATCATCGACTTCTCATTACTCGTCGGAGGAATGGCAATGGAAAGAGCTGAGGTTATCCGCCACCTTAGCATGGCTTGTCGTGATTGGGGCTTCTTCATGGTAAT
The DNA here is from genome assembly GCA_020875875.1 of Dioscorea alata. Taxonomy (NCBI): domain Eukaryota; kingdom Viridiplantae; phylum Streptophyta; class Magnoliopsida; order Dioscoreales; family Dioscoreaceae; genus Dioscorea; species Dioscorea alata. The sequence goes on along the minus strand of CM037028.1, from coordinate 1,647,878 downwards.
ATATAATAACTCACTCTTTTTAGTGTTAAGTGAACTCACTTGTTGTTTAACTTTAGCCAAAGCTTTTTTCTAATTCATATAATTTGTTTAAATATTCTTTTTTTTTTTTGTGTATTTAAATGTTCAAAATATAATTCACAATATATGTTTTTAATTTAAAATAATTTTTTAAATTTTAAATCAATTCACAAGATTATTATTTGGTAAAAAATAAACTAATCAGTAGCCTACGTATAAATTATTATGTACTCTGGCCTGCAGAAATTATGAAAAATAGCTAAAATAATCATGTGTCTTAAGTGATGACTATTAAACATTTAACAAAAAGATAGAAAAATACATTAATCATATTAAACATTTTAAAGTATATATATGGAAATAATTATTGAGTCAAACATTGGATAGTCCAATGGTACGATATAAGAGTGCTAAGCGGGAGACAAAAATTTGAATCCTTCCATGGCAGTATTATTTTTGCACTGTTCATGTACTATATAATATAATCAAATACTGTTTATCAATACTATTCATGGATTTAGGTGTGGGTCTCTTATGAGAGAAACAATGGCTTCATCTTTCAAGGATTACAGGGCAGAGGGATTTTTTTAGGAAGTTCGTTAGACCGTAATTGGTAGGGCCTAAGGGAGAGGGGGCAAAGGGCGCGCCGCCCTCTTATCACCGGCGGACCCCCTCCCGTCGCCCGCGCTTTTACCCACCCTCTCTCTCTCTCTCTCTCTCTCTCTCTCTCTCTCAAGTTTTTTTTTTTTTTTAAATATATCTCTCTCTTTCTTTAGGGTTTTTATTTTTAATTTTTTTTAATCCATTTGTTTTTATAAATTAATACCTATCATCTAAAACATAATAATTTTTTAAAAGCATATCTACAAAAATTTATTATTTGATATATTGATATTTTATAAACTATTTCATGTAGATTATATTTTTAAAATCTATATTTTAGTTTTTGATTTTTTACATTTTTTTTTGCCAAGATGAGCGATTAGGCCGCTAAGAAAGATAGGGTGCGCACAACCCTCGACGGAATAAGTCGGGGCAGGGTCCGCACACATGTGGGCGTAAGAACCACCCGCACACAACCACTATTTACACTTTAAAAAATGTGGTATCACTCATGATTCGAACTGAACGGTTTTAACGGGATCTAGTTACCAATAGACCATTTGGTTGTTGGTTTTGGTTTTTTTACAAATTAGTTTATATAATATAGAAAATTATATTATTAGTTAAGTTTTTTAAAAATTAATTGTTTTACAACTAATTTTTTATAAACTAAACTATATAGTATATATTAACATATAAATAAATTTAAAAAATTATAAAATTTTACTAGTTGATTTTTTTTAATTCGCCACCCTACACTATAATTTCTGGCTCAACCGTTGGTAACTAGTGCACCTCCGTACGTGTTTGTTTTTTTTGACAATCCCTTAAATTAGGGATGTTTGTCACCTATTAAAAAAAAAAAAAAAAAAAAAAAATCATTGAGGCATCATATAGCTTTACCTGCAAAGAGATGGTATCCATGTGTATATGTGCGTAAATATCACAAAGGTAAAAGTGACCTTTTTAATAAAATTTTGTTTGATTTTTTCCCACAAGAGTAATTTTGCAAATAATAAGTTGTTTTATTTGTGTAAATATGATATTTGTGAACTATCATTTGTGGAAATATATAATAATGACCATTGCTTATCAAAATTAATTATTGTTTAGGTTGTGAACCATGAAATACCAAAGAGATTAATGGGTGAAATGCTTGATGCTTTTGTGAAATTTTTCAATCAAAGTGAAGAAGAGAAGAATGAATATATTCACAAGAACGTACTCAATCCAATAAAATTTGGTACTAGCATCAATAATTATGAGGACAAAATTAGGTATTGGAGAGACTTTCTCAAGATGGTTGTAAATCCAGAGTTTCACTTTCCTGCAAAACCTTTCGGTTTCAGGTAATTAATTAAAATATTTTATTTTTGAAATTATCTATATTTACTTGTCATGAATTAAGTTCAGGGATTAATCTTTAACTTATCTAATTTTATTTCAAAGTCATTTTATCTATATTTATATGTCCATTATCATAGTTGATATTGTGTTTCTTGGTGAAATGATTCTGTTTATTTCATTTATCTATATTTAGTATCAATACCTAAAACACTATAAGAAAAGTGTGGATCGACTTTTTTTTTATCAAATTTAAAAAACATACATGATCTTTTATAAAATATAAATTCATTTGTCTAGCGTAAATACATCAAACTTTTATTTTAACTAGCAATAATTTGAGATCTTACACATTAAGATATTCCAAATCAAACATTTAAAATTGATTGAAAAAATATTATATATATATATATATTTAATAGAAATACGCTGCTTGAGTATGCTGCATGCACAAGAAAAATGGGCAAAGAGTTACTCAAGGCAATATGGGAGAGCCTAGAACTCAAAACGGATGACATTGAAGCAGCTTTAGACATTAAATCTTGCTTCCAAAGCATCATCGGAAACTTCTACCCTCCATGCCCACAACCAGAGCTAGCACTTGGCCTTCCGCCACACTCTGACCATGGCCTTCTCACCATACTACTGCAAAATGGCATCAATGGCCTACAAGTGAAGCACAACAACAAATGGCTCCATATCAAGCAACTTCCAAATTCATTCCTCGTAAACATAGGCGATCAAATGGAGGTAATATATTTATTAAACTTTTGCTATTGGTCATCTTGCATGGATTAGCTTGTTTGAGTACTTTAGCTTGAAATAGCGTAGTTTATTTTAAATTGTAGCATTAGGGGTATTATATACATATGTTTTAATTCTTATTACATCAATTTTGAACATATATCTAAACTAAAATATTACAAGTTGCTCAGGATTTATTATAAATTTAATGGGTGGAGCTCAAGTTTCATGATTCAAGCTTGATTCAAGCTCAAGCTTAACCATATCCAATTAATATTGAAAGAAGTTCTTACATATTTAGATATTGTATTGAAAATATAATTATACAAAACATAGATTTAATTCAAATCAAGTGGTAAAATGCATATACACCTCTTAAAATATCATATCAAAATATCATCCACACTCATAAATTCAAACTATTGACACGTTAATCTTTCGAGATTTTACTAGAATGCTTTTTAAAAAATTTATTATTTACTTAGTATATACCTAATAAATTTTATGTAAAATTTCACTCGAGCACACAAAATACACTAAACATAATTATCACATCAAAAACTTATCCTCCTCGGTATAAAGTGCACTTTTTCTTCCAAAATGAACATACATGCCTAGAAATAAATTGATAAAACCAACATATATGTGAAACATATATTTTTTTAATAAATGTTATAGCTAGTGAGCAATGGGAGGTACAAGAGTGTGCTTCACAGAGCTGAGGTGAATGGAAAGAGTACAAGAATGTCCATAGCCACTATAATAGGACCATCACGTGAGGCTATTGTTGCACCACCACCACAACTAGTGGAACATGATCATCACTTGGCATTCAACGGCATGAGATATAAAGATTTCTTGGAGCAACACCAACCCAACCCACTCAAGGGAAAGTCTATTTTGGATTTACTCAAAGTGAGGGATGAATAATGAGTTTTGTTGAAATACTTTGGTTCTTAAGTTTATTTGAGTACATGTATATGTGTGCATGTGTGTCTATAATGGGCAAAGTCTTTGTAATGTTTGAAATTTGGATTTCAATTATGAATTATTGGAGGTATTGGAGAGTAAAACTGCAAAAAATATGTGTAATTTAGCTTTAAATTGATTAGGAATATTCATTGAAGATAGTCAACTGCAAAATTAAAAAGCTATATATTTATATGGTTGTAAGAGATTAATAGAGTTAATGAAGAATCATTTTGATTCAAGGGAAACAAATAATGACATTGAGAGAATAAAAGAGAACTGTTCGGGTCTGAAAATTTTAAAACAGTATAAAGTTTAAAGATATGATCATGTTGTCAACAAGTTGCTTAAAACAAGGTATATATATTAAATCACATAGTTAGATTAAACAAGATATCATCATTTTTATAATTTATTAATCTAATTATAGTGAAATTATTTGGTTCTCTTTTATGAATGCAGGAATTTTATCTCGAACCACATAAATCCTGACATTTTATTTGTGATTATCCATTATATTATTATTATTATTGTTGTTGTTGTTAGAGTTATGTTATGGTTTATATTTAGTTAATGGGCCATATTGGGCCCATAGCACAAAACCCTAATGTTTCTCTATATATATCCTTGTATTCTTTTACTAATGAAAAATACAAATTAGTTTTTCTTTCACATGGTACCAGAGCAGTGGGTTAAACCCTAGCTGCCGCCACCGCCGCCACCTCTACCGCCAACTGCCGCTCATCTCTCGCCGTTCTTGTTAGTCTATGGGCACCTGGTGATGTTCCTCAACCCTCACCAGTGATGCCTTTGTCTCGTTGCTGAAGGATTTGTCTCTTCATCGTCATGTCTTCGTCTAATGATTCTTTAGTTAAGAATCTCCGTTGTACCTCACAAAAGTTAGATGGGAGGAATTATGCTTTTTAGGCACAAAGTTTGGAGCAATTCCTTATGGCTCATAAGAAATCATCGTACCTCACGGCAGATCCGCCAGACTCTAAGGATGCCAAGTATGCTGATTGGCTTGCTGAGGATGCTGCAGTTCACTCATGGTTGACTAGTAGTATGGAGCCAGATATTGCCCGAAGTGTGGTGATGTTGACTACTGGGAAGGCAATTTGGGAGATGTGCAGATTGACATATGGAAATGAAAATAATATCTCCCGCGTTTTTGAGTTGTATGAGGAACTGTTTATAGCCCATCAAGGCGATCGTATCGCCGCTTAGTTCTTCACTCACATCCGTAGCCTGTTGGATGAGCTAGATATTTACCAGCCATTAGTTCTTGATCTGGCCACCCTTCTTCGTTACTGGAATGAAGTTGCAGTCGTCGCATATCTTTCAGGCTTACTCTTGAGGTGCAAAACCAGGTGAAGGGTTCGATTCTGAATTTTGAAAAAATGCTTGATCTTGCTGTTGTTTATGCTCACGTGCTTCGCCTGTCTTCTACATCCACATCTCCATCGCCTGTTGTATCCTCTGATCAGTCCTCCTTCCTAGTTTCTCGTGGGCGTGGTGGTAAAGGCTCATCTCGTGGTGGTCGAGGAGCTGGTCGTGGTGATTCTTTGGGTAGGTTTGTGTGTACCTTCTGTCGACGGATAGGCCACACTAAGGATCGTTGTTGGGATAAGCATGGTCGCTTGGCAATGGCCAATGCTAGTACTGAGGTGGTCGATCCGTCACCCACTTCTGGTGCTGAACAGTTAGTCACCATCTCTCAAGCTGACTTTGCACGGTTCCAGCAGTAACATGCCACAGCTTCTCAAGCCACCGTCTCTTCTTCTGTTTCCTCAGGTAATGCTTTTCTTGCTTCCAGCGACAGTTCCTGGATTACTCACTTTGGGGCCTCCTCTCACATGACAGGTACAAAACTTTTTTTTCCCCAAACCAATTGCCGATGGACGATCGTGCTTAGTGTCTGGGGAGAGAGTTGTGCAGCCTTCCTCTCAGCTCAGACTAAATGATGTTCTTTTTGTACTTGAATTTCCTATCAACTTGCTATCTGTTTCTACAATTACCAAACATTTGAATTGTAGTGTGACTTTTTTCCCTTTTCACTGTATTTTTCAGGATCTGCATACGGGGAAAAGGATTGGTTTGGGGCGTAATCATGGTGATGGTGTGTATACGTTGGTGCATGATGATATTCCTCGTAGTTTGGCAGCTTCTATTTCTACCTCCGAGTCACCACTCATATGGCACTGTAGATTAGGTCATCCTTCTCTTAGTCGTCTTCAGCAGACTTTGCCTTGGATTCGGGTCGAGACATTTCAATGTGAGTCATGCCAGTTGGGTAAACATCATCGTGCCTATGCCTAGTGTGACGCCTTCTCCAATGGATACAGATAATGACCGTTTTGGACAGGTTTATCATTGCCGCCAACATCTACTACTGCCAGCTCCACCCCCTCCAATCCTATCTCCGGACAATGCAGATCCGTTTCTTGATCTTCCCATTACTTTTCACAAAGGTATTCGTTCTTCTACTAAACATCCCATCTCACTTTTTAGTTGAGACTGTGTTTATGGAGCAACCTCCAGGGTATGTTGCTCAGGGGAAGAATCTAGTCTGCCAGCTCAAGAAAGCGATCTATAGTCTGAAACAAAGTCCTCGTGCATGGTTTGACAAGTTTAGTGTAATTGCAATTTCAGATGGTTTTCGCAGGTGCAATGTGGATCATTCTGTGTTCTATAAGAACACTTCATCTGGATGTGTTGTACTTGCTGTATATCTCGATGACATCTTGTTGACAGGTAGTGATCGTCTGGGCATTCAAAGAACTAAGGAGCATTTGATGAAGCATTTCGTTACACGAGACATGTGACGACCTAGATACTTCCTTGGTATTGAGTTTGCATATGTCAAAGGAAAGATGACGCTCTCACAGTGAAAGTATGTGTTGGACTTACTTGAGGAGACTGGTTTATTGGGTTGTAAACCAGAGAGTACACCTATTGAGCAGTCACCACCCTTCTGGGAGACATCTTCCCCATTTCTCAAAGGTCTGGGTCAATACAGGCGTTTGATTGGCAAGCTTATTTATCTGACAGTTACTCATCCTGATATATATTACGCAGTTAGACTCCTAAGTCAGTTTATGCATGAGCCACGAGAAGTTCATTGGCAGGGTGCTCTAAGGGTTCTTGCTTATGTTAAAGGAGCTCCTGGCAAAGGTCTTCTCTACAAGAATCATGGTCACTTGGTCGTTGAAGCCTATTCTGATTCGGGTTATGCTGGCGATAGAGGAGACAGAAAGTCTACGTCGGGCTTCTGTACGTATGTTGGTGGAAACTTGGTTACTTGGCGAAGCAAGAAGCAGAATGTGGTTTCGAGATCAAGTGCAGAAACAGAGTACAGATCGATGGCACAAACAGCTTGTGAGATGGTTTGGGTGCAGTCTCTTCTATCTGAGTTGGGATTCTCCATCACAATACATATGCATATGTTTTGTGATAACCAGGCTGCCATCTTCATTGCAAATAATCCAACATTCCATGAGCGTACCAAGCATGTGGAGGTTGATTGTCACTATGCATGTGATATGGTATTGGAGGGAGTCATCTCTACGCCATATATCCAGTCATCTGAGCAACTGGCGGATATCTTCACCAAGGGTTTAAATGTTAAAGTCTTTAGTAATTTATGTAACAAGCTGGGCATGCTCGATATATATGGTCCAGCTTGAGGGGGAGTGTTAGAGTTATGTTATGGTTTATATTTGGTTAATGGGCCATATTGGGCCCATACCACAAAACCCTAATATTTCTCTATATATATCCTTGTATTCTTTTACTAATGAAAAATTCAAATTAGTTTTCCTTTCACAATTATTGTTGTTGTTGTTGTTGTTGTTGTTATTGTATTGTTGTTGTTATTGTTGTTGTCGTTGTTATTAATTTAATTGAAACTTGCAAATCATCTCACAATTTGTTCATGCTTATTCTTATAAAATTTGAAAAACACTAAAAAAAAAAAGCTTCTATTAAAGATAAATAATGTCATTTGTTCGAGGGGACAGTAAAACAATCAATTTTCAAATTAATTGAGTTATAATAAAATAAAAAATAATTATAAGATAAAAATTAATGCATAAAAATTAAACAAAAAATAGGACAATACACCAAAGTGGTTCAAAATTAGAATGAGAAAGGAGAGGAAAAAAACTTATTCAGAAAGAGAAATTTGGGAATTTTTTTTTAAGGAAAATCTCACTAAACTATACCATTAATTTATCTCTTTATCAATTCGAATATTGTCGTTTGAGTTTTTGCACTTTAATACTATATAACCTAAACTCATTGTAAAAATGTACCAAGACACTTAACCTCGTTAATACTTGCTGATGTGGCATAAAAATAAACTTGCATTGAAGGTTACAAGCATTTATACAATGTTGCAAATTAAACAATAAAAATGCCACAAAAAAAAATACATAAATAAAATAAACTAAAAGGCTATAAAGCAAAACTCTATGATACACCATAAGCCATCTATAAATTAGATACCCAATTAAGTCCGCCTCACAAGTGGAAGTGAAGCATTATATTTTTCTTTGTTTTTTGGTGTTAGAATGGAACTAAAATATGTATTTTTGAACAAAATTAATCTATTTAAATAACATAATGAAGTTATTTTCGGTTGTCTCTGTGGGATGGAGCATAGTTGGATAATTTATTTTTGGTATGTACACACTCTCCTAATTAATATATATACATTCGTTGCTTTTATTGAAAAAAAAATTATCTTTGGCTTGAGCTCAAATGGTGCATTTGAAATGCTTGATGGTTTTGAGAAATTTTTCAATCAAAGTGAAAAAGAGAAGAATGGATACCTTGGCAAAGCATGTGCTAGATCCAATTAGATTTGGTACTAGCTTCGATATTTCCGTGGACAAAGCTAGGTATTGGAGAGCCTATTTCACAATATTTGTAAATCTAGAGTTTAACTCTCCTACAAAACCTTATGGTTTCAAGTAATTAATCGAAATGTTTTACTTTTGGAATTATTTATTTTGACTAATCATAAATTAAGTTTTATGATTAATCTTTAGCATATATATTTTTATTTCAAACACATTTTATAGATAAATTTATGCCATGATTTTGTGTTTCTTAGTAACATGAAATTATTTAGTTTATTTATTTGAATTTAGTATCAATAGCTAGAAATCTATAAAAAAAATTACGACTTTGTTTTTTATCAAAATTCAAAAATCATGGTCTTTATAAATTATAAAAAAATTACACTCGTATCGCGAGTGAATACATAAGACTTTTTTTTTCCACATAAGACTTTTTTTTTTCTTACAAAATGGATCTTTTAAATATGGTGGTTGAATTATTATATAAAATAGTTGAACAAATATTATATCAACTCAAGTATTATATATGTAACTATCCAAATAGGATATATATAGATATATAATTGTCTAGATGGTAAAAGAATAATTGGATAACAACAAAAAGCAGGATTGAGTTAATGTTAACTCTAAAAATATGTTGTCAATTAATTTTACATCACAATATTTATATTTTTTTTTACATCCAAACTGTAATAAATCTTTACCTATTATATATCAAATTTTTATAAGATTCAACAATAATTTAAAATGTTATATATTAAAATCATACGAACAAAACATTTATAATTGATAAAAGGAATTTTATCTATTTTTTTATATAAAAATACACTATTTGAGCATGCGGTACACACAAGAGAGATAGGAAAAGAACTACTCAAGACGATATGGGAGAGCTTAGAACCCAAAACTGAAGACACCGAAGTAGCCTTAGACCTTAATTAGTTCTTGCTTTCAAATCATCGTCGGGAACTTGTACCCTCCATGCTTGCGACCAGAGCAAGCACTCAGCATTCCGGCACACTCCGACCATCGCCTTCTCACCATACTACTTCAAAATGGCATCAATGGTCTCCAAGTGAACACAAAGGCAAATGGCTCCATGTCAAGCCTCTCCCAAACTCATTCCTTGTGAACACAAGGAATCCCATGGAGGTAATATATTTATTAAACTTTTACCTTTCATCGTCAAACATCAATGTATATATATATATATATATATTAGGGTTAATGCTTAATAGTGGAGCGGTTTGGTTATTAGCTTGTTTGACTTTAGCTCGAAATAGTTCAGTTTATATTAAATTATAACATCGACTTTGGATGTAGATCCAAACTGAAATATTGTAGGGTTGCCATCAATTGTTATAAATTTGATGGGTAGAGCTTCAATTCCATGATTCTTGCTTAGTTCAAGTTCACGCTTGCCTAATTCAACTCAAGCTGAGGTAGACAAAGAATTGATGTACACCCTCAATCCTAGCTAGTTAATATATATATATATATATATATATATATATATATAGTCATATAAAATTTAGATCTAATATAAATAAAGTTAATTGAACAGTAAGACATTTGACTCTTATGTAGGAAATTGAGAATTCAACTCTCATCTAATGTATGATTGAGGAGTATTAATAAAAAATGTGTATAAATGGACCCGAACAGCTTGACTATATATATATATCGAGCACACAAGTACACTATGTTGGGGTGTGTGGAGCCTGTTTATACTGAACACCCAGTTGCAAAAGAAATTCCAATGTACTAAGTTCCCCCCCCCCCCCCCCCCCCCCCCCCTCTTGTATATATATATATATATTCATCCTTGTAAAAGTGGGGTAATTATTGGTGAAGAAAAATAATGAAACGAAGCCGGCGGCCGTGGACATAGCCCTAGTTTTGGGTGAACCACGTAAATCTCTGTGTTCTTCCTTTTCTTGCTTGCTTTCTTTTATTTTTTGCTTTTGTTTCTCAATTTCTAACAACTGGTACCAGAGCAAGGTTTTGTGTTTTGGTTTTGAGTGGGAACAATGGCAGAGGAAATAGGAAAAGCATCTGGAGTAGAAAAATTTGATGGTGCAAACTTTGCGTATTGGAGGATGCAGATTGAAGACTATCTTCACGCAAAGAAATTGCATCTACCTCTCTTTGGGATAAAACCGGAGACAATGAAGGCTGAGGATTGGGTTCTTCTTGATAGACAAGTACTAGGAGTTATCAGATTAACTCTATCAAGATCTGTTGCACATAATGTTGTGAAGGAGAAGACCACAGCAGATCTGATGAAAGCATTGTCTGATATGTATGAAAAGCCGTCGGCAAATAACAAGGTGCATCTGATGAAGAAATTGTTCAATTTGAAGATGGCAGAGAACGCATCAGTAGCACAACACCTGAACGAGCTCAACACTATCACAAATCAATTATCGTCTGTAGAAATTGATTTTGATGATGACGTTCGTGCTCTGATCGTTCTAGCTTCTTTGACGAACAGTTGGGAAGCAGTGAGGATGGCAGCACGCAATTCTATGGGAAAAGAAAAGCTTGAGTACAATGATATACGAGATCTAGTTTTGGCTGAGGAAATTCGCAGGAGAGATGCAGGTGAAACTTCAGGATCTGGTTCTGCTCTAAATCTTGAGACAAGAGGTAGAAATAGTAACAAAAATTCAAATCAAGGTAGATCAAAATCCAGAAATTTCAATCAAAACAGAAGTAAATCTAGATCAGGCCGTCTAGTACAATACTGGAATTGTGGGAAAATAGGTCATTTTAGGAATCAATGCAAAAGCCCTAAAAAGAAGAATGAAGATGATTCTGCTAATGCTGTAACAGAAGAGATACATGATGCATTACTTCTTGCAATAGACAGTCCACTTGATGATTGGGTTTTGGACTCAGGAGCTTCATTTCATACCACATAACAACCGAGAAATCTTACAAAATTACATTGCAGGTGATTTTGGCAAGGTGTACTTGGCTGATGGTTCAGCCTTGGATGTTGTGGGTGTGGGAGAAGTCAGGAAATCGTCGCCTGATGGATCCATCTGGTCATTGGAGAAGGTTCGACATATTCCAAACTTGAGGAGAAATCTGATTTCTGTTAGATAGGTTGATGATGAAGGGCATGCAATCCTATTTACTAGTGGTACCTGGAAGGTTACAAAGGGAGCTAGAGTATTGGCTCGTGGAAGGAAGACTGACACTCTATATATGACCTCATGTCCAAGAGATACAGTTGCAGTTACTGAAGCAAGTACTGATACAATCCTATGGCATTGCAGGCTTAGTCACATGTGTGAGAAAGGATTGAAGATGTTGCTGTCAAGAGGAAAGCTACCAGAAATAAAGTATATTGATTTTGACATGTGTGAAAGTTGCATCTTAGGAAAGCAGAGAAAGGTGAGATTCTTGAAAACTGGCAGGACTCTGAAGGCAGAAAAATTGGAATTAGTGCACACTGATTTGTGGGGACCTTCACCGATTGCATCACTTGGAGGTTCAAGGTACTACGTAACTTTTATTGATGACTCAAACAGAAAGGTATGGGTTTATTTTTTGAAAAATAAATCAAATTTATTTGAGACTTTTAAGAAGTGGAAAGCCATGGTTGAGACAGAAACTGGTTTAAAAGTAAAATGCTTAAGATCAGATAATGGAGGGAGTACGTAGATGGAGGGTTCAATGAGTATTGTGCTGCAGAAGGAATTAAGATGGAGAAGACTATTCCTGGGACACCACAGCAGAATGGTGTGGCAGAGCGCATGAACATAACTCTCAATGAGCGTGCTAGGTGTATAAGGCTACATGCTGGGTTGCCAAAAGTTTTTTGGGCTGATGCTATTAGCACTGCAGCTTATCTAATAAATCGAGGACCATCAGTTCCTATAGAGTTTAGAATTCCTGAGGAGGTTTGGAGCGGAAAGGAAGTGAAGTTTTCACATCTAAAAGTTTTTGGGTGTGTATCTTATGTTCATATTGATTCGGATGCTCGAAGTAAACTTGATCCAAAGTCTAAAAAATGTTTTTTCATTGGCTATGGTGATGAGAAATTTGGTTATAGGTTTTGGGATGAACAAAACAGAAAAATCATCAGAAGCAGAAATGTGGAATTCAATGAACGAGCTATGTATAAGGACAGGTCAACTGTACTGTCAGATGTCACAGAACAAAAGAAATTTGAGTTTGTCAACTTGGATGAATTGACTGAAAGTACTCTTTAGAAAATGAGTGAAGAAGATAAGGAGAATGCAGATTCACAGGTTGATCAGAGTACACCAGTAGCTGAAGTTCGTAGATCCTCCAGGAACATTAGACCTCCTCAGTGTTATTCACCATCACTAAACTATCTTCTGCTAACTGATGATTGTGAACCAGAGTGTTATGATGAAGCTTTGCAAGATAAGAATTCAAGCAAGTGGGAGTTAGCCATGAAGGATGAGATGGATTCCTTGCTGAGGAATCAAACATGGGAACTGACTGAGTTGCCAGCAACTAAGAAGACTTTGCACAACAAGTGGGTATACAGAATAAAGAATGAGCATGATGGTAGCGAACGATATAAGGCCCGATTAGTAGTTAAAGGCTTCCAATAGAAGGAGAGAATTGACTACACAGAGATATTTTCTCCAGTTGTGAAGATATCAACGATTAGACTGGTGCTTGGAATTGTAGCTGCAGAGAATTTACATCTTTAGCAGTTAGATGTAAAGACAGCGTTTCTTCATGGTGACTTAGATGAAGACATTTACATGCTTCAACCAGAAGGGTTCGTTGTTCAGGGGCAAGAGAATCAAGTCTGCAAACTGAAAAAGAGCTTGTATGGCCTAAAACAAGCTCCAAGACAATGGTATAAGAAATTTGATAGTTTTATGCATGAAATTGAGTTTAAGAGATGTGAAGCAGATCACTGTTGCTATATCAAGTTCTTTGACAATTCCTATATCATCTTAATGGTGTATGTAGATGACATGCTCATTGTAGGGTCTAGTATTGAGAAGATCAATTATCTGAAGAAACAATTGTCAAAACAGTTTGCAATGAAGGATTTGGGAGTTGCAAATCAAATCCTTGGTATGAGAATCATTAGAGATAAGCCTAATGGTATATTGAAGCTTTCACAGTCGGAGTATGTGAAGAAAGTTCTTAGCAGATTCAATATGAATGAAGCCAAATCTGTAAGAACACCCTTGGGTAGTCATCTCAAACTGAGCAAAAACAGTCACCAAAGACAGAAGAAGAAAAGGATTACATGAGGAAGGTGCCCTATGCCTCAGCTATTGGCAGCTTGAGGTATGCTATGGTGTGTACAAGGCCAGAAATTGCACATGCAGTGGGAGTTGTGAGTAGATTCATGAGTAGGCCTGGAAAGCAGCATTGGGAAGCAGTTAAGTGGATTCTAAGATATCTGAAGGGCTCATCAGATATATGTATTTGTTTCACAGGTGCAAGTTTGAAACTGTAGGGTTATGTAGATGCTGATTTTACTGGAGATACAAATAACAAGAAGAGTACTACAGAGTACATCTATACATTGAATGCTACTGCAATTAGTTGGATTTCCCAATTACAGAAAGTTGTTTCTCTCTCTACAACAGAAGCAGAGTATATTGCTATTACAGAAGCTAGCAAGGAGATGATTTGGCTACAAAAGTTTTTGGCAGAATTGGGAAAGAGGCAGGAGAATAGTGTTTTGTACAGCGACAGCCAAAGTGCCATTCATCTTGCCAGGAATTTAGCATATCATTCGAGAACCAAGCATATACAGTTAAGGTATCATTTCATTCGGACTTTATTAGAAGATAAAGTGTTGGTTGTTGAGAAGATTCCAAGTAGTGAAAACCCAGCTGATATGTTAACCAAGGTAGTTATTGTTGACAAACCGAAGCTATGCAAAGCTTCAGTTGGTCTGAGCACCTGGTGATTAGAAGTTTTTGTCACCGGTTTATTGTTCAGATATGTTTCTTTGAAGATTTGAAGCTTGAGAACTTGGATGAGACCAGTCTCCAAGTGGGAGATTGTTGGGGTGTGTGGAGCTTGATTATACTGAACACCCAGTCGCATTTTTATTTTAGAAATTTTGAGGGGGCTTTTTTGCAAAAAAATTCCAATGTACTAAGTTTTTTTTTTCTTTTACCCCCTCTTGTATATATATATATTCATCCTTGTAAAAGTGGGGTAATTATTGGTGAAGAAAAATAGTGAAATGAAGCCGGCGGCCGTGGACGTAGCCCTAGTTTTGGGTGAACCATGTAAATCTCTGTGTTCTTCCTTTTCTTGCTTGCTTTCTTTTATTTTTTGCTTTTGTTTCTCAATTCCTAACACACTAAACATATTTGGAACATCAGAAGCTCACTATCCTTGGTTTGAACTGCATTTTTTTCCTTTACATGGAAGATACATACGTAATAATTAATTGATATAGCCAACATGCATGTGAAACAATTTTTGCTTTTTTTGTTTTTGAATTAATGTTATACATAGTAAGCATTGGGAGGTACAGGAGCATGCTTCACAGGCCTGATGTGAATGGAAGGAGTACAAGAATGTCCATAGTCAGTTTAGTAGGGCCATTACTTGAGGCCATTGTTGCACCAGCACCACAACTAGTGGACCATGATCATCACTTGGAATTTAATGCCATGAGAGATTTCATGGAGCAACTAGCAACCAACCCACTCAAGGAAAAATCTATTTTGGATCTACTCAGAATAAGCGCTAATTAATGAGTTTTGGTGAAAAACTTTGTTTCGTAAGTTCATTGGAGTGCATGTTAATTTGTGTGCATATCAAGTCTTTGTAATGTTGAAATATGAAATTGAATTAATTATAAATTATCAGAGGTACCCGATAGTAAAACTGCAATAATGCGTGTAACTTAGAGAGTACATTATAAAATTAAAATATCATATGCCCATATAATTCAAGAGATTGATAAAGATTCACGGAGAATAATTTAGATTGAAGAGAAACAAATAGAGATATTGATTAAAAGAAAATTTTTATTTAGTTTTTGGGCCTTTTAAAGCTAATCTTGAATATTTAAGATTAAGGGTCGTTTGATTTGCGGTTATGTTTTCACATTACTAAGGTGGTAATTTGAAAAGATTACTGTGTTTGGATCGGTACGTGGTAATATGTAATTACTAGTCTTTGAATATTATAAAAAAAATTTGGTAATCCCATTGCCACAAAAATTGGTAATTATATTGTATTACTAAGTAGGTGGTAATCTAAAAAAGTTTATGGACAAATGTCTTTTGTTTTAAAAAACATAATTTTAAATGACTGCATGCTATATGTTGGATTAATTTTGAGAATATCTTCAACTTCAACAAAATTAATTTTTTAATATAATTAATTAATTTTCATATAAAAATTTTATTATTTTTTAACTTTAAATTTGCTTAAATTATATATATAAGGGCATTTTGAAAAACAAGTAAAAATTAATTTTTGGTATTATAATTTAATTCTTTGGCCATAAATTTTATTTTATTTTAAATTTAAATTTGCTCAAAATTGTAAATATGAGGGTATTTTGAAAATTTTAAAATATTACTGAGTTGATTATTATGTAATATGAGTTCCAACCAAATATAGTTATCACAAATTAGCACAATATTCCTGTGCATATAGTATTCTCAATCTCAATACTACAGTAATTTCATTACTACATACTGTGGTAATATATTATAACTATGACCCAAATGGCCCATAATAGTTTGTTGTTATCATAGTTGTCGTTTTCAGCTTTAGTTATAAAAAAAGAATATAATAGTCATGGTTTCGTATTAAGTCTGTAATAGTCACTGCTTTCATCTTTAGTTATATAAAAACAACTGTAATAGTCATTGTTTACATCTTTAGTTATAAAAAAAGATTGTAATAGTCATCATTTTCATCTTTAGTTATATAAAAAAAACTTGTAATATACATCATTTTTGTCTTTAGTTATAAAAAAAACCGTAAATGATGCAATTATTAGATAGACTCCACCTCATTCGAGAATGGCATATATGTTTGTTTGGTAGCTCATAACTTCAATTATTGAGGCACAAACAAACACATATATACATGATAGGTTGCACAATTTTCATTATCCACCATCTTCAACCAAACATTCTCCTTGTCATTCATACAAGCTCCAAGCTTAAGTCATGGAAGCTCAAGCTCCTCTTCCACTTTCTAGTCACGCCATCAAAGAGCTCTCTGACTCTCAAGCCTTCTCCTCCTCCATCCCTTCCAACTACCATGCTTTGCGAAACCCCGACGAAGAGCTCCAGCAGGAGGATTTCATCGGTGAAGAGATTCCGGTCATTGACTTCTCATTACTCATCGGAGGAACGGCAATGGAAAGAGCTGAGGTTATCCACCAACTTTGCATGGCTTGTCGTGAATGGGGCTTCTTCACGGTAATTATTATACAAGAACTCACTCTTTTATTGTTAAATATTGAACTGGTTATTTAACTTTAGGCAAAGCTTTTTGTCTACTTCATATAATTTGTTTAAATATTGATTTTTTTTTCTTGTATTTTCAATGTTCAATAAAAATGTAATTTCAATATATATAGTTCACAATATATATATATTTTTAATTTAAAATAATTTTTTAAAGTTTTAAAACAATTCACAATATTCTAATTTGGTAAAAGTAAACAAACTAATTAGTAGTCTATATATCACTATGTCCTTTGGCCTTAGTAAGTTATGAAAAATAGGTAAAATAATGGGTCTTAAGTGACTATTAAACATTTAACAAGTTCAAGATTAAAATGAAAAAAAAAAATACATTAATCATATCAAACATTTTAAAATATATACATATATGTATGGAAATGATCGTTGAGGCATAATATAGATTTACCTGCAAAGAGATGGTATCTATGTGTGTATGTGCGTAAATATCACAAAGGTAAAAGTAGCCCTTTTAATAAAATTTTGTTTGATTTTTTACCACATGAGTAATTTTGCAAATAATAATTTTTTTTATTTGTGTAAATATGATATTTGTAAACTATCATTTGTGGAAATATATAATAACTACTATTGCTTATCAAAATTAATTATTGTTTAGGTTGTGAACCATGAAATACCAAAGAGATTAATGGATGAAATGCTTGATGCTTTTGAGAAATTTTTCAATCAAAGTGAAGAAGAGAAGAATGAATACATTAACAGTTATGCATTCCATCCAATAAGATATGGTACTAGCGTCAATACTCCTGACAACAAAATTAGGTATTGGAGAGATTATGTCAAAATATTTGTAAATCCAGAGTTTCACTCCCCAGCAAAACTTTTTGGTTTCAGGTAATTAACAAAAAATTTTATTTTTAGAATTATCTATTTAGACTTGTTATGAATTAAGTTTAGTAATTAATCTTTAACTTATCTATATTTATTTCAAAGTCACTTTATAGATATATTTATATGTCCACCGAAGATGATATTGTGTTTCTTGGTAAAATGAATCTATTTGTTTCATTTATCTATATTTAGTATCAATACCTAGAACACTATAAGAAAAGTGTGGATCAGCTTTTTTTTTTTTTTATATATCAAATTTAAACAAAACACTCTCTTTTATAAAATATAAATTCATTTGTCTCTTGTGTAAATACATCAAACTCTTTTTTTTTTTTTTTAACTAATCAATCTTTTATATCTCAAATTATTATGTGATTTAGCAATATTTCAAGATCTTACACATTAAGATATTACAAATCAAGCATTTGAAATTGATTAAAAAAAATATTATCTATATTTTTTTTATTAGAAATACACTATTTGAGTATGCTGCATACACAAGAAAAATGGGCAAAGAGTTACTCAAAGCAATATGGGAGAGTCTAGAACTCAATACCGAAGACATTGATGTAGCCTTAGACATTAAATCTTGCTACCAAATCGTCATCGGAAACTTTTACCCTCCATGCCCATAACCAGAGCTAGCACTTGGCCTTCCGCCACACTCTGACCATGGCCTTCTCACCATACTACTTCAAAATGGCATCAACGGCCTCCAAGTGAAGCACAACAACAAATGGCTCCATATTAAGCCACTTCCAAATTCATTCATCGTCAACATAGGGGATCAAATGGAGGTAATGTATTTATTAAACTTTTACTATTTGATCATCTTGCATGGATTAACTTGTTTGAGTACTTTAGCTTGAAATGGCTTAGTTAATTTTAGATTGTAACATTAGGGGTATACATATGTTTTAATTCTTATTACATCAATTTTGAACATAGATCTAAACTAAAATATTACAGGTTGCTCTGGATTTATTATAAATTTAATGGGTAGAGTTCAAGTTTCATGATTCAAGCTCAAGCTTAACCATAGCCATAGCCATTAGCCAATTGATGTTGAAAGATGGAGTTCTTACATATTTAGATATTGTATTGAAAATATAATTATACAAAACATAGATTTAATTCAAATCAAGTGGTAAAATGCATATACACCTCTTAAGTCATGTCAAAATATCATCCACACCTATAAAGTCAAACTATTGCCACTCTAATCTTTCGAGATTTTACCAGAATGCATTTTAAAAAATTTATTGTTTACTTAATACATACCTAATAAATTATATGTAAATGTATATTGCACTCGAGCACACAAAATACACTAAACATATTTGGCACATCAAAAACTCGTCCTCCTCTGTATAAAGTGCACTTTTTCTTCCTAAATGAACATACATACCTAGAAATAAATTGATAAAACCAACATACATGTGAAACATATTTTTTTTTTAATAAATGTTATAGCTAGTGAGCAATGGAAGGTACAAGAGTGTGCTTCATAGAGCTCAGGTGAATGGAAAGAATACAAGAATGTCTGTAGCCACTATAATAGGACCATCATATGAGGCCATTGTTGCACCAGCACCACAACTAGTGGAACATGATCATCACTTGGCATTCCATGGCATGAAGTTTAAAGATTTCTTGGAGCAGCAACAAGCCAACCCACTCAAGCAAAAGTCTATTTTCGATCTACTCAGAGTGATAGATGATTAATGAGTTTTGGTGAAATACTTTGTTTCGTAAGTTTATATAAGTACATGTATGTGTGTGCATGTGTCTATAATGGTCAAAGTTTTTGTAGTGTATGAAATGTGGATTTCAGTTACTTATGAATTATTGGAGGTATTGGAGAGTAAAACTGCAAAAAAAAAAAAAAAAAAACGTGTGTAATTTAGCTTTAAATTAATTAGGAATATTCATTGAAGATAGTCAATTGCAAAATTAAAAAGCTATATATTGATATGGTTGTAAGAGATTGATAGAGAGTTAATGAAGAATAATTTAGATTGAAGGGAAATAAATAATGACATTGAGAGAATAAAAGAGAACTGCTCGGGTATGAAAATTTTAAAATAGTAAAAAGTTTAAAGATATGATCATGTTGTCAACAAGTTACTTAAAAACAAGGTATATATATATATATATATATATATAAAATCACATAGTTCGATTAAACAAGATATCATCATTTTTATAATTTATTATTTTAATTATAGTGAAATTATCTAGTTCTCTTTTATAAATGTAGGAATTTTATCTCGAACCGCATAAATCTTGATATTCTATTTGTGATTATCCATTCTATTATCATTATTATTATTTTTGTTATTAATTTAATTAAAACTTGCAAATCATCTCACAATTTGTTCATGCTTGTTCTTATCAAATTTGAAAAACACTAGAAAAAGAGCTTCTATTAAAGAGAAATAATGTCACTTGTTCGAGAAGACAGTAAAACAATCATTTCTTAAATTAATTAAGTTATAATAAAATAAAAAATAATTAAGATAAAAATTAATGCATAAAAAATAAACAAAAAATAGGACAATCCACCAAAATGGTCCAAAATTAGAATGAGAAAGGACAAGGAAAAAAGCTTACTCAAAAAGAGAAATTTTGGAGTTTTTTTTAAGGCAAAAAGCTCACTAAACTATAAATTGGTTTATCTCTTTATTAATTTAGATATTGTTGTTTGAGGTTTGCCACTTTAATACTATATAATCTAAACTGTTCCTAAAAAAAGTACCAAAACACTTATCCTCATTAATACTTACTAATATGGCATAAAAACAAGATTGCGTGAAGGTTACAAGCATTTATATAATGTTGCAAACAATAAAAATGCAAAAAAAAAAAAAAAAAAAAAAAAAAAAAAAAAAAACCCTTAAAAAATAAAATAAATACATAAATAAAATAAACTAAAAGGTTATAAATCAAAACTCTATGATAACCCATAAACCATCTATAAACGAGATACCCAATTAAGTCCGCATCACAAGTAGAAGCGAAGCATTATATTGGATTTTTTTTTTTTTTTTTTTTTTTTGTGTTAGAATGGAACTAAAATATGTATTTTTAAACAAAATTGATCTAAATAAATAGCATAATGAAGTTATCTTCAGTAATCGCTATGGAAAGACCTATAGCTAGATGATTAATTTTCTATCCGTACACACACTCCTAATATATATAATGCTTATCATTTTTATTAAAAAAAATTATCTTCAACTTGAGCGCAAATTTTGCATTTGAGATCTCAATATTGGTTTTATCGTTGGTTTAATATAAAATATTTATATTAACAAGTCATTATCCACATTGCATCTAATATTTAACTATTTTTATTTAAAAAATAAAAAATTCCATACTAATTTTATTGAGATGTTATTTTTTAAAATAATTTTTTTTTTCAAAAAACTGTTGAGTTGGAATCCAAACCAAAGACAAGACTTCCAGCCTGTTTACATCAAACACAGTGCCAATAATTTGTTTCTGATACAATGCATGTCATTCCTACACTTTAACTAATTGGGGCATGATGTGATGGGAATGATGATATGTGTGCCAAGAAAAATCAGATATATCTTTTTTTAATTAATAAATTTTGTAAAATTAAAAGCATATTTAATTTTTTTTTTAAAAAAAAGTTAGTAAGTGGAAGGTAACCCATCGAAATCTACCTAATTATCTAATAATAGAATTTCCTAGCCATAGATAAAGCATAAAGTGTAAAAGTTAGTCTAATATGAGACCCAACCAAAAATAATAATAAAAAAAACAAAATTATTTATGTTTGAAAAAATTATCAAAGATATTAAATTATCATATCACTTCTTTTAGTAGTAGATCACATGCAACATCTTTTACTTGTATTAAGAATAAGAAGAAATTTAGTGCCTTAATTATACTTGTATTTCTACATCTGGTTGAAGCTAAATGAAATGCTCTATGGGATGATGTTTAGTAAAATTAGTTAATAATTTGCAAAACAAATTAGAGTTAACCATCATTAAGTTTAATTAGGTCGCATATAGGAAATAAAATAGCATAATATTTTTTTTTGTTTTAATAGTGTTTTGGCAATATATATATATATATATATATATATATATATAAAATTGTTTTTAGGGGAAATGTTTTATTAATCCTTGGATCGTTTCCAACATCCCATTTAGTCCTTTGACAAAGATTATTATTCAATCCTTCCTTTTTAAATTTCATACTATATGCTCCTAACTGTTATTCTAATTCGTGAAAATTAGAAAAATCCCAAACTTACCATTGTGTGCTTTTTAGAGGGAAGATCGGCGCCAAGTCATGTCAAAGCACGGTCATATGTCCCTTTTGTCATGTTGAAGAAGACTCTTATTCCTTTTCTTCTTCTTCTTCTAGGTTGGAGCGCCCTTATCCTCGTAATTTGCTTCGATCTTGACTTAAGGACTATATTAAGTATTCCACTAGAGCACTCTTTCAGCAACAAAAGTCTGTCTAGCTAGGTGAGAGAATGACCAAAAAGCTATGTCAAAGGGGAGTGAAAGTTAACAGCCAAGAGAAAGTGCTAGTAAGAAACCCTTCATGGAAGTACATCTTTCATCCATCTTATCATTGATTTATTAATGGTCATGTTAATGACTATCTCAGCCGTGTAAGTTTTTCTTGTTGTAGGTCTTAGATGGATATATTTTATAGTATGACACCACATAAAGGAGAGGTTATGTCTTTTAATTCACTGTCTTAACCGCATAAGGTCGATAGTGGACGAAATATGAAAACGGTGAGGCCTTGAAGTTCCTCGAGTGAGGTAAAGTACTTAATAGCGAATGGGCACAAGATAGTGTCTTGCATTAGCTCAAAAAGATACTTCTAGCAGATGTGCCATATTCACCTTATGTTTAATAAGAATATTGTCTATGTGATAGTAGTGGTTGCCAATGGGATTACAGAGGACAGTTTTGGGTTAGCATTAATGCCATCACAATTATTGTACCCATTTACTTGTTGACTTCCTTAGAATTCAAGTCCCACATTATGTGTTCCGCTTGTTGCTCTTGCATTCAAATTCAAGTTGATGCACTTACTTTATGTAGTTGAATGTTAGTAACCCTCATGCTATCTGTAATTTTTGATGGATTAATGTATAAATTATGCTAAGTGCTTAGTTATTGTTGTTTATGCTTACATATATTTTATTTTGTTTTCATTTTGCGATATTCATAGTTACATAAATCCCTAACCATTTACTATTCATATTGGTGTAATTAGGGATCTTTTAGGGCAAAGTGCTTCATTTAATCCATACCCTATGTTGCCATCAAGTTTAACCGGGTACTCATAACGCCATCAAATTCTTTAAGAAATTCTGACATCTATGTAACCACGGTCAATCAATGTTTTGAAAATGCGAAACCCTTTAAAGTGGCATTGTGCGACTAGGCTATCAAGTGGCAATTTCAACTTTTGTTTCATATAAAATGACAAAGAGAGAATTATTGATAGGGATGTAAGTGTACGTGCCGATCTTGTAATAAAGTGTGCTAAATAGCAAGGTATCAATTCTCAGGGAAAACAGAGAATACAAGTACTAGTCCTTAATCTAAAAACTAGCCTTATCAAAGTTAAGTGGTGTGAAAGCAAAATGAAAGAAAATAGAAATCAAAAACACTAAAATGAATAGGGTTAAGAAAGCAAGAGAAACGGGGTGATCTGGCATAGACTCCTTTTAGGGTTTTGTAAGCCCAAGGCGAAGGTTGTAAGATAGCAATCCTATTTGAACCGAGAGAAATCATAAATTATACTATTCACTTTATCAAGATGAATAGGAATTGATCCAGTACAGTGTTGATACAGACAACCCTGATAGGGACGTAAGTGTACATGCATATCGAGTAATAAGTGTGAGTAAGTGCAGAGTATCAGTCCACAAGGAAGAAAGCGAATACTAGTAATAACTTTAAACCCGAAAAATAGCCTAAATGATCGAATGTTGTGTGTGTGAACAATAGCATGCAAATATAAGAAAATACGGGAAATAATAGGAGAGAAGTCAGGGAAGAAAGTGATATTTGGGCATAACATCCCTCTAAGGTTATGAAGTACAAGATAAAGGTTGTCTAAATATGCAATTTTATTTAAAATGAAAGGTTTCCAAAATTATACTAACCCCGATTTCTTAGGCGAAAAGTAACTGAATAGATACAGAGCTGATATAAACATCCACACAATCGCATTAACACTTTATAAAATTTTTTGTGGGCTAATGACAATCTTTTAGATAGATAATCTCACCCCAAAGAGAGATTACCCCTAATCCGAATATAGAGCAAAAATGCGATTTCTCCTAAAATCCGCTCCACATGATGACAAAAGAGTACGGAGATTAACACTAACCCACTAGGAAGGATTACAGGAAACAAAGTCTCCAAAGTACCCTAATTAGAGTGTACTCGTTATCCTCTCGAATTGTGGCAAGTTATGCTAGGTGGGAATTTCTTCTTGTCATGTAGCAATACTAAATATGATAGCTAGCGCTTTCACCTCATTATCAACCAAGCATTCAATCACACAATTAGACTCAAATAGATATGATTGTAATTAGGAAAACAATTAAAGCATCAAAGATCTAACAACCAATGTCAAAAGTATAAACCCTACAGTTTAACTATGCACAAACATCTACAAATTAGCCCTCCATTAATAGAGGGCGAGCATCCAAGATACAAATAATAGGAGGAAACATGAAAGCCATGAAAAACCCCCTTCTTAATCGTTCCAACGGAGAATCATCATAGAAGCCCTAAGGAAGCTTCCACGCACGCCGTCACGGTGAGCTTGAGGGTTACAATCTCCAATTCCTTTGAATGTGGATCCAAATCTCCCTTCAAATAGTCCCTTACGTATTGGAGATTCGTCCCCTTTCTTCCCTAACTCTGCCTCCAAGAATTGCCCAAAAGAAAAGCCAAGAATGCCCTAAAAATCCTCATCATTTTTATTTATATCTAACTGCTTATGGGTTACTTATGCGTGTAAGGTTTTGGTCTTAAGGGAGCTGGAGAAGATAGTCACGAGCCTTACAAGACCACTTACAGTCGTAAGTCATCCCCATAAGGTCTTCTATTTGTGTTATGGTTCAATTTATGGCCATAAGCGCTGGACTGTAGACTTCACTGTGTTGTTTCTTACGACTGTCCTTACAAGCTTATACTATAGTCATAAACTCCTCTAGATGGTCTTTACAGTCATCCTTTCGGGTATAAGCTTAGCTTGTAAGGTTCTCTGATTTGGCTCTGAATACCCCTTACGGGCATAAGCATACTTGCAAGGTTTTCTGGAATCTACTTATGGCCGTAAGGTTGGTCGTAAGCTACCCGTAAGCAACCCAATTTGCCTCATCCTTATTCCAATGATACTTAGAGAGCTCCAACTTCATAGTTTAAGGTCTTTAATGCTTCTTTTGGCTCTCTCTCTCTTGTCCTAAAATATTATTCTAAGAATGAGAATGTGAAACACACTATATTAGCATCGAATTCCATAATATGATTCTAATACATGTCAAATGAGTGTATAAAATGATATAAAAAACATGAACATTGTACACTCATAAAATTCCCCCACACTTAAACTTTTGCTTGTCCTCAAGCAAAATAGAACATTACAAACCAAGTTGAGAAAGTGAAAAACTTCTGGTGCTAAAAAATTTGGGGAGTTTCACAAATAGTTCGAGTTTCAACAACACAAGAACGCTAAAAACTTCAAGTTTCAAAAATAGTGAACACTCTATTCAAGATGATCATTGTATGTATGTTACAGTAGAATATTTTTTAGTTAAGGGTCTTACTTTTTATATTTAAAAGACCAAATCAACGGAATATATAATTAGTTTTAATTTAGTGCCTTATATATAATAATAATAATAATAATAACAATAATAATAATAATATATAAAGACCAATTAAATACTCATTCCACTCCTCGAGGACTCCTCTTCTCCCTTCTCTTCGTCGCCACCAGCCATCCATCGACAATCCCTCCTTTTGTCGCCGATCGCTTCATCGTCCCTGTCTCCGTCTCCGATCCATCCATCAGTCGCCCAATCTGCGGCTCCACCATGCCATATCCTTTTCCTAGCCAGCGTCCTTCGCCGTTCGCCGCCACTTCAAGCGCAAGCTCCAAGACAATGAGCTTGATGGTGTTAGAAGAGAGGAGCTACGTGTAATCAAGGAACTGGAGAAGAGAATAATAAGAGAAAATAGAGGGTTGATGTTTAAAATACTCATTGACCAGTAATACAAACCATTCTCTCATATATAAAGAGAGACCTAACCCAAAAAGCAGTTAACTTGACATGCTATGAAGACTCAAGCTAACATAGATAAATGTAAGACTTGATAGCTATTGTAACCATAACATAGGATAAAACAACTAACCATTCTCATGCAACACACGTACATGACATTCTAATACTCAGTTTCTCTAATAACCATTGTGTATTCTGAGTAGTCTTCAACACACTCCCTTACTTAGAGATTTATTTGATTCGAAGTCGCTCGGTAAGGTGAACATGCTTCTTAATAGTCAACGCTTTGGTAAGAACATTAGCTACTTGTTCATCAGTGCTGTAGTAGAGAAGTTTGATTGCTTCATCGGTAATTAATTCTCGAATGAAATAGAACCGAGTGTCGATGTGCTTAGTCCGGCCATGCATGGTCGGATTCTTGGCCATTGTTATGGAAGACTTGTTGTCACAGTAGATCACAGTTGCTTCCAATTGTTTCTCATTCATGTCTTCTAGAAGTCGTCTCATCCACATAGCTTGGCAAGCAGCCGAAGTCGTAGAGACATACTTAACTTCTGTGCTCAACAACGCCGTGATTTCCTGCTTCTTTGAACACCATGCAACAACAGCCAAGCCAAGGTTAAACACCCAGCTAGTTGTTCTTTTCTGATCGTCAATAGATCCACCCCAGTCACTGTCCGTGTAGCCTTCCAGTTTCAAATTATCAGTATGCTCATATAACAGCCCGAAGTTCATAGTACCAATGATGTGGTGCATAATACGTTTCACTGCTCCAAGGTGGTGCATTGAGGGACAATACATATACTGGGCTATGACTGAGACAGCATGCATAAGGTTTGGACGAGTGTTCGTGAGACACTACACCATAATAGGTCTTTAGCGGCGTTTTAAAACGCCGCTAAATATGATAACGGTGTTTTTGCAAAACGCCGGCAAAAATGCCGCCAAAAATGGTGTCGGTAATGTTCCAGCAATTAGCGACGTTTATATGAAAACGCCACTAAATAGCGGCGTTTATTTGACTTTTAGTTGCGTTTTGTATCTAAAAAAATAATTAATTTACTAATTACATTAGCAGGGTTTACAGATAAACGCCGCTACATTAGCGGCGTTTTATTGACCTTTAGCGACGTTTTTAAAAAATAATTTTAAAAAATAATGTTAATTTTTTTAATTTTATTTTTTTTTTAAAAAAAGTAAATCAGCTTCTTTAATAATAATAATAATAATAATAATAATAATAATATTATTATTATTATTATTATTTATTTTAGATTTTTTTATCTTAAATTATTTTCCCTTTTCTCTTTTTTAATAATAATAATAATAATAATAATAATAATAATTATTATTATTATTATTTATTTTAGATTTTTTTATCTTAAATTATTTTCCCTTTTCTCTTTTTTAATAATAATAATAATAATAATAATAATAATAATTATTATTATTATTATTATTATTATTATTATTATTATTATATCTTCTCTCTTCCCTCTTATCTCTAGTTCCTCCTCCTACTTCTTATTCTTCTAGTTTTTTTCTTCTTCTTCACTTGTTGTTTCTTCTTCTTCTTCTTCTTCTTCTTCTTTTTCTTCTTCTTCTTCTTCTTCTTCTTCATCATCATCATCATCATCATCATCATCATCATCATCTTCTTCTTCTTCTTCTTCTTCTTCTCGCGTCATCATCATTACCAACACATTCTTCATCTTCATCTTCTTTATCATCTTCTTCTTCTTCTTCTTCTCACGTCATCATCATTACCAACACATTCTTCATCTTCATCTTCTTTATTATCATCTTATTCTTCTTCAAAGTATTTATAGAAAAACAAAAAACTGATGGTCTTTAGCGGCGTTTTTATTAAAAAACGCCGCTAAATAAAAATTTAAAATTAATGGCGCTAAATTCAAATTTTTCTGGAAAAGATGGCGGAAATTTTGAATTTTCAAAAAATTAAACATTAGCGGCGTTTTTACGAATAAACGGCGTTAAAGTTTAAATTTTTAAATTTTCAATAAATTTTATTATTTTTAAATTTAATAATATCAGGAACTTAGTGGCATTTTTTTCTAAAACGCCGCTAATGACATTACTTTCGTGGCGTTTATTATATAAACGCCGCTAAATATAAATTTTATTATTTTTGAATTTAATAATATCAGGAATTTAGCGGCGTTTTTGTAAAAAACACCGCTAAATGCCATCTTTCGTGGCATTTAT
Organism: Dioscorea alata; assembly: GCA_020875875.1. NCBI lineage: Eukaryota > Viridiplantae > Streptophyta > Magnoliopsida > Dioscoreales > Dioscoreaceae > Dioscorea > Dioscorea alata. Next base: position 1,619,496 of record CM037028.1, on the reverse strand, counting down.
TATAAAAACGCCGCGAAATATAAATTTTATTATTTTTGAATTTAATAATATCAGTAACTTAATAATTTTAAAAAATAATGTTAATTTTTTTAAATTTAAAAAAAAAAAGTAAATCAGCTTCTTTAATAATAATAATAATAATAATAATTATTATTATTATTATTATTATTATTATTATTATTATCTCTTCTCTTATCCCTCTTATCTCTAGTTCCTCCTCCTCCTTCTTATTCTTCTAGTTTTTTTCTTCTTCTTCACTTGTTGTTTCTTCTTCTTCTTCTTATTAAAAAACGCCGCTAAATAAAAATTTAAAATTAATGGCGCTAAATTCAAATTTTTCTGGAAAAGATGGCGCAAATTTTGAATTTTCAAAAAATTAAACATTAGCGGCGTTTTTACGAATAAACGCCGTTAAAGTTTAACTTTTTAAATTTTTAATAAATTTTATTATATTTGAATTTAATAATATCAGGAATTTAGCGGTGTTTTTGTAAAAAACGGCGCTACATACCATCTTTCGTGGCGTTTATTATAAAAACACCACGAAATATAAATTTTATTATTTTTGAATTTAATAATATCAGTAATTTAGTGGCCTTTTTATAATAAATGCCGCTAATGACATTACTTTCGTGGCGTTTATTAAAAAACACCGCGAAATATAAATTTTATTACTTTTAAATTTAATAATATAAGGAATTTAGCGGCGTTTTTTGGAAAAAACGCCGCTAATGACATTACTTTTGCTTGCTAAATATAAATTTTATTATTTTTAAATTTAATAATATAAAAAATTTAGCGGCGTTTTTGACAAAAACGCCGCTAATGACATTACTTTAGTGGCGTTTATTATAAAAACACCGCTAATTTATAGTATTTTCGTGGCGCTTATAAAAAAACGCCGGTAAATTAGATTTTTAGTGGCGTTTATGGAAAAACGCCGTGAAAGTCTTAAATATAGCAGCGTTTTGCAAAAACGCCACAAAATAAACGCCGCTAAAGACCCATTATGGTGTAGTGGGTACAGTAGACTCTCCACAAGCTTCCTATACTTCTCTGCATCTGCTTCTCCAAAACCATCATCAAGGCTAAGTTTTTCATTAGGATTCATGGGACTTTGCTCAATTTTGCAGTTAAGAATGTTAGCCTTGCGCAGAAAATTCTCAGCATATTTTCCTTTGAGACACAAAGATGAAATCCTTGCCTTGCTTCACTTCTAAGCCTAGGAAATATATAAGGAGTCCAAGATCAGACATTTCAAACTTTGTCATCATAGTTTCTTTAAAGTCCTTCAACATCTCCGGAGACGACCCCATATAGATAATATCATCCACATAGATACATAGGAAGACAAGATGAGTGGAACCTTGAGATTTTTATAAAGAATGGGCTCATTTGTACTTCATTCGAACCCGATCTCAAGGAAGCATTGGTGCACTTTGCTGTACCAGGCTCGAGGTGCTTGCCGTAGTCCGTACAAGGCTTTTCAGAGCTTATAGACCTTCATTTCCTCCTCCTAAGCAACAAAGCCTTGAGATTGAGAGACATACACTTTGTCATGTAATTCGCCATTTAAGAAAGCGGATTTGATGTCAAGTTGGTAGATTGGCCAGGCTTTGTGCACACCGAGAGCAAGAAGGATGCGTATGGTCTCCATATGAGCCACTGGTGCAAAAAACCTCATCAAAATCGACACCTTCTCTTTGAGTGTAGCCCTTAGCCACCAGATGAGCCTTTCTCTTGTGTAGGACTCCATCAGTGTCATACTTAGATTTAAAGATCCACTTGAGTCCTACATCTCGCTTCCCACTCGGTAATTCAACCAACTCCCACGTTTGGTTTCGTTCAATTGCTTTCATCTCTTCTATCATGGCCATTTGCCACTCGGAATCACCAACAGCTTCTTCATATATGATAGGATCTGAAGCTACGATAGTAAAGGAACAGGAGTTGTAGATATCTGTGAAAGTGTGATACCTTGCGGAAGATTCACAAGAAGAGTTGTCACTGATGATAGTGGTAGGCATACTAATGGTATTGTTTGAGGAGGCATCGCTTTCATTGACTGCAGATGAAGTAGCTGGGTTGGACTTTTCTCTTGGTGTGGTAACGACCACAAATCGAGGTGCTAAGTTGGATGAAGATGAAGTAGGCTAATCCCATGCAAGATTTTCAAAAAAACTCACATTTATGCTATTTGACACCTTGCCAGTTGGCGGGTCAAACATCTTATAAGCCTTTGTGTCTTTCATAGTAACCTATCAATACACACTGCTTCATTTTGGCATCCAATTTTTGGTGAAGATGTGAGTCAATTAACACGTGACACACACACCCAAACACACGCAAATGTCCAACTGATGGCTTTTCTCCCTTGAGAGCCTCAAATGGGGTTTTACCTTTGACCGCTTTGGTCGGAGACTGATTCAGAATGGTGACAATAGCAGCCGTTGCTTTATCCCACAAGTTTATCGAAGGATTCATCTCTCGAAGCATTGATCGCGCCATCTCTACCACCATTCGGTTTTTCCTTTCGTCGACACCATTGTGTTCAGGTGTATAAGGAATTGAGAATTGGTGAAGAGTGCCATGAGATTCACAATATCTGATGAACTCTCGAGAGAGAAACTCTCGACCTTGGTCAGTCCTAAGAGCTTTCAATAAGAAGCCAAGCTGCCTCTCTTGCATCTTTTTGAACACCATGAAGCGCTCCAAGGCTTCAGACTTCCTCTACATGAAATAAACCCAGCTATATTGAGAGTTATCGTTGGTGAGAAAAAACATGTACCTGCTCCCTCCCATGGATGGCACTTGCATTGGTCCTATCAGGTCTCCATGCACAAGTTTAAGAGGAGCAGCTGCCCGCCGTGTTGATCATTTTAGAAAAGAGTGACAAGTTTGTTTCCCCGAAGCACATGCTTCACAGGGATGCTCTAGCTCACCGGAAGTAATATCAGGTAGATCCTTGACAAGTTGAGACTAAGCCAAAAACTGCAAACTTCCCATGTTCAAATGACCAAATCTCTTGTGCCAGAGTTTGAGCTCATCATTTGTGTTAAAAACGACATTGGCCAAAGCAATGTTCCCAGCATCAAGTGGGAACAGTCGATGCACAGTCATGCGCACTCGTGCGAGAATTTTGCTGTCGAGCTCGTTTGTGATGGTGCACTCATCTCGGGAGAATTTGAGATTGTATCCACTAGTCATCAATTGATCAATACTAAGGAGGTTGCTCGCCAACTAAGGGACATACAAAACACTTGCAAGTTTACTCTTCCTTTGATACAATCTGAACTACTCCAACACCAGCAACCTTGAGCTTCATATCATCTCCTAGTCATACCATCTTTTGCGAGGTGTACTCCAATGTTTCAAACAGCTCCTTTGCTTCGGTTATGTGGTTTGAACAACCACTATCAATGAACCAAGTTGCACTATTGATTCCTTCATCATCTTGAGTAGCCTTGAATAGCTCACCTTCTTCAGTTTCTTCCTTACTATTTATGTCTTCATTTTCTAGAGTGGCCATAAAAACCATCCCTCACTTTCTTCACCCTCTTTAGTTTCTTCTTCACTAAAGTTTTCTTCATTGTACCAGTAGTGGGATTTAGTGTGCCCATATTTTTTACAACTGTAGCATTGAACTGGAGGTCATTGCTTATGTTTAACATCTTCTTCTCCAAACCTTTGTTTCTTTTGTTTGGAGTACTCCTATCTGTACAAGGGTGTTGAGGTCCTAGCTCTGCCTTGACCTCAGAAGCGACCATGAAAGAAGCCACGACCTCGACTTCGGCCTTCATGGATGCTAATGTCTCCAAATTCGCTGATCATACTTTGAAGGGGTGCTTCCTCTTCTCCTGATGGCAAGCTTAGTATTGTTTCATGTCCCTTAAGAGAATTGCTAAGCTCATCGACTGTGAGCTTTCAAAGATCCTTGGCTTCTACAATGGAAGACACAATGTGCTTGAGTTTGGACCAAGGCTTCTCAAAATTTTGCCAACAATCACCGTTTCATCCATTGATTCACCGAGAACTCTCAACTGATAGACAACCTCCAAGACTCTAGTTATATAGTCTTGAACTTTTTCACCATTCTTCATTCTCAGTGTTTCCAACTCAGACTTGAGGGAATAAAGTTTCACTAAGAGAATTTTATAGCGTCGTTGATACTTTGTTTGCAGTATATCCCACACTTTCTTTGTGGTTTCAGCTTCTGAGATGCGTATAAGGATCTTCCCATCTACACCTTGTTGAATGAGATACAGGGCCCTTGCATCAGCATCTCTTCTATTTTCAACAGCTTCTTCATCTCCATCCTCACTGAGACCATTCTCTACAATGTTCCACAGTCGTTTGGAACAAAACATAGTGTTCATTTTGAGGCTCCATAGGCTAAAGTTTTCTCCTTTGAAAACAGGGACGCTGGTCAAAGTCAAGCTGGTTTTAGCGGAGCTTTCCATAGCTCTGATAAACTGGTGGTGTTAGAAGAGAGGAGCTAAGTGTAATCAAGGAACTAGAGAAGAGAAGAATAAGAGAAAGTAGAGGGATGATGTTCAAAATACTCATTGACCCATAATACAAACCATTCTCTCATATATAAAGAAAGACCTGACCCAAAAAGCAGTCAACCTGACATACTATGAAGACTCAACCTAACATAGATAAATATAAGACTTGATAGCTACTGTAATTATAACATAGGATAAAACAATTAACCATTCTCATGCAACACACGTGCATGACATTCCAATATTCAATTTCCCTAATAACCATTATGCACTCTGAGTAGTCTTCAACAGAACCTCAGGAATCTGTGAACCCTCACTGCCTTTCTCACTCCGATTTTTCCTTCCTTCGCCCCTTCTTCGCGTCTTCCTCCTCTCCGATGCTCCAACTCTTCATTATTATGGATTTAAAACCCTAGTTCTTCACGCACAGGCTGATGCATCGATCCATTCAAGGTGAGTTGAATCCCTTTGTCTGTTTCCCCTTCCTTATCCTCGATGTTCTTCACGACCAGATCGTCATCTCTTGCCGAATCCCTAATCTCTCAGCTATCATCCGCCCTATTTTCACCATTTCGAGGTGAGTTGAATTAGGGTTTTCGAATCTCTTCCAGTTTGTTTGTAGCTCTTTTTAGCTCTCTTGAATTCAGTGTTTTTTATCTAGGGTTTCTTGATCGATCTGCGAGGTGGGATTGATGGTGGTTTTGGACAATCATTAAGGAAAAGACTCGTGAATGGTGAGATCTCTTGAGCTTTTTTCATTTTCATTTTGTGTTTGTTATTTTATGCTCTAATAGTTGATTGATCAGTGGTTCTTTGTTTCTTTTTATGTGCTTTACAAGTTGAATTTTTTTCTTGCTTAACTTCATGTTCATAGCATTAATGAAATATATATATATATAGGCAAAACATCATCTATGGACGTCTAATTATCAGCTGTTGCATCACGATCCAACGGCCGACATTGATGAACAATAGTACTATGTTATGTTGTTCCAAACAGTAATTACTATCACTTTTGGCGCTTTTTGTGATTCCTTTATTGCCAGAAGTTATCTTGTCTGTAATTTGACACGAAATCTTGGCAGATTGGAAGTGAACCTGAACGAAATGTTATCTTATTGAATTAATAAAACTCCATTTGGCTTTTTAAGATTATGTGGTGATCTATACTGAAGATAGAACATGAACTGCATGGTTGCTCAGAGGAATAACAAATCACAAGAATTGATTATGGGATTGTTCAACCACATTTTCTTTGCTTTCTTGTATTCTAGTTCTTTTTCCTATTTATTCACTTCCATTTTTCTATACTGTAACATGATTTTCTTGATAAATTGTAGGTAATTTTGAACAAGATCAAGCGCTGCAAAACAAACTCATTTCCTGGGTATGCAGAGTTACCTTCTCTCCTTTTTACATTTTGTTGTTTATTGTTAAAGAGTTTACAGCTTCAATTTCTGCTTGATAGATAATTTGCTTACCTTATGCTGTTTTATACAAAGGTCTTTCTTTTCTAAGGATATTGTACCTTCATTTTTTTTTTGTTTTCCCCACCTTTAAAGTCCAGCTTGGAATTTGACAATCCTGAAAGACCTGAGTGCAACAACCTTCTCTCAATTTATCAACTTTAATTCAACTATATATATAATACCTAAACATGCAATTATATATAATTAAGCATTAATCAAATAAAGATGCTTAATGACACGGACTATATATATATATATATATATAATAGTGGGGAGTAATTAAGTGCGGCAGAGGCGCAATGGGTGATATATATTAGTTGAGGCATTGGTCTAGAGATTTGGACCCTCTAATCATTGATTAATTACATTTTTCTCTTAACTTTGAGCTTCATTTGTACCAATCAATATTGATTGATTAATTATTAGTTATAGTTGTGTTCTTCTTCATAATCAAATCACATGTATAACTATATACATACATAACTCTTTATAATATCGAATTTTATAGCTTTGGTGGTTCTTATAAGTGAATTATATATTAATGATTTCATATTATGTATTAATAATATAATATTAAATGATTAATAGAGAAAAAAGAAAGCATTTTGAAGTCATATATTGTCAACTTATAATAAAGGAATAAAAGATTTGGTAGCACATGGTTTATTATTTGTGTTCAACTTTATGCTTACATCAGTCACATTACAAATGAAACTAATCTATAATTTTGTAGTCGGCTCTCTCGGTCAACAATACAAATAAAGTTTAAAGAGTTGTGCTTTATCATTCTTTTTCAAAAGGAAAAGAATGGTTTAATTAGAGTGGTGTCTAAGCAATGGCATTTCAATCATTTCATTCTTTATAAGGTAATCTCTTTAATCACTCTTTATCTTATAGTTATCTTGTTTCACCTTATTAGTGTTGATGTATATATATATATATACCGTTTCTTGCCTTCTCTTTATTTTCTCAATGCATGGTCTGCTCGTGCTTTGTTTTCTCTGAGAATCAATTAATATGCATTTGATTAGCTGGGTTTCATTAAGTAGATTAATCAAAATTAAGAAACTCTTGATGTGATATATATATAAATTATGATAACTCACTTGTTTGTCTCATGAAGAAATATTTATTCAAAGGTGAGGACAAAGACATTTCATAATGATTACAACCACATAAAATCTCTTGAGGTATTGTGATATTAGCTGATGTTCTGTGTTTCTCATGTGTAGAGATTCTGACATCCACTATTGGCACAATTGATGGAAGCAATGGGCGTTGTTCGAAAAGCCAAGGTTCGCATTCTTCCCATTACATACATCTTAAGTATCCTTGAGATTGCTTATTGTTGAGATAACGGATCCGGGTTGTATTGGTATATATATATATATATGTGTATGTTTAGGGTTTTGTAAAAAAAAGACAAGGGGTGTGTGTGAGATTTTATGAATACAAGAATGAAGATGGTGAGCGGCTGCTTGATGGTGTGATCATCATCACCGACCAGTTTTTCTACTTGGTATCAAAGATAGCCTACAAAGATCGTGTCGTTCTCAGATCTGACCACCTTAGGCGAAGGAACCAGTGTGGAGGCGTGTTGTTGAGGATGATCTGAAGGAAGGATTATTGGGGGACCTACCTTAATGCTATAGTGGGCTGAAATTCTTCATTGGAGTTGGAGTTACAATTGTTGATTTGTTGGTGACTTGGTGATGGCGACTCCAGTTACAACTCAGGATATGAAGGTTCTTCTTGAGGAATTTGCGAGGATGTTCAGAGCTAAGAGCGAGACATCTGCCTCATTCAATCGGGAGATTGTGCAACAGCCTGAGATGGTGCAGAGGTTGGAGTTGATGCCGAATGATGTGAAACTAGAAGGGGCAAAGAATTATCTGAGTTGGTCTCGAAAGGCGAGTCTGATCTTGAGTACAAAGGGGCTTGAGCATTATGTGCAGGAAATCTGTGTTGAGCCTGCAGACAAGGGAAGCGCCGAATGGAGGACCTGGCGCACCACTAATTCTCTGGTGGTGGCATGGATGATGAGTTCGATGTCTCTGACTATTATTGGGATGGTGGAGGCAATCCGTAATATGGCTGATATGTGGAAGATGTTGGCCAAGATGTATTCTGGAGCAGGGAATGTGATGCTTATGGTTGAGGTTCAGACAAAAATTGAGAATCTGAAGCAGGGGGAGAAGAGTGTCTTGGAGTATGCTGTTGAGCTGCAGCACCTTTGGTCTGACTTGGACCATTATGATCCCTTGGCATTCCCAGATACTACATGCGCAGCTATGAACAAGAGATGGATTGAGCGCAGGAGGGTAACTCATTTTCTGAAGGGCTTGAATGCAGAGTTTGAGCACAGGAGAGCCACAATGTGTCACCAATCTTCCCTTCCCACTTTGGAGGAGACTATTGCTTCGATGGCCCAAGAGGAGGTTAGATTGAAGGTGATACATCACCCCCTGTTAGGTCTGCCTTTACAGTTCCTGTTCATGTCAATGATGATAGAGAGTTCTACAACTGCGGGAGAAAGGGGCATCTCAGCTTCAATTTCCCTCAACCGCGTAATCCTAGTCGCGGTCACACTGGAGATGGAGAGGCAGAGGGACCTATAGAGGTGCATGTGGAGGAGGTCGTGGTAGAGGTCGTGCTGGTCCTAAAGCCAACTTAGTAGTTACTGATGAGGGTCAGACTGTTGAGATGTCCGCTGCTGATGCTGCTGAGTTGGAGGAGTTGCGACAGTTGAAACTGAAGACTGAGAGCTCCAAGGGCAAGGGCCAGGCCACACAGGATCTTTCTATGATCACTGCTTTCGGTAACTTTGCCAACTATGCCCATGCGGGTAAAGGTATTCAGGCTCAGGCACTTGCATCTACAAACAAATCGCATGTAGAATGTATTGTGGACTTAGGTGCATCTAGGCATATTATTGGTGCATGTAGTGAGTTTGCATCATATTCACCATATAGGCATCTTCATAATGAGACCGTCCAAACTGCTGATGGGACTTCTCAACCCATTAGAGGGATTGGCTCGGTCAAATGTACCTCGTCACTTACACTCTCGTCTGTCTTGCATGTTCCCTTATTCCCCGTTAATCTTCTTTCAGTTAGCTCTATTATTGATCAATTAGACTGTCATGTTCTCTTTGACCTTGAATCATGACTTTTCCAGGAGAAGCGAATTGAGAGGAGGCTTGGGACTGGCACCAGGCGTGATGAACTTTGATACTTGGATCAGGGAAGTGTTGATGCTGCTCTTGCTGCTGCTGTGTGTGAAGGAGTAGAGGCTGCAGTGCTACTCCAACATTGTCGTCTGGGTCACTTATCTTTTGATAGCTTAAGTCAGTTGCAACTAGAATTAATGAATAAGGTAGATAGGAGTAAACTTGTATGTGATGCTTGTGAGTTTGGCAAGCATACACACTCTACTTATTCTAGTATTGGTCTTCGAAGTGTGGAACCTTTTGCTCTTATTCATTCGGATGTATGGGGACCTTGTCCAGTTATTTCAATTAGTGGATTCAAGTGGTTTGTGACTTTCATTGATTGTTATTCTCGTATGACTTGGATTTATTTGATGAAACATAAGAGTGAGGTGCTTCGGTGTTTTCAAGACTTCTATGCCTGTGTGAAGACTCAGTTCAATGCAAAGGTTCAGATTATATGAACTGGCAATGGAACTGAGTATGTTAATAAGGATTTTGCATCCTTCTTGTCAGCTCAAGGGATCTTGCATCAAACAACTTGCCCAGATACACCTGCACAAAATGGGATGGCCGAGCGTAAAAATAGACATCTGCTGGAGGTGGCACGATCTATCATGCTCACAATGAATGTGCCAAAGAGCCTATGGAGTGAGGCAGTGATGACAGCAGCTTATCTCATTAACCGAATGCCTTCACGAGTGCTAGGAATAACGACATCATGGAGTTCAGACAAGTGTCCAGGGGAAGCAAGCAGAGCTGCAGACGGAGCTACAATAGCACTTCACACTCCCTATGATTGAGAGTATGACCAGTCCATGCATGCCACTGTCCGAGGCCTCTCCTCAGTTCCTTCTTCATCCGGATCTTCCCTGTCTCCCTTTGAGTCGGGTGGTAATGTCTCTACATCTCTCAATTTACCTAGTGCCCAACGTAGAGAACCTCGAGCTAATGCTGGAAAACCTCCAACTAGGTTTGGCTTTGAGAATGATATTGCTAACTTTGTCTCTTATTCTTCCTTATCTCCTGTAGACAAAACCTTCATTGCATCATTACAGTCGATCAGTGCCAATACCAAATGACTGGCGAGTGGCAAAATAGGATTCTAAGTGGCAGGGTGCTATGCGGGAGGAACTCCAAGCCTTGGAGAAGAATGAGACCTGGGAACTTGTGTCTCTCCCAGCTGGAAAAAAGGCAGTTGGTTGTAAGTGGGTGTACACTCTGAAGCAAACTCTTGAAGGGAAGATTGACAGGTACAAGGCAAGGCTAGTTGCAAAGGGGTATAACCAAACCTATGGGATTGACTATGATGAGACCTTTGCCCCGGTAGCAAAGATGAGCACGGTGAGGACTTTGATCTCATGTGCAGTGAACTTTGGATGGCCGTTACATCAGCTGGACGTCAAAAATGCCTTCTTGCATGGAGATCTACAAGAGGAGGTGTATATGGAGCTTCCTCCTGGCTTTACTACTCCACAAATAGTTGGAAAAGTGTATAGATTGAAGAAGTCTTTATATGGGTTGAAGCAATCTCCAAGGGCATGGTTTGATAGGTTCAAACGTGCAATGCGTGGTATGGGTTATATGCAGTGTAGTGGGGATCACACTGTCTTTTACAAGCACTCCAAATCACATGTCACAATTCTAGCCGTCTATATGGATGACATTGTTATTACAGGTGATGATGCTGAGGAGATCTCTCTCCTAAAATGAAGGCTAGGTAAAGAGTTTGAAGTTAAGGACTTGGGTCAATTGAGATATTTCCTTGGTATTGAGATTGCACGGTCTTCTGCAGGAATAGTGCTTTCTTAGAGGAAGTACGTTTTGGACTTACTCACTGAAATAGGAATGCTAGGGTGCAGAGTAGCTTCTACTCCAATTGAGCAAAATCACAAGTTGTGTGCTCGATCTGGTAACTCGGTGAGCAAGGAGCGCTATCAGAGACTTGTTGGTCGTCTTATCTACTTATGCCACACAAGACCTGATATTGCATATACTGTGAGCGTAGTGAGCAGGTATATGCATGATCCTAGGGTTGAGCATATGGAGGTAGTATTCAGAATTCTAAGATACTTGAAGGGAAGCCTAAGGAAAGGTCTTTGGTTCAGGAGTCATGGGCACTTGGATGTGGAAGGATATTGCGATGCTGATTGGGCAAACTGTTTGGATGACAGGAGGTCCACCTCAGGTTACTGTGTCTTCGTTGGGGGTAACCTTATGTCGTGGCGTAGCAAGAAACAAGAGGTGGTTGCTCAGTCTACAGTTGAAGCTGAGTACAGGGCTATGGCAACTAGTCTTTGTGAGATGCTTTGGATGTGGAGTTTGTTATTAGAACTGTGACTATTTAGAGGTAAAGCATTAAAGCTCTGGTGTGACAACAAATCAGCTATTAGTATTACTAACAATCGTGTACAGCATGATCTCACAAAGCATGTTGAGATTGATCGCTTCTTCATTAAGGAGAGATTGGATGATGGGATTTTGAAACTAAGTCATGTTCATTCTGACGAATAACTAGCTGATTGCTTAACTAAAGGATTGTGTCCACAAGAATGTGTTAAATCATGTAACAAGATGGGGATGATTGATATCTATCGCCCACCTTAAGGGGGAGTGTTGAGATAACGGATCCGGGTTAGAGATAACGGACCCAGGTTGTATTGGTATATATATGTGTGTGTGTATGTTTAGGGTTTTGTAAAAAAAAAAAGACAAGGGGTATGTGTGAGATTTTATGAATACAAGAATGAAGATGGTGAGCGGCTGCTTGATGGTGTGATCATCATCATCGACCAGTTTTTCTACTACTCATTTTCTCTATTAAATTGAAGTATTTTTGTTCCAAAAGCAAGATTTTTACATTGTCATTTGTCATTACATCATCTTCTATCTTAAGAATTATTAACACTTCCTTTGTATGCTTGAATGGATTATATTTAGAAGCATTCTAACTTCCATTGTGTATTTTTTCTGTTTCATGACAATGATTGAAACTTTTCGATGCCATTGTCTATTTTCATCCAGCCTTTTATTTGTCAAGTAAGTTCATCATACCTTGTTAACAAATTTGTTCTTATTTTGGTAGTGTAAGAGATACTGCTGAGAGAGAACATTCTTTTGTATTGATTCACTAAATTATACTTATAGTGATTGAACATTCTCTTGTATTGATTCACTATTAGCTATTGGCTTTGCTTATATTCACTATTAGCTATTCACTAAATTTAATACTTTGTTGATTTTTTTTTCTTAGATCAATGGTTCTCGTAGAAAGAAGGCAATGAAGGATATAGGCAAGTTGCTACTAACTAGCAGATTTACACTAGGGCAACTAATACTTGAGAAGGCCAATTCATTTGTTGGTTTATGTGTTTCATTTTGTTCTTCTAGCGAAGTGGTTGACAATCTTGTTCTTCTACGGAAGTGGTTGACAATCTTTTTGTTTTAAAACAATACCATTGAAGCTACCTATGCCATTTCTTATTTTTAAAATTGACAGAAGTCCTCGTCACTATAGCTATACTAACGGCATTATCCGTCAGTAAAAATATTCTTGGTGAGGGTTTTTAGGGTATCTTGAGTTCTATTCAAAGGCGAGGATGAGGGGAAGAAAAAAAGGCAAATCTCTAGTGCTTTGGAGGCGATTCTAGAGGGAGATTCAACCCATCTATCTTGGAGAAGAAGGATTATAGCCATCAATATTAGCTTGGCGGCGTCCGTAGAAAGTCCTTGGGCGTTCTCCGGCAATCATCTTACCGCAAGATTGAGATGGGGGTTTTCTTATCTACTTTTATTCTCTTCGTGTCTTGTTGTTTGGATGCTTGCCCTCCATTAATGGAAGGCTAATTTTATAGATGTTCGGGCATAATTGAATTCTAGGCTTTTATTCTATTTGACATTGGTTGTGGATCTTGTTGATTTAATTGTTTTTTAATTGCAATCCATGTTATTTGAATCAAATTGAATGTTTTGTATGGCTTGATTACTAACGAGGCAAAAGCCATGGTTTTTATGTATGATGTGCTTTGTGATGAGTAGAAATATCCACCTAGCACGGATATGCCACGATTGGAGGGTATTTTGAGTAAGCTTAGTAATGGGGTACTTTGGAGTTGAGGGTTCTCCTCCCTTAATCCTCCCGAATAGATTAACAAGTGATTTCCATGCTCTTTGCAATCGTAGAGAATAGATTTTAGGAAAAATCTCATTTCTATTCTGTATGGGATTATAGATAATCTCTTCACAAGAAGGATTATCTATTTCAGAAATTCTTGTTAATCCACATTGAGATTTCATAGAGTGCAATGAAATTGTGGGATGTCTGTATCAGCACTGTGTTGAATTATTTATTAATCGCCCTCGAAAGATGGGTTTAGTATATTTTAGGATTTTTCTTGATTCAAATAAAATTGCATACTTATACAAACTTTGTCCTGAACTTAACAAACTCTAGAGGGATACTGTGTTTGGGCATCCTTTCTCCCCCTAGTTTCTTGATTTTTTTTATTCCATTTTATTTGTTTTCTTTGCTCTTGCTAGTGAGTTTGTTCACACACATCACTACTTTTATTTAGGCTAAATTTCAAAGTAGGGATTAGTACTAGTATTCTCAAGCTTCCCTGTGGATTGATACCCTTCCTTTGTGCATACTATTACTACTTAATCTACGCGTACGCTTGCATTAACCCCTATTACCATGGTCGATCAATGTTTTGAAAATGCGCAACACTTCAATGAGGCATTATGCAACTGGGCTATCAAGCGCAATTTCAACTTTCATTTCATAAAAAAATGATAAAGAGAGATCGAGTTATTGATAAGTATAGAGTTCTTAGAGTGGCTTGCAGGCATTGTAGCATTCTCACAAGAAATGTATAGTTGCACTGTAGAGGAGGCACTATAGCAGCTTACGGTATTGTTGCACTGACCTTATGGGGTTGTAGCATCGGTAAGCTACAGGCCAAGAGGCTTATTACGAACAAGCTTGCAGGCACTATAATACCAGTAAACTGCAGAGAGAGAGGTTTGTGGGCAAGTTTATGAGCGCACTTACGGGTAATGTAGCACCAGTAAGGACCCCATATTTTCAAATTATAAATGTCCGAATGCTAGGGTTTTTTTGAGATCTTCTCTACATTTTAGCTGCCCTTTGGGCAGCGATTTGGAGGGTTTCTATAGCATATCTTCTCTTGAGGAAGAAAGCAAAAGTGAGAGAATAGATGAAGGTTCAAAATTTCAAAGGAGCCATTCGTGGAGAGATCCCGTTGGTGATATTGGAGAACCTTCAAAGAACTTCATCCATCCAAGAAGATTGTTAGCTTTAAGTAAGTTTTATTATTCTCTTTATGTTTTTTTATTTCCTTTAGATTAGATTGTTATTCTCCAATAATAGAGAACTAATTTCATGGTGTTTGAACATAGATGAACTCTAGAGTTTATTTGTTTGAAGCTTGGTTGTGAACTTTCAATCTTTCTACTCAGAGTGAGGAATGATTAATGATTAATGAGTTTTGGTAAAATACTTTGTTTCGTAAATTAATTGGAGTGCATGTGTATATATCAAGTCTTTGTAATGTTGAAATATGAACTTTAATTAATTATGAATTATTAGAGGTATCCAATGGTAAAACTGCAATAATTCATGTGATTTAGAGAGTACATTGTAAAATTAAAATGCTATACGTACCTACGATACAAGAGATTAATAGAGGTTAATGAAGAATAATTTAGATTCAAGAGAAACAAATAGCTAGAGATATTGAACAAGAGTAAAAAGAATAGTGAGAGTATTAAAAAATATTTAGGGTTTGGCCCTTTCATAGCTAATATTAAATAGTTAAAATTAATAATTTGTTGT
Organism: Dioscorea alata; assembly: GCA_020875875.1. Classification (NCBI taxonomy): domain Eukaryota; kingdom Viridiplantae; phylum Streptophyta; class Magnoliopsida; order Dioscoreales; family Dioscoreaceae; genus Dioscorea; species Dioscorea alata. Next base: position 1,604,454 of record CM037028.1, on the reverse strand, counting down.
TATCGTAATTGCCTTTTTTTATTTTTAATTATAAAAAAGCGGTAATAGTTATTATTTGTCTTTAATTATATAAAAAAGAGTGTTATAGTCTTTAATTATAAAAGAAAAGACTCTAATAGTCGTGGTTTACGTCTTTAGTTAAATAAAAAAAAGCTATAAATGCAATTATTAGATAGACTGATCATAATGCACCTCATTCGAGAATGTCATATACTATGCCAATATTAGACAAGGGAATCAAGAAAAAATAAACATTAATGTTTGTCGGTTGGTAGTTCATAATCTCAATTACTGAGACAAACAAACACACATGATAGCCTCCACCATTTTCATTATCCACCACTTATAAGGACGGGTCATAAATTATAGGGAAAAAAAAGTGAATTACAAAAGAAAAAAAATCAAATAATAATTTTTTTATATTAATTTATAGTTTAATTTATAAAAATTAGGTGTCAAACAATAAATTAAAAAAAATCTCTTAAAAATATAATTTTATATACTATATAAACTAATTTATAAAACAAAAAATTAAGACATATATTTTTTATAAAAAAAAATATACTAAAAAAGTAATTTATAAAATATCAATAGATCATTTAAATATTTTTTTTAAAATTTATTTTGTTTTACACTATATGTATTAATTTGTAAAAATAATTTATTTATTTTTAAATAAAAATAAAAATCTAGAGAGAGAGAGAGAGGTAAAAGAAGTGGAGATCCGCCAACTACCATGCTTTGATTATTAACCACCTTAGCATGGCTTGTCATTACTCGTCGGAGGAATAGCAATGGAAAGAGCTGAGATTATTAACCACCTTAGCATGGCTTGTCGTGATTGGGGCTTCTTCATGGTAATATATATATAATAACTCACTCGTTTTAGTGTTAAGTGAACTCACTTGTTGTTGAACTTTAGCCAAAGCTTTTTTCTAATTCATATAATTTGTTTAAATATTCAATAAAAATTTAATTTCAATATATAATTTACAATATATGTTTTTAATTTAAAATAATTTTTTAAGTTTTAAATCAATTCACAAGATTCTTATTTGGTAAAAAAATAAACTAATCAGTAGCCTATATATATATATATATATATCAGTATGTACTTTGGCCTGCATAAATTATGAAAAATAGCTAAAATAATCATGTGTCTTGAGTGATGACTATTAAACATTTAACAAAGTCAAGGTTAAAATGAAAAAGAAACAAAATACATTAATCATAAGGGAGAGGGGATAAGGGGCGGCCGCCCCTTATCACCGGCGGACCTTCCCTCTCTTAGAGGTGGGCACGGGCCCAAAAAAAAACCGGCCCGGCCTGTGCCCGGCCCAAAACCGGCCCGCCGGTTCAATGACCCGTAATCGGCCCGTACTGTAGACGGGCCGGTTACGGGTTGGGGAGACCCAACCCGTTGACCCGGCGGGTTGACCCGCCGGGCCAAACCCGTTTTGGGCCGGTGTTTAAAATTTTTGAGAAATTTTTTCTTTTTTTTTTTAATTTTCTGAATTTTTTATTATTATTTTCTATTTTTGATTTTTTTTTAATATTTTTGAGCGGGCCAACCGGCCCGGCCCGCCGGGCCCAAACCGCCGGGTTGGCCCGCCGGTTCAACAGTGAATCCGGGCCGGTTCCGGGCCCGACCTCCTGTGACCCGGACCCACCGGGTCTGACGGGTCAACCCGGCCCGGCGGGTTCTACACCCATGCCGGGCCGGGTTCGGGTCGGGGGGCCGGTGAACCGCAACCCGGCGGGTCGGGCCCGCCGGGCCGGTTAACCGGCCCGTGCCCATCTCTACCCTCTCTCTCTCTCTCTCTCTCTCTATATATATATATATATAGGTTTTTTTAAAAATCTCTCTCTCTCTCTCTCTCTCTCTCTCTCTCTCTCTATATATATATATATATATATATATATATCTTTAGGGTTTTTTATTTTTTTATTTTTTAAATCCATTTGTAGGCAGCTAAGAAAGGTAGGATGCTTTCTTTAGGGTTTTTATTTTTTTATTTTTTAAATCCATTTGTAGGCCACTAACAAAGGTAGGACATATGGCATTTAGAACCACCCGTACACAACCACTATTTACACTTTAAAAAATGTGGCGTCACTCGTGATGCTAACTGAAGGGTTCTAACGAGATTTAGTTACCAATAGACTACTTGGTTATTGATTTTAGTTTTTTACAAATTAGTTTATATAATATAGAGAATTATATTATTAGTTGAGTTTTTTTAAAAATTTATTGTTTTACAACTGATTTTTATAAACTAAACTATAAATTAACATATAAATAAATTTAAAAAATTATAAAATTTTACTAATTAATTTTTTTTAATTCGCCACCCTACACTATAATTTCTGGCCTAGCCACTAGTAACTAGTGCACCTCCATACCTGTCCATTCCTTTGACAATCCCTTAAATTAAGGGTGCTTGTCACCTATTAGTTCAAAAAAAAAAAAAAAAAAAAGAGGATCATTGAGGCATCATATAGCTTTACCTGCAAAGAGATGATATCCATATGTCTATGTGCGTAAATATCTCAAAGGTAAAAGTGACCTTTTTAATAAAATTTTGTTTGATTTTTTACCACAAGAGTAATTTTGCAAATAATAAGTTGTTTTATTTGTGTAAATATGATATTTGTGAACTATCATTTGTGGAAATATATAATAATTACCATTGCTTATCAAAATTAATTATTGTTTAGGTTTTGAACCATGAAATACCAAAGAGATTAATGGATGGAATGCTTAATGCTTCTGTGAAATTTTTCAATCAAAGTGAAGAAGAGAAGAATGAATACATTCACAAGAATGTGCTCAATCCAATAAGATTTGGTACTAGCATCAATAATCATGAGGACAAAATTAGGTATTGGAGAGACTTTCTCAAGATGGTTGTAAATCCAGAGTTTCATGAGGACAAAATTAGGTATTGGAGAGACTTTCTCAAGATAGTTGTAAATCCAGAGTTTCACTTTCCTGTAAAACCTTTCAGTTTCAGGTAATTAATTAAAATATTTTATTTTTAAAATTATCTATATTTACTTGTCATGAATTAAGTTCAGTGATTAATCTTTAACTTATCTAATTTTATTTCAAAGTCATTTTATCTATATTTATATGTCCATTATCATAGTTAATATTGTGTTTCTTGGTGAAATGATTCTGTTTATTTCATTTATCTATATTTAGTATCAATACCTAAAATACTATAAGAAAAGTGTGGATCGACTTTTTTTATCAAATTAAAAAAAAATACATGATCTTTTTATAAAATATAAATACATTTGTCTCACGTAAATACATCAAACTTTTATTTTAACTAATCAATCTTTTATATCTCAAATTATTATGTGATTTAGCAATAATTTGAGATCTTACACATTAAGATATTCCAAATCAAACATTTAAAATTGATTAAAAAATATTATATATATTTTTTTAATAGAAATACGCTACTTGAGTATGCTGCATGCACAAGAAAAATGGGCAAAGAGTTACTCAAGGCAATATGGGAGAGCCTAGAACTCAAAACGGATGACATTGAAGTAGCTTTAGACATTAAATCTTGCTTCCAAAGCATCATCGGAAACTTCTACCCTCCATGCCCACAACCAAATCTAGCACTTGGCCTTCCGCCACACTCTGACCATGGCCTTCTCATCATACTACTGCAAAATGGCATCAATGGCCTACAAGTGAAGCACAACAACAAATGGCTCCATATCAAGCCACTTCCAAACTCATTCCTCGTCAACATAGGGGATCAAATGGAGGTAATATATTTATTAAACTTTTGCTATTGGTCATCTTGCATGGATTAGCTTGTTTGAGTACTTTAGCTTGAAATAGCGTAGTTTATTTTAAATTGTAGCATTAGGGGTATTATAACATATGTTTTAATTCTTATTACATCAATTTTGAATATATATCTAAACTAAAATATTACAAGCTGCTCAGGATTATATTTATTATAAATATAATGGGTTTAGCTCAAGTTTCATGATTCAAGCTTGATTCAAGCTCAAGCTTAACCATAGCCAATTAATATTGAAAGAAAGAGTTCTTACATATTTAGATATCGTATTGAAAATATAATTATACAAAACATAGATTTAATTTAAATCAAGTGGTAAAATGCATATACACCTCTTAAAATATCATATCAAAATATCATCCACACTCGTAAATTCAAACTATTGACACGTTAATCTTTTGAGATTTTACTAGAATGCGTTTTAAACAATTTATTATTTACTTTGTATATACCTAATAAATTTTATGTAAATATATATGAAAATGATTTAGGTGAAGTTATATAGATGTAGTTAGTGTAGTTCACCATTGATATTGTAACACGTGTCCCAAAAATATATAAAAATATAATAATTTTCCTATAATACCTTTATTTTTTTTAAAAAAAAAATTACTCATCTCATGCCGCATGCCAAACATCCAATAGTGAACTATATTAACTACATATATCTAACTTCACTAGTCATTTTAATATATATTGCACTCAAGCACACAAAATACACTAAACATATTTGGCACATCAAAAACTCATCCTCCTCTATATAAAGTGCACTTTTTCTTCCAAAATGAACATACATGCCTAGAAAGAAATTGATAAAACCAATATATATGTGAAACATATAATTTTTTAATAAATGTTATAGCTAGTGAGCAATGGGAGGTACAAGAGTGTGCTTCACAGAGCTGAGGTGAATGGAAAGAGTACAAGAATGTCCATAGCCACTATAATAGGACCATCACGTGAGGCCATTGTTGCACCATCACCACAACTAGTGGAACTTGATCATCACTTGGCATTCAATGGCATGAGATATAAAGATTTCTTGGAGCAACAACAAGCCAACCCCACTCAAGGGAAAGTCTATTTTGGATTTACTTAGAGTGAGGAATAAATAATGAGTTTTGTTGAAATACTTTGGTTCTTAAGTTTATTTGAGTACATGCATATGTGTGCATGTGTGTCTATAATGGTCAAAGTCTTTGTAATGTTTGAAATTTGGATTTCAATTATGAGTTATTGGAGGTATTGGAGAGTAAAACTGCAAAATATATGTGTAATTTAGCTTTAAATTGATTAGGAATATTCATTGAAGATAGTCAATTGCAAAATTAAAAAGCTATATATTGATATGGTTGTAAGAGATTGATAGAGTTAATGAAGAATCATTTATATTGAGGGGAAACAAATAATGACATTGAGAGAATAAAAGAGAACTGCTCGGGTATGAAAATTTTAAAACAGTAAAAAGTTTAAAGATATGATCACGTTGTCAACAAGTTGCTTAAAACAAGGTATATATTAAATCACATAGTTCTATTAAACAAGATATCATCATTTTTATAATTTATTATTTTAATTATAGTGAAATTATTTGGTTCTCTTTTATGAATGTAGGAATTTTATCTCAAACCACATAAATCTTGACATTTTATTTGTGATTACCCATTCTATTATCATTATTAATTATTATTATTATTATTATTATTGTTGTTGTTGTTGTTGTTGTTGTTGTATTGTTGTTGTTGTATTGTTGTTGTTGTTGTTAATTTAATTGAATCTTGCAAATTATCTCACAATTTGTTCATGCTTATTCTTATAAAATTTGAAAAACACTAAAACAAGAGCTTCTATTAAATTAATTGAGTTATGATAAAATAAAAAAATAATTTTAAGATAAAAATTAATGCTTAAAAATAAACAAAAAATAGGACAATACACCAAATTGGTCCAAAATTAGAATGAGAAAGGAGAGGAAAAAAGCTTATGCAGAAAGAGAAATTTGAGAATTTTTTTTTAAGGAAAATCTCACTAAACTATATTTTTCTTTGTTTTTTTGGTTTTAGAACGGAACTGAAATATGTATTTTTGAACAAAATTAATCTAAATAAATAACATAATAAAGTTATTTTCGGTTGTCTGTGTGGGAGGGCGCACAGTTGGATAATTTATTTTTGGTCTGTATAGATGCTCCTAATATATATAATGGTTGTCATTTTTATTTAAAATAAAAAATTATCTTTGGCTTGAGTGCAAATGGTGCATTTTAAATGCTTGATGCTTTTGAGAAAATTTTCAATCAAAGCGAAGAAGAGAAGAATGAATACCTTGGCAAGCATGTGGTAGATCCAATTAGATTTGGTACTAGCTTCAATAGTGTCATGGACAAAGCTAGGTATTGGAGAGCCTATATCTCATATTATTTGTAAATCTAGAGTTTAACTCTCTTGCAAAACCTTCTGGTTTCAAGTAATTAATCGAAAGGTTTTACTTTTGGAATTATTTATTTTAACTAATCATAAATTAAGTTTTATGATTAATCTTTAGCAGATATATTTTTATTTCAAACACATTTTATAGATATATTTATGCCATGATTTTGTGTTTCTTAGTAACATGAAACTATTTAGTTTATTTATTTGAATTTAGTCTCAATAGCTAGAAATCTATATATAAAAAAAACATACGACTTTGTTTTTTATCAAAATTCAAAACTCATGGTCCTTATAAATTATAAAAAAAATTACACTTGCATCTCGAGTGAATACGTACATAAGACTTTTTTTCTTACAAATGAATCTTTTAAATATGATGGTTGAATTATTATATATTATATCAACTCAATTATTATATATATAACTATATATCCAAATAGGATATATATATAATTGTCTAGATGGTAAAAGAATAATTGGATAAAAAAAATAGGATTGAGTAAATGTTAACTCTAAAAATATGTTGTCAATTAATTTTACGTCACAATATTTATATATTTTTTTACATCCAAACTGTAATAAATCTTTACCTATTATATATCAAATTTTTATAAGATTCAACAATAATTTAAAATGTTATATATTAAAATCATACGAACGAAACATTTATAATTGATAAAAGGAATTTTATCTATATTTTTTTTTATAGAAATATACTATTTGAGTATGTGGTACACACAAGAGAGATAGGAAAATAGCTACTCAAGATGATATGGGAGAGCTTAGAACCCAAAACCGAAGACATCGAAGTAGCCTTAGACCTTAGTTCTTGCTTTCAAATCATCGTCGGGAACTTGTACCCTCCATGCCCGCGACCAGAGCAAGCATTCGGCATTCCGGCACACTCCGACCATCGCCTTCTCACCATACTACTTCAAAATGGCATCAATGGTCTCCAAGTGAAGCACAAAGGCAAATGGCTCCATGTCAAGCCTCTCCCAAACTCGTTCCTTGTGAACACAGGGGATCCCATGGAGGTAACATATTTATTCAACTTTTAACTTTGATAGTCTAACATCAATGTTGTTAGATATATTAATATATTGTCATATATATAATAATTTTAGGGTTAATGCTTAAATAGTGGAGGGGTTTGGTTATTAGCTTGTTTGACTTTAGCTTGAAATAGTTCAGTTTATATTAAATTATAACATTGACTTTGGATATAGATCCAAACTGAAATATTGTAGGGTTGCCATCAATTGTTATAAATTTGATAGGTAGAGCTTTAGTTCCATGATTCTTGCTTAATTCAAGTTCAAGCTTGCCTAATTCAACTCAAGCTGAGGTAGACAAGGAATTGATGTTCACCCTCAATCCGGTTAATGTTATAAGATAGATTAAAAAACACACACACATATATATATATAGATCTAATATAAATAAAGTTTAATAAACAATAAGACATTTAACTCCTATGTAGGAAATTGAGAATTCAACTCTCTTCTAATGTATGATTGATGTGTACTAATAAAAAATGTGTATAAGTGGGCCAGAACAACTTGACTATATATATATATATATATATAAATTCTTTACTTGGTATATACCTAATAAATTATATATATATATATATAACACAAGTACACTAAACATATTTGGAACATCGATCAGAAGCTCACCATCCTTGGTTTAAAGTGCTTTTTTTTTCCTTTACATTGAAGACACTTGCCTAATAATAAATTGATTTAGCCAACATACATGTGAAACATTTTTTTTTAAAATAAATGTTATACATAGTAAGCATTGGGAGGTACAAGAGAGTGCTTCATAGGGCCGAGGTGAATGGAAAGAGTACAAGAATGTTCATAGTTAGTTTAATAGGGCCATCACTTAAGGCCATTGTTACACTAGCACCACGACTAGTGGACCATGATCATCACTTGGCATTCAATGCCATGAGAGATTTCATGGAGCAACCACTAACCAACCCACTCAAGAAAAAATCTATTTCAGATCTACTCAGAATGAGGGCTAATTAATGAGTTTTGGCGAAAAACTTTGTTTCGTAAGTTTATTCAAGTGCATGTTGATTTGTGTACATATCAAATCTGTGTAATGTTGAAATATGAAGTTGAATTAATTATGAATTCACTACAAGAAAAACAGGAATTTGGCACGGTAAATTTGACACAGATTTGGGTCTAAAAATCGTGATAAATTGATTTTAACACGGTTTGTGGCACGGAATCTTAATCGTGTCTATAGCATGCATGCCAAGTATAATTTGTCACAGTATAGTAAAACCATGACAAATTTTGTCAGGGTTTTATATACCATGATAATGTTTATCACGGTTTTTGTCACGGTTTTTGGCATGGTTGAATTTGTCATGGTTGTTGACAGGGTTGGATTTGTCATTGTTGTTGACACGGTTGGATTTGTTACGGTTTTTGGCACGGTTGAATTTATCACGGTTTTTGGCATGGTTGAATTTGTCACGGTTTTTGGCACGGTTGAATTTGTCAAGATTTTTGGCACGGTTTTTTGTGTCCCAAAATTTGGCACGGTTTTTGGCATGTGGTTGTTTGTCACGGTTTTTGGAACGGTGTGATTTGTCACGGTTTTTGGAACGGTGTGGTTTGTCACGGTTTTTGGCATGGTTTTATGATATTTTGCACGGTTTTTTGTCACAAATATTGTCACTGTTTTAGAATTTATATAATTGGCAGCACATTTTTTTCCACAAAAGTTGTCACGGTTTTAGAATTTATATAATTGGTAGCACATTTTTTGTCATGAATTTTGGCACGGAATTTGGCACGGAATTTTATTTATTTCATGAAAATTAAAATTTATTTTGCTAAATAATGGTAGATTCATTTGATAACATAACCTACATTAATTTACGAAAATATATTAGTAAAATAAACATAAATGTTATTATAATCATCCTAGTCCCGACCTACATTATTCAATAAAACTACATCATTCAACAAAATACCACAAAACTCTAACACTCTACATTATCTTAGTCCTAGCCTACATCATCCTCAAAGTCATCAAGAGAATTATCCATAGATGGGGAAACCCGAGCTCTCTTCAACAGTGGAGAGTGCTTGTCGGCATGCATTTGGAACTCTCCTGTTGCTGCTCGAGGGGCATATGGTTTACGAGCAGTAATAGGCATGCTAGAGAGGGCACCCGAAGTGCAGCAAGTAATTATGATTCAAATAACTTATGTCTAGCCTACTCAGCATCAGCCTCAGCGGGAGATTTAGCAAGCTCCTCCTGTAACTCTTTAACTTTGTTGCGGAGTTGTTCAGTTGATTCGGAAGGCCCCGTAGGTGGTTTGTAATTGGATTAGGACATTTGCCTAACAATGTTACCTTTTCCTACACCTATGTTACGACTTCCAATAGCTATCTCATCTCATAATTCATCTTGATTAATAGAACCCTCATCTACGCCTTAACTGCATTTGTCTACAATAACTTTCTCAAATTGTTCCTACATTTCAAGTAAGCTTCCTTTCAAAATGATTATATAAATATTATCCAAAGTCAAACAAAATTTAAACTCAAAATATTCACATTAATGTTTTGCTCATTCAAAAGCTTAACTGAGCATGCGAGAATTCCTAATACATGTATAACTTACATTAGATTTTGGAAAATTAATACTATGTTCCTTATACTACATCTTTTCCAATATGAGATTTACAAATGCATTTATAACTTCCATGTATAACTTCCATTGGATTTTGGAAAATTAATGCATGTATAATTTCCTAATGTATGTTTATTAGTCTTGATGGTTACTTTGCATGGTTCTTAATAGCAAAAACACAACATTTTTTTTTTTGCACTTGTAAAGCCTAAGTAAGCATGTGATAATTCCTAATGCATGTATTTCCATTAGATTTTAGGAAATTAATACTATGTTCCTTATACTACATCTTTTCCCATATGAGATTTTCAAATACATTTATAACTTCCATGTATAACTTCCATTGGATTTTTGGAAAATTAATGCATGTATAATTTCCTAATGTATATTTATTACTCTTGATGATTACTTTGCATGGTTGTTAATAGCAAAAGCAAAACACTTTTCACTTGTAAATGTTCTTCATTTAATACTAAATGAATGACAACATTTTTTCACTTCTAAAGCCTAACTAAGCATGTGATAATTCCTAATGCATCTATGACTTCCATTGGATTGTGGAAAATTAATACTATGTTCTTTATACTAGATCTTTTCCCATATGAGATTTGTTAATACATTTATAGCTTCCATATATAACTTCCATTAGATTTTAGAAAATTAATTCATGTATAATTTCCTAATATATGGCATGTCAACAATCATTGGCTAAATTGATTTTATGGACATATATGTCAATGAAACATGGCATATTAAAATGTAATTTCTAAAATTTTCATATTTTGGCTCCAAAATTGTTTTATTTTAAAAAAAGATATTTTATGTACAATAATTTCTGTGGCACGCCCAGTCTCAAGTGTGCCATCTTTCCTTCCATGAGTGCGGATAAAACATTCTATAGGTGTTGGCTCTCTACCCAATTCCTCCGCCCAAGAAACAACATAGTAAATAAATATTAAATAGTTAGATGCAACAATTATAATGGTATTTAAATAGATAAGGGACATTACTAGCTTAAGGCAGTGGTATTAACAGATCTACCATGATAAATAACAGTGAAGTAGCTTCCAATTTCTGCCCTATTAGCGTAAGTCTATAGCTTTGAAAATTCATAACACTTACCTTAGATCCTTATTAAGTTGAAAAACATATCCAAAGGACCAGCTGGCAATTAAAAATGATTTCATTTCACTTCATCCACCAAAATTAGTTTACTAGATGAGGTGCATGTGTTTTTGAGGAAGGACACAGGGTAAGATGAACCAATCCACACTAATTCATCTGTAAAAGCAAATATTTTGAAAAACACATACGATCCACAAGTTAGATTCAGCAAGAAGATTTTGGTAGCTAATGTTATAACAAGAGCATAATCATAATGTAGTAGTCCTTTCAAGAGCTTCCTATGTAGTTAGAAATAAACATTATGAAAACTGAGAACTTTTAACAGTAATGCCATGAAACCTAAGAAACATAATTAAAACAAAATTAAACAAAAAATAAAATATCTCAAAATTAGGGTTCCAAAAACGCCGAAGAAGAGATGAAGCGATCAGGAGAAAGAAAAGTGATCCGAGGCGAAAAGCTCAAGCTGAAGACGAAGAGGAGATAGCAAAAAAGTGAGAGAAATGGAAGGGAAAGGGAAAGTAAGAAGACATAAGAAAAATGAAATGCAAGAGAAATGAAAGGCAAAAAAGTGAGCTTTCGGTAGTTGCCTAGTTTAGGCTACAAGAAACTTTGATCATCAATTGGCATGAATCTCAAAGATCATCCCTATTCTAAAAACACTCCCCCATTGTACTCGACAGGCCCCCACTTTTTTTACCCCCTCTCTCTAGGGTTTTTTATTTTTATTTTTAAAAAAATCAATTATTTTAGAAATTAATACATATCATGTAAAACAAAATAATTTAAAAAAAAATATTTAAAAAAATGTATTATTTAATCTATTGATATTTTATAAATTAGTTTGCGTAGTATATTTTTTATAAAACAATCTATGATTTAGTTTTGGGTTTTATAAATTAATTTATATAATATCTTTGATAATTTTTAAAACATAAATAATTTTATTGTTTTATTATTATTTTCGGTTGGGTCTCATATTAGACTAACGTAATGATGCGACCTAATTAAACCTAATGATGGTTAACTCTAATTTGTTTTGCAAATTATTAACTAATTTTTCTAAACATCATCCCATAGAGCATTTCATTTAGCATCAACCAGATGCAGAAATACAAGTATAATTAAGGCACTAAATTTCTTCTTATTCTTAATACAAGTAAAAGATGTTGCATGTGATTTGACTACCACTAAAAGAAGTGATATGATAAATTAATATTTTTGATAATTTTTAAAACATAAATAATTTTGTTTTTTCTTATTATTATTTTTGGTTGGGTCTCATATTAGACTAACTTTTACACTTTATGCTTTATCTATGGCTAGGAAAGTCTATTATCGGATAATTAGGAGATTTCGATGGGTTAACTTCCACTTATTAACTTTTTTAAAAAAAAAACTTTAATATTCTTTTAATTTTACAAAATTTATTAATTAAAAATATATATATATCTGGTTTTTCTCGGCACACATATCATAATGCCCCCAGCTTGTTTAAGTGTAGGAATGACGTCCATTGTATCAGGAACAAATTATTGGCACTATGTTTGATGTAAACAGACTGGAAGTCTTGTCTTTGCTTTGGATTCCAACTCATCAATTTTTTTTAAAAAAAAAAATATTTTGAAAATAACATCACAATAAAATTAGTATGGAATTTTTTTTATTTTTTAAATAAAAATAGTTAAATATTAGTTGCAATGTGAATAATGACTTGTTAATATAAGTTTTTTATATTAAACCAACAACAAAACCAATATTAAGATCTCAAATGCGCCATTTGCGCTCAAGCTGAAGATAATTTTTTTTTTTAATAAAAAAAGGACAAACATTATATATATTAGCAGCGTAAGTACGAATTAAAAATTAATCATCTAACTACACATCTTTCCCACAGTGATAACCGAAGATAACTTTATTATGCTATTTATTTAAATCAATTTTGTTCAAAAATATTTATTTTAGTTCAATTCTAACACCAAAAAAACAGAGAAAAATATAATGCTTCGCTTCCACTTGTGATGCGGACTTAATTGGGTATCTAGTTTATAGATGGTTTATGGGTTATCAAAAGAGTTTTGATTTATAGTCTTTTAGTTTATTTTATTTATGTATTTATTTTATTTTTTTAAGGTTTTTTTTTTGTTTTTGTATTTTTATTGTTTGCATCATTGTATAAATGATTGTAACCTTCATGCGAGCTTATTCTTATGCCATATTAGCAAGTATTAATGAGGTTAAATGTTTTGGTACTTTTTTATGAACCATTTAGATTATATAGTACTAAAATGGCAAAACTCAAATAGCAATATCCGAATTAATAAAGAGATAAACCAATGTATAGTTTGGTGAGATTTTCCTTAAAGAAAAATTCCCAAATTTTTCTTTTTGAGCAAGCTTTTTTTCCTTGTCCTTGCTCATTCTAATTTTGGACCATTTTGCATTATTGTCCTTTTTTTGTTTATTTTTTTATACATTAACTTTTATCTTAATTATTTTTCTATTTTATTATAACTTAATTAATTTAAGAAATGATTGTTTTACTGTCCACTTGAACAAGTGACATTATTTCTCTTTAATAGAAGCTCTTTTTTCTAGTGTTTTTCAAATTTTATAAGAATAAGCATGAACAAATTGTGAGATGATTTGCAAGTTTTAATTAAATTAATAACAATAATAATAATAATAATAGAATGGATAATCACAAATAGAATGTCAGGATTTATGCGAGATAAAATTCCTACATTCATTAAAAAGAACCAGATAATTTCACTATAATTAAAATAAATAAATTATAAAAAATGACGATGTCTTGTTTAATCGATAAACTTTTTACTATTTTAAAATTTTCATATCCGAGCGGTTCTTTTTATTCTATCAATGTCATTATTTGTTTCCTTCAATCTAAATGATTCTTCATTGACTCTATTAATCTCTTACAACCATATCAATATATAGCTTTTTAACTTTCACAATTGACTGTCTTCAATGAATATTCCTAATTAATTTAAAGCTAAATTATACATGTTTTTTTGCAGTTTTACTCTCCAATACCTTCAATAATTCATAAGTAACTGAAATCCATATTTCAAACACTACAAAGACTTTGACCATTATAGACACACATGCACACACATACATGTCCTTATTCATAAGTAACTGAAATCCATATTTCAAACATTAGAAAGACTTTGACCATTATAGAAACACATGCACACACATACATTTACTTATATAAACTTACGAAACAAAGTATTTCACCAAAACCCATCAATCATGTCACTTTGACTAGATCGAAAATAGACCTTTGCTTGAGTGCGTTGGCTTGCTGTTGCTCCAAGAAATCTTTAAACCTCATGCTATGGAATGCCAAGTGATGATCATGTTCCACTAGTTGTGGTGCTGGTTCAACAATGGCCTTATGTGATGGTCCTATTATAGTGGCTACAGACATTCTTGTATTCTTTCCATTCACCTCAGCTCTGTGAAGCACACTCTTGTACCTCCCATTGCTCACTAGCTATAACATTTATTAAAAAATATATATATAAATGTCTCACATGTATGTTGGTTTTATCAATTTATTTCTAGGTATGTATGTTCATTTAGGATGAAAAAGTGCACTTTATACAAAGGAGGATGAGTTTTTGATGTGCCAAATATGCTTAGTGTATTTTGTGTGCTCGAGTGCAATATATATTTACATATAATTTATTAGGCATATACTAAGTAAACAATAAAGTTTTTAAAATGCATTCTAGTAAAATCTCAAAAGATTAAAGTGACAATAGCTTGAATTCATGGGTGTGGATGATATTTTGACATGACTTAAGAGGTGTATATGCATTTTACCACTTGATCTGAATTAAATCTATGTTTTGTATAATTATATTTTCAATACAATATCTAAATATGTAAGAACTCCATCTTTCAACATCAATTGGCTATGATTAAGCTTGAGCTTGAATCATGAAACTTGAACTCTACCCATTAAATTTATAATAAATCCAGAGCAACCTGTAATATTTTAGTTTAGATCTACGTTCAAATTTGATGTAATAAGAATTAAAACATATGTATACCCCTAATGTTACAATCTAAAATTAACTAAGCTATTTCAAGCTAAAGTACTCAAACAAGCTAATCCATGCAAGATGATCAAATAGTAAAAGTTTAATAAATATATTACCTCCATTTGGTCCGCTATGTTGACGATGAATGAATTTGGAAGTGGCTTGATATGGAGCCATTTGTTGTTGTGCTTCACTTGGAGGCCATTGATGCCATTTTGAAGTAGTATGGTGAGAAGGCCATGGTCAGAGTGTGGCGGAAGGCCAAGTGCTAGCTCTGGTTGTGGGCATGGAGGGTAGAAGTTTCCGACGATGATTTGGAAGCAAGATTTAATGTCTAAGGCTACTTCAATGTCTTCAGTATTGAGTTCTAGACTCTCCCATATTGCTTTGAGTAACTCTTTGCCCATTTTTCTTGTGTATGCAGCATACTCAAATAGTGTATTTCTAATAAAAAAAATATAGATAATATTTTTTTATCAATATCAAATGTTTGATTTGTAATATCTTAACGTGTAAGATCTCGAGTTATTACTAAATCACATAATAACTTGAGATATAAAAGATTGATTAGTTAAAAAAAAAAAAAAAGTTTGATGTATTTACACATGAGACAAATGAATTTATATTTTATAAAAGATAGTGGTTTGATTAAATTTGAAAAAAAAAAAAAATTGATCCACCCTTTTCTTATAGAGTTCTAGGAATTGATACTAAATATAGATAAATGATACAAATAGATTCATTTTACCAAGAAACACAATATCATGGACATATAAATATATCTATAAAATGACTTTGAAATAAATATAGATAAGCTAAAGATTAATTACTAAACTTAATTCATAACAAGTCTAAATAGATAATTCTAAAAAGAAATTTTTTTGTTAATTACCTGAAACCGAAAGGTTTCGCCGGGGAGTGAAACTCTGGATTTACAAATATTTTGATATAGTCTCTCCAATACCTAATTTTGTCCTCATGAGTATTGAGACTAGTACCATATCTTATTGGATGGAGTACATAACTGTTAATGTATTCATTCTTCTCTTCTTCACTTTGATTGAAAAATTTCTCAAAAGCATCAAGCATTTCATCCATTAATCTCTTTGGTATTTCATGGTTCACAACCTAAACAATAATTAATTTTGATAAGCAATAGTATAAATTTCCACAAATGATAGTTTGCAAATATCATATTTACACAAATAAAAAAAATTATTATTTGCAAAATTATTCTTGTGGTAAAAAATCAAACAAAATTTTATAAAAAAGGCCACTTTTACCTTTGTGATATTTACGCACATGCACACATAGATACCATCTCTTTGCAAGTAAATCTATATTATGCCTCAACGAACCTTTCCATACATATGTGTATATATTTTAAAATGTTTAATATGATAAATGTATTTTTTTTTCATTTTAATCTTGAACTTGTTAAATGTTTAATAGTCACTTAAGACGCATTATTTTACCTATTTTTTCATAACTTACTAAGGCCAAAGTACATAGTGATATATAGACTACTAGTTAGTTTGTTTACTTTTACCAAATTAGAATCTTGTGAATTGTTTTAAAACTTTAAAATTTTATTTTAAATTAAAAATATATATATTGTGAACTATATATATTGAAATTACATTTATATTGAACATTGAAAATACACGAAAAAAAAATCAATATTTAAACAAATTATATGAAGTAGACAAAACGCTTTGCCTAAAGTTAAATAACAAGTGAGTTCAATATTTAACAATAAAAGAGTGAGTTCTTGAATATTAATTACCATGAAGAAGCCCCATTCACGACAAGCCATGCAAAGGTGGTGGATAACCTTAGCTCTTTCCATTGCCGTTCCTCCGATGAGTAATGAGAAGTCAATGACCGGAATCTCTTCATTGATGAAATCTTCCGGCCGGAGCTCTTCGTCAGGGTTTCGCAAAGCATGGTAGTTGGAAGGGATGGAGGAGAAGGCTTGAGAGTCAGAAAGCTCTTTGATGGCGTGATTAGAAAGTGAAAGAGGAGCTTGAGCTTCCATGACTTGAGCTTGGAGCTTGTATGAATGACAAGGAGAATGTTTTGATGAAGATGGTGGATAATGAAAATTGTGCAACCTATCATGTATATATGAGTTTGTTTGTGCCTCAATAATCGAAGTTATGAACTACCAAACAAACATATATGTCATTCGCGAATGAGGTGCATTATGATGAATCTATCTAATAATTGCTTCATTGACTGTTTTTTTTTTAAAATAACTAAAGACGAAAATGATGTCTATTACAGTTTTTTTTTTATATAACTAAAGACTAAAATGATGGCTATTACAATCTTTTTTTTATGACTAAAGATAAAAATGATGACTATTACAGTTGTTTTTATATAACTAAAGATGATAATAATGACTATTACAGACTTAATATGGAAACGATGACTATTATAGTCTTTTTCAATAATTAAAGCTGAAAATGACAACTATGATAACAACAAACTATTATGAGCCATTTGGTTTATAGATATGATATATTATCATGGTATGTAATAATGAACACTACATCATTTTTGGGCTTTAGAGGCAGTTAAATAGATGGGTTTTAAAAAACCACCTCTATATTAATGTTGTTTTAAAAATAATTAAAAAACCTCTCTCTCTCACACACACACACTGGTGTGCGCCCTAATTCCCCAACCGAGAAACCTGGCTTTCTCTTTTGCTCTAATTCCCGACAAACCTCACTCCTTGTGCCTCCATGCCGCTAACTCTTGACAAACCCCGCATCCCAACACGGCCTCTCTCAAGAGAGCGATCCCCGTGTGGCTCCGTAGCCATCACCCACTTCTCCACTCGTTGCTCCGCCGAGGAGGTCTCATTTCTCTTCTCCTCCCTCTCCTTGCTCCTCTCTCAATTCACCATCCATTGATTGTCTTGGGTTATCCTTTGGTGCACGTTCTTGCTCCCTCATTTTTTCTGGATAGGCTTCTCCCCTCCTGTTGAGCAGGTTTTTTGGTTATTTAATTCAATGCTTGCTAGTTGTCTCTTTGGTTATTTTGGTTTAGATTTGATCAATTGGTGGTGGTGAGATTGTTGCGTGGATATGTGTTTCTGTGAAGGCATATGGTTCTTTGGAGTCTGGATATGGTTTAATTTTTTTTTTTTCAAATCAAGGAGGAACATAGCACAATAAAACATGAAAATCCAAACATAAAACTACATGAATGAATAACAACAATCTTAGCGGGCTCATTCTTATGAAATTATTATATTTACAGTATTAATTTTGGACTACATCTTGTTTGGCTTTCACACACACTCTGTTTTTGTCATGCCTCGAACCCAGTGCGTTGACAAATGGCCGCATACTTATAAGCCGAAGGCCGATAGGCATGCAAGACCTCAAACCTGTCTTAGAGTAGAACATAATATCTAATAGCAACATAACTTCCAAGATAACAAAATATAAAGGTACTACAAGTTCAAGGAACAATGTGAAAGCAAATAACAAGTTCAAGGTCTACAAGACGAAAGGAAAATATATAAACAACCTAACTAAGAAGGGAGCCTAACGCTTGGTGACCACAGCTATGCTAGTAATCACAACCTTACTCCTGATATGAAAAGAGGGAATAAAACATTCATGAGCTCGACAACCCAATAAGTAACCCAAAAACAAAACTTGGATTCAAATCATGATTCAAAACTTCATATCAAAATAACTTCAAATAAACATAAGTATGTACAAGAAAATATAATTTTGCAACTTTGAATAATCAACACGGTAAGAACAAGATTCAGAATATAGTTTCAAAGTATATGTCTCCTAGATTATGGTCCAAACAGAATATCAAAGTTCATTTATTTATTCTCGATGACCCGAGCCAGAATATTAGAGGCCGTTATTGTTTCACCGACGGAAAGCAGAGTGAAACTAGTTTCTATTTCAGGATTTCATGTTGACATGGTCAGTGTTTAACCCCCAATGACAGGGTTATTGCATACTCAATTTGGAGACTAGAATTTCTAACAAAATAATTTTAGCATCATGAAAAATGAGTGGAAAATTTTAACTATTTAAATCTCAAAAGATTTCAAAATTTGAATCCAACAAAGTTTAAAAGTTTCACTAAACCAAATACTGATATTTGCATAAACCATAAGAACCAAGCCATTTAAATTCTAAATAAAAGTAACACTTAACCTCATTCTCCAGGATAAATGAATAAATAAAATTTAAAAATTTAAACAGCCAAATTAATAACTAGTAGATGCCATTCGTAAGTAAAATTTAAACGTTCAAATTAATAACCAGTAGATGCCATCCCTAAGAAAAATTTAAATATAGATTTAATTCATTCAATCATATTCAAATAGTTTTCTTTCAGACAGTAAAAGAAAATTCAAGATAAGTGGTTAAGAAATTAAATCAATGAAAGCTATTGATTTATAGAAACTAATAGAATATTAATCAATTACAAAATTCAAAACAAAATAGAAACTCTAGCAAAACGTTTAACATGAATAAGAAAATTTAATAACTTAATAGTTTTTCTCAAATACTAGATCATTAGATAACAAATGGATAATATTCAAACTAATTTTTACAGAATGTTTAAATATAACCCCAACAAAATCAAATATGTTATAAATAAACAATAATGATAAAAATTTGAATGAAAGGATAAGAAAAGAATAGATCAGCCACTACTCAAAGATTTGGTTAATTAAACTCATACTTAAACAATATCCAATCATATTAAAAGAAAACTTCTCATGATTTAAATTTACAAGAATCAATTAAATTTCGGAATTTAAAATTCTCAGGTAGTTAATAAATGGTCAGACGGTGCTTAAAATGAATTGCAAAGAAACTCCTCATCTCAAATAGTAAGCAATCGATTAAAAAGGATAAGAAATCAAATAAAACCTATCAAAAAATGTAAGAATCAATAAACAAAGGATAAGTAATGAATCAAATAGCATCTCATCAATTGAATAATTGATTTAATAATTAAACAAATTTAGCAATTCAATAATTTAGACAAATCCAAAGAAGATAAAATAATCAAACGAAATAAACTTTAAATGTCAACAAAAACTTATTAATTTAAAAGAAAATTTTCAAAAAAAATATACGTAGTTACCTACCTATTATTCGCTAAAATTCCTGAATCCGAATCAAACACCCAAAATTAAATCTTCACAGGAGATCCTATGGCATACAATGACAAGAAGGTTTTAAAAATTCCCTCATAAAGCTATTAGGGTTTCCAATCCTAGTTTCTGTCCTTGAAAACAAAAATTCTTCTTACAATCTAACAATAATAACTGTTAGTTCCGCCGGTTAGGGTTTGTGAACTTAGAAGAACTCTCACTCACTTAAGCACTCAAGAAAAGCAAACACAAACCACACGAGAAGAGACACAAGATGTTGGTAACCCAGTTCGGCATCCACTTGCCTACATCTGGGGGGCCATGCCCGGAGATCAACAATCCACTAAAAAGGGGTAAAAGATAGAAGAGTACAAAACACACTTGTCACTCTCTCACAATACAAGAATACTACCCTCTCTAGATTGTCCGGTACCTCCCTACTCCCTCTTTCAAGAGTCGTACCCAATCCTAGACTAAGGTAGTATATATAGACGCCTCAACGTCCCAAATATAGCACATACCCTTTTTAGAATCTCCGCGGCTTCTAACTTTGGAACCTTCCGAAATTAGATGTCGTAACTTATGTTGTAACATTTGTTGCGACATTGACCCTGACTGTTGGCTTGGCTGAATTCTGGCTCCATTGCTAAGCGACCTCAAGACACCCTATCTGAGTCGATGTAGCTCGATCACCTGATCCGAACCTACCAGCAACTAACCTCCCTCTTCAGCTCCTCACCACACAGCCCCTCGTAAGGGGCGCACGTCCTATGTGCGTCTTCATGAAACTTGCCAAACTTAGTCTTCACTTCACCCAAGTTTGGTCTTCAAATCTTCTACAAAGATCTTCATTCAATCAGCTGAATCTTGCCACCAATAGGCGTATCTTCAAACATACCCTTAATAGACTTCATATCATCTCTATTAGGGTTCTTCAAATCTTGCCTTCAATAGTCTTCAAAATCATACCATTGATAGATTGTTTCTTCATTTAAGCTTCACCCATATTTAATCTTCAATCACATCTTCTAAATATGGTTTTGATGAGATCTTGATATCATCTTGTTGCTTGCTTGATCTTCTTGCCTAAAATAACTTCAACAAGATCTTCATTTAATCTTCATGAGAGTTGCAACTTCTTGCCAAAAATAGCTTCTCCAAGATCTCCCATGATATTTTCCACCTAGCCAAGTTTGATTGCCATGTCATCTTTCATTCCACATCATTCTCCATGCCATGTCATCATGCTTGCTACGTCACCTTGACTAGGTGTCAAATTATACCAATCTTAAAGTGCATTTGCACTAACAATAACAATTCATACACATCTGCAATTTCTTTCTCAGAAATTCCTCTTCTCCTTGACACCAACGAGATGGAAATAGAAAGGAGAAGCGTGACCGCTAGACTAGGATCTTAAATCTATCTATTGGCGTCGTGGGGAACGGTGGTGGGCGATGTTTCTCAAGAACGTGGCTAGAGTTTCAAATTAAATTATTTAAAAATAAAAGATAAGACACCCATGAGAAATAATAATAAAAAATAAAACGAAAATAAAATAATTAAAAAATTAAAAAATTAATTAAAAAAACAATGTGAGGTCCACAGTTTTATAATTTATTTGTTAATAATAATGCAGTACGTCAACATTGTTCACCTCTTCGACCTTTATCTTGATGTGTGATTGAGGATATGATATATACAGTGCAAAAATCTGGTGCAGCTTAATTTGCATATTGTGGTAGGCTTATCTGAACTCTTCAATCTTTGACAAGAAAGATTTCACTTCAGGCACAACATAGAAAATATTATTTTCTCACACAAACTTCATAAGCAATAATCACCTGATAAACCCGCCGTTTGATGCCGCACCAACTACTAGTTTTTCTATGGCAGCATGAGCAGCAAATTCGACAATTGCCTTTGTGATATCACTATCTTCAAGAACCACATCCCTGCATTGCACCTGTCAACAATTTTTTTTTCTGAATTAGTCAAAAGCAAAAAAAAAAAAAAAAAAAAAAAAAAAATCAATTCAATATGAAAGAATTATTATCTCACATCCTTCCGTGTGCAATAACATCTGAATGGCAAGAACAGTTCTTTGGTTTGCTGATCAGTTGGAGTCTTATATCCAAGTGCAATTTCCTCCTGGCTTACTGGTAAACTATCTGTTCAAACATGTTATCACATTGATTACTATTAGCAAACAAAAACAACATTACTACACATAACAAAAAGTATATATATTTATATATACATACTTGAGGTCTTGGTTTTGACATGGATAAGGGTAATGGTTTGGCCTCTCTAAACAATGTTTTCCACATCCCATTTGAGTGCATTTTGACTGCTTTTATCCTTGTCCACTGCCACAGCTACTAGTTGAAATCTAGACTCATCCATCACCATTATCCTCACTCTTCACCTCCTCTGCTTTTGTTTTTCTTTCAAATTTCATCATCCCCTCCTCTCTTCCCCATCATTATTTCTTGTTATTAAGCTGTGCCTTGAAATGGTTGAGTGAAAAGTGTTCAGAATGTCTGAATACCTGTCAAATTTCAAAATACAAATCATCATTTGAAATATAGGAGAAGCTTATTATTTTGATTTTAATTAATTTTAATATTAACTAGATATTTAGCACATGTATTTGAACTCTACTCTTTGTATAGATATTACTTTGATCTGTTTATTGAGGAGGAGGATGTCAGCAGTGATGATGATAGATTGGAGTCTTCCCAGTCTCATTATCATGATCACTTTGATTGAACTCTTGTTTATTGGTTATTTAGTATTGTTCTACGATTGATTGATTTTAGAGAGCGCATGGTTGATCGATGATGTTTTCATGCTGTTGTTAATTTACGTTGCTTGTTCGTTCTCAAAAGGAGATGTTTTGTTATTAATTTAGGGTTTTGATGATCGTTTTGCTGGTTAACCCAACCTTAATCAGGGACAAGCGCCTAATCATTTTTATTAAAAAAAATTATCTTCAGCTTAAGTGCAAATGGTGCATTTGACATCTTAATATTGGTTTTGTTGTCGGTTTAATATAAAAAATTTATATTAACAAGTCATTATTCAGTATTCACATTGCAACTAATATTTAACTATTTTTATTTAAAAAATAAAAAATTCCATACTAATTTTGTTGTGATGGTATTTTCAAAATAAATTTGTTTCCAAAAAACTGATGAGTTGGAATCCAAAGCAAAGACAAGACTTCCAGCCTGTTTACATCAAACATAGTGCCAATAATTTGTTTCTGATACAGTGCATGTCATTCCTACACTTTAACAAGTTGGGGCATGATTGATGGGACATGATGATATGTGTGCGAAGAAAAATCAGATATATATTTTTTTAATTAATAAATCTTGTAAAATTAAAATCATATTAAATTTTTCTTTAAAAAAGTTAATAAGTGTAAGGTAACCCAGCGAAATCTACCTTATTATCTGATAATAATATTTCCTAGCCATAGATAGAGCATAAAGTGTAAAAGTTAGTCTAATATGAGACCCAACCAAAAATAATAATAATAAAACAAAATTATTTATGTTTTAAAAAATTATTAAAGATATTAATTTATCATATCACTTCTTTTAATAGTAGATCACATGTTCAACTATCGCTGTCATCATGTATCTAATAAAAAAACAACTATATTCAATTAGACAACTAAACAATCATTTTTTTTAAAGAACAACAAGTGCTTAATCAGGGACGATTGAGCATGTGGGAGAGCAACGCTCACTGTCGAATCGTGTCCTCGCCTTGCACGTGATGAGGATTGAACTCAGGGAGCCACGCTCGACACTCGAGGCGAACGCCCTACGCAAGAGACCCGGTGTCAATTGACCCAAAGGTCGTTGGCAACTAAACAATCATTCATTCACTTTAACATGTATATTATTATATTATAACAACTAATTTATATTTGCCATACCGCATTATCAACTTAATTTTTTTTTAAAATTATTAAATTGTTTTTATAAATTTTATTAATTTTATTCAAAAACTTTTATTGAAAATTTGAAATTTGAATGCTACATTATCGAAACTTAATTTTTTTTCTTAAATTTTTATAAAATTTAAAATTTCGGTAACTTTTTTAAAAATAAAAAACCTTGTTAATTAATAAAACTATCAAAACTTAACACTGCAACCTATTATCAACTTAATTTTTTTAAAATTATTAAATTATTTTTATAAACTTTATTAATATCATTCATAAATTTTTATTGAAATTTTGAAATTTCAATGCCTCTCTGACAAAGATTATTATTCAATCCTTCCTTTTTAAATTTCATACTATATGATCCCTACTGTTATTCTCATCCGTGAAAATTTTAGAAAAATCCCAAACTTACCATTGTGTGCTTTTTGGAGGGAAGATTGGCGCCAAGTCATGTCAAAGCATGGTTATGTGTCCTTTTTGTCATGTTGAAGAAGACTCTTATCCCTTTTCTTCTTCTTCTTCTTCTTCTTCTAGGATGCAAGGCCTTTATCCTCTTAGAGTGTGTTTGTTTTGGAGGATTTAGTTTTCCAATGTATACCCAAATCCTTTGACTTTGAAAATCCATTGTTTGTTGTATTGAATTTACTATTGAAAGGGATTTCAAAATCCTATAGATGATGGATTATGTTTTACAACCAAAATGGATGTAAAACATAATCCTGACTCCAAAATCCCTCACGTGAGGGATTCACGGGTTCATTAGGCAAAGCACAGAAGGTGAGAGGATCAAGATGCTCGGCCTTTCTCTTTCTTAAATCTAGCCTCCCTTCTTCTTAGGAGCAACAACAGGTGAGAGGATTCATCCTTTCTTTTTCTCAAATCCGACCAAGTAACAGTTGGGACGTTGAAGATTCTTTTTTTTTTTCTTAAAATCTTATATTTTTTTCAGGTGGTTTGTTTCCCAACTGAGAGGTTCTCGTTTCGCAGGGATTAACAAGGTTCTTCCTCTTCCTCAACTACCCTTTTTTTCAACTTCTATGTCTCTCCCTTCTTCAAGTTCTTCTCTTGATCGCTCTCTGTTTTTTCTTTCTATTTTCTATTTTCTTCTCAGCCTTGGTCTTTCCCTCTTCTGTTTACGTTTCCTTTTTTCGTGAACCTGAGAATTAGTTTTGAATATTTTTTAATTTCGATGTTTTTTTATCATTATTTTTCTTTTATTTTTTATTTGCTTATCATGATCTCTTTTTTTTTAATTTGTTTTTCATATCCTTTTTATATCATTATCCTTTTGTTTAAATTTTTATCCTCATTCCACAGATTCTCCTTATTTTAAATTTTTTTATTTTTTTAGCACTAATCATTTTTTTTTAATTTTCTCTCTTATCCCTTTTCAATATTCTTGAATAAAACAAGGTTACATATTTTTCAATATTCTCTCTTATCCTAAAATAATCATATATTGAAAAAGAAATGAAGGCCAGGAGTTTTTTACCCATATATCATCAATGTGTCATTGCTTCATGCACTAAGGTTAAATAATCTCGTAATTACTCACATCTCATTTACGGCTTTATTTTTAATACATGGTTCACTGATAATACTATATCTTAACATATAGAAAAATATCACCAATAAAAATGATTAAAATCATCATGAATTATGATGTGGTTAAAGTAACAGTTGGCTTCTAAAATTTGGCTATTATTCAGTTGGCAATTGATGTGAATAGATATAGAGCATATTTAGGTGAGGACACACTAAATTGAGAGCCATGACAAGTTAAACTTTCTAACACAAAATAGAGCATGATATCATACAGTCTTTACCTTTGTATGCTATTTCCAATTTTTTTCCATTGCAAAGATTATCATGCATGTATATTTATTTTATAATATGAAGTTTACTTATTTTATTTCAAATATTGCAATAGATGGATCATTTTGAAGAAGGTGATGAATTGTACCTTATACAAATAACAGTGCTAGTGGTGGCCTATGTTGTTCTATTATTCGTACAGAACAAAAGACATCAAATTTGTAGAGAACCATCCCATGAAAAATTAGAAATAAGGGAAAAATATTTGTCTAGGTTAATAGATGGAAATGATGCCACTAGTATTAATATGGTTCGCATGAACAAGTCTACTTTTTTCAACCTATGCTCAATATTACGTGGAAAAGGGCTTCTACGAGATACATTATACATGAGTGTGGAGGAGCAATTGTTAATGTTCTTGCACACCATAGGTCACAACCAGCGCAACCGTGTCATTGCACATAATTTTTTGCGGTCCGAGGAGACCGTTAGTAGGTATTTCAATCATGTCTTGTTCGCAATTGGTGAATTACAACATGAATTTGTGAGACCATCAAGTACGTGAACACCACTATATATAGCAGCAAGGAGGACATTATACCCTTACTTCAAGGTATTGTCATGTTAGATTAAAAATAACTACATTTTTGGTGAAATCAATTCTAACAAATAATACTTAACTATAGGATTGCATTGGGGCTTTAGATGGGACACATATTCATGCTTCTGTCCCAGTATCTGAAGTAGCAGCATTTCGAGGAAGAAAACCTTACCCAACACAAAAATGTCCTTGCAGCTGCAGATTTTAAGCTTCGTTTCACTTTTGTATTAGCTGGTTGGGAAGGATCAGCATATGATTCCTTAGTTCTTCGTGATGCACTCGAAAGACCCAATGGGTTAAAAGTCCCCGAAGGTATCTAATTTTTTCTATCATAAAAAAGAGTTGAAAATAAATTCGTTATAATCATCAAATTTATTAAAAT
Source organism: Dioscorea alata (assembly GCA_020875875.1). Taxonomy (NCBI): domain Eukaryota; kingdom Viridiplantae; phylum Streptophyta; class Magnoliopsida; order Dioscoreales; family Dioscoreaceae; genus Dioscorea; species Dioscorea alata. The sequence continues at coordinate 1,577,414 of CM037028.1, read as the reverse complement.
ATTTATATATGTTGTAATTAGGAAAGTATTATTTGGTTGATGCTGGCTATACCACAAGACCTGGGTTTATACCCCCTTACCGAGGTGTTAGATATCACTTGAAAGAGTTCGGTTCTCGAACACCTGCGAATCCAAAGGAGCTTTTTAATCTATGACATTCATCTGCACGCACATCCATTGAATGTGCATTTGGTTCTTTGAAAAGCAGCTTTAAAGTCCTCGCATCTAGACCTTTTTTTTTCCATTTAAGACACAGGCAGAACTTGTTTTGGCATGCTGTACCTTACATAATTACATCCTCAACGGCGGTGAGGATGACTTTATTCCGTCTGAGGAAGATTAGATACCACATCAGTTTTCACAAACCACCTTTAGGGAACAAAGAGAAGAAGCACAGGAGTGGGCTACCCCTCGTGATCAAATTACTGCCGAGATGTAGGCAAACAAGTAGTTACATGTTGGCCTGTTATCGTGTTGTTGTTTCCAATATTATTTATTTCTGTTTTGCATTAACCACTATTATACAGCAATGTAGAACTATAACATTTTTTTTTTCGTTTGATGTTTATTAATTTTCGAATTCATTCATGCCATTTTTCAATTTTAATGCTTCTAATATTATCCATGCTTTATATGTATTGCGATTTTTGCATATCTTTCAATGATGCAGAATGGAAGGAGATAGTGCATTTGAAGATAGCCAGACAGCATCAGTTACTAAGAGCACATTAAGGACAACAGGAAATAAGAGATGGACACTAACTGAAAGTCGGTACTTCATAAGGTTTATGGCAAGTCAAGTTGAGAAGGCTTAAAAGTAGATAAAGGATTCAAACCACAAGCAATACATGATGCAGTTCGAGCTATGAATGATACATTCGGGGTGACAGTCACGGAATCTAATGTAAGTAACCATCTCAAAACGATAAGGAGAAGATGGGCAAGAATAAAAAAAATTGAAAGAGATGAGTGGTATGGGATGGGATGATAATCTCAAAATGATTGTCATGGGGGAGGCTGAGTACATAGAGTATATTAAGGTAATAAATTTTGATTTGAAAAGTTTATTTATATTGCCATTCTCAAATACCTATATTGTTTTATTCCTAGTGTTTTATGTTGATGTTGATGCATATGTTGCTCTTATGAGTTTGGGATTACTTTTATGATACTAAAATAACTTTGTGTTTTCAGTTGATCATTTGAAATAATTTAATTGATGCTAAAATGCAGATCCACACACAAGATGAGCCTTATTTGAACAAGCCCATTGAGGATTATGATCTTCTCGAGGCTATTTGTGGTAATGATCAAGCTACTGGTCATCGTTCGATCCCTTCTGGAAGTCGTATTGGAGCACAAATGGATTACAACACTGAACCAGAAGCATTCCCTCAAGCCCAGCATTTTGATAATATGTCTTTTGAGGAAGCATATGGTTATGGTGATGGCTCTCCACATAGTCAAGGCAATATTTCTGAGCCAGTGTCAACAACAAGCCCGTTGAGGAGAAAGAAAAGGAAAGGAAAACACAAAGCAAATGATCCCGATGATGCAATCCGTGAATTGTCAACCACCATTAAAGACGCATTTGCTTCAATTAGATCCAGTCAATCGGTAAGCTTTGCAGTAGAAATTCAATATGAGTGCATGAAATTGACACATTATGGATATTCCATTGAACAAACTCTTATGGTATATGAACACTTGATGGCTAATGACACACATGCTCGAACCTTCTTTGGAATGCGTGAGGAATTTCGCAAGGTTTGGGTAAAAAAATTCTTTGACGGTGTCAATCGAGACCTTTGATGTGATGGTAAGAAATTTTTAATTTTCATAATTTGTAGTTGTTCATTGTTTACATTTTATATCTTTCCTTTTGTATTAATATTCTCATTTTCTATTATTAATTTCAGGAGGAATGACTTCATCTCGGCGATGGAGGATGATTCTACTCAATGTATAATGGAAACTTATTTGTGATGGGAGTTCTCATGTGTTATTTTGTGTGTGTAATATATGGTGAAATGTTGGCGTACTATGGATTTTATATGGAGTACTTATGTGGGGAGGTTCATAACTAGGTTAATATGTATTTATAGGTAAGTTTGATGTGTTGTATGTTGTGAAATTTCATATGTAGTAATAAGGAGATAAATACCTATATGGACTTGTTGGTTGTTTGTTTGTTGTTTTATAAGCATTTATAAGTTCAGATGTTTATAAGTAATGATTTTTATAATATTTGTTAGTTGTTCTGTAATGATGTTTGTTGCAATTATATATAGCTTTGAAGTTATGTGTTGTATTTCGCCAGGTTCATAACTAGGTTACTGAATAATATATATAAAGTTTTGAAGTTATATAGATAGAGTTTTGAAGTTTTGAAATTTATAATTTTATATAAATTCATTTTATTTTTCGATTTTCACATTTCAAGATTGAAGTTACGGAATCAATTATTATTATTTATTAAAAAGAAGAATTATTTTATAAAATAAATAAACACAAACATTACGAAAAATTAAAAATATTTCATTAAATAAAATTTTTTTTCTATCCAATATTATAACAATAAAATTTAATGAATTTTTTTATTTTTAAAATATAATAGTTTTTTTTTTTTTTTTTTTGTGATGAATAAAATCTAATCAACATCCTTATCTTTATGGGGTAATCTCACCATAATTTTCATATCTTCTAAATCCATCAAAACAAACACATGTTTATCAAATCCGGATTTAAAAATCCTTCCAAACAAACACAAAATCCTGAAATTCAGTATTTTCAAGTACAGTTAACCAAACAGTCAATTTTATTCTCCTGCATTTTCAAATCCATGGATTTACAAATACACTGGAATTGATAATCTACTGCATTTTCAACTACATCAAACCAAACACACCCTTAATTTGCTTCGATCTTGACTTAAGGACTATATTAAGCATTCCATCGGAGCACTCTTTTAGCAACAAAAATCTCAGTCTAGGTGAGAGAATGACCGAAAAGCCATGTTAAAGGGGAGTGAAAGTTAACAGCCAAGAGAAAGTGCTAGTAAGAAATCCTTCATGGAAGTGCATCTTTCATCCATCTTATCATGGATTTATTAATGGTCATGTTAATGACTATCTCAACCGTGTAAGTTTTTCTTGTTGTAGGTCTTAAATGGATATATTTTATAGTATGGCACAACATAAAGGAGAGGGTTGTGTCTTATAATTCACTATCTTAACTACATAAGGTCGATACTAGACGAAATATGAAAACGGTGAGGCCTTGAAGTTCCTAGAGTGAGGTAAAGTACTTAATAGCAAATGAGCACAAGATAGTGTCATGCATTAGCTCAAAAAGATACTTCTAGTGGATGTGCCATATTCACCATATGTTTAATAAGAATATTGTCGATATGATAGTAGAGGTTGCCAATGGGATGATAGCTAGAGGACAGTTTTGGGCCAGCAATGCCATCATAATTATTGTACCCATTTACTTGTTGACTTCCTTAGAATTCAAGTCCACATTATGTGTTCCGCTTGTTGCTCTTGCATTCAAATTCAAGTTGATGCACTTACTTTAGGTGATTGAATGTTAGTAACCCTTTATGCTAGCTGTAATTTTTGATGGATTAATGTATAAATTATGATAAGTGCTTAGTTATTGTTGTTTGCGCTTACATATATTTTATTTTTTTTTTCATTTTCCGATATTCATAGTTACATATATCCCTAACCATTTAATATTCATATTGGTATAATTAGCGATCTTTTAGGGCAAAGTGCTTCATTTAATCCATACCCTATGTTGCCATCAAGTTTAACCGGGGGACTCATAACGACATCAAATTCTTCAAGAAATTCTGACATCTATGTAACCACGGTCAATCAATGTTTTGAAAATGCGAAACACTTTAAAGCGGCATTGTGCGACTAGGCTATCAAGTGCAATTTCAACTTTTGTTTCATAAAAAATGGCAAAGTGAGAGTTATTGATAAGGACGCATGTGTAGGTACCGATCTTGTAATTAAAAGTGCTAAAGAGCAAGGTATCGATTCTCAGGGAAAATAGAATATACAAGTACTAGTCCTTAATCTAAAAACTAGCCTCATCAAAGTTAAGTGGTGTGAAAGCAAAATGAAATAAAATAGAAATAAAAAACACTAAAATGAATACGACTAAGCAAGCAAGAGAAAGGGGGTGCCCTGGCATAGACTCCCTTTAGGGTTTTGTATCTCCAGAACAAAGGTTGTAAGATAGCAATCCTATTTGAACTGAGAGAAATCATAAATTATACTATTCACTTTGTCAAGATGAATAGTAACTGATTCGATATTGTGTTGATATAGACAACCCTGATAGGGAGCAAGTGTTGTTCCACAAGGAAGAAAGCAAATACTAGTAATAACTTTAAACCCGAAAAATAGCCTAAATAATCGAATGTTGTGTGTGTGAACAATAACAAGCAAATATAAGAAAATACCGGAAGTAATAGGAGAGAAATCAAGGAAGAAAGTGATACCTGGGCATAGCATCCCTCTAAGGTTATGAAGTACAGGACAAAGGTTATATAAACATGCAATCCTATTTAAACAGAAAGGTTTCCAAAATTATACTAACCTCGATTCTCAGGCAAAGAGTAACTGAATAGATGCAGAGCTGATACAGACATCTACACAATCGCATTAATACTTTATAAAACTTTTTTGTAGACTAATGACAATCTCTTAAATAGAGAATCTCACCCAAAAAGAGTGATTACAACTAATCCAATTATAGAGCAGAAATGTGATTTCTCCTAAAATCCACTCCACATGATTACAAAGAGCATGGAGATTAATACTAACCCACTCAGAAGGATTATAGGAAACAAATTCTCCAAAGTACCCTGACCAAAGTGTACTCTCTATTCTCTCAAATTGCGGCAAGTCTATGCTAGGTGAAAAAATTTTCTCGTCATGTAGCAATTCCAAATATAATAGATAGGACTTTTGCCTCGTTAGCAACCAAGTATTCAATCACACAATTAGACTCAAATAGATATGATTGTGATTAGGAAAACAATTAAAGCATCAAAGATCCAACAATCAAAAAGTATAAACCCTAGAGTTCAACTATGCCCAAACATCTACAAATTAGACCTCTATTAATAAAGGAAAAGAATCCAAGATACAAATAATAGGAGATAACATAAAAGCCATGAAAACCCTCTTCTCAATCGTGTAGACAGAGAACCACCGCAGAAGCCCTAAGGGAGCTTCCACGCATGCCGCCACTGTCAGCTTGAGGGTTACAATCTCTAATCCCCTTGAATATGGATCCAAATCTCCCTTTAAATAGCCCCTTGTCTATTGGAGATTTGCCTTCTTTCTTCCCTAACTCCGTCTCCAAGAATTGCCCCAAAGAAAAGCCAAGAATGTCCTAAAAATCCTCATCAGTTTTATTTATATCTGACTGCTTATAGGTTACTTATAGGTGTAAGGACATGGTTGTAAGGGAGTTGGAGAAGATAGTTGCGAGCCTTACCAGACCACTTACGGCCGTAAGCACTAGACTGTAAACTTTATTGTGTTGCTTCTTGCGACTGCCCTTACGGGCATATACTGTGGTCGTAAAATCCTCTAGATGGTCCTTGCGGTTATCCTTATGGGCATAAGCCTAGCCCGTAAGGTTCTCTAATTTGGCTCTGAATCACCCCTTACTGGCATAAGCATACCTACAAGTTTTTCTGGAATCTACTTACGGTTATAAGGTTGGATGTAAGCTGCTCGTAAGCTACCCAATTTGCCTCATCCTTATTCCAATGATGCCTAGAGAGCTTCAACTTCATAGTTTAAGGTTTGAAATGCTTCTTTTGGCTCTCTCTTGTTTTGAAATACTGCTCTAAGAATGAGAATGTGAAACACACTATATTTAGCATCGTATTACATAATATGATTCTAATACATGTCGAATGAGTGTATAAAATGATATGAAATACATGAATATTGTACACTCATCAAATTCCCTCACACTTAAGCTTTTGCTTGTCCTCAAGCAAAATAGAACATTACAAACCAAGTGGAAAAAGTGCAAAACTTCTAGTGCTAAAAAATTTGGGGAGTTTCACAAATATTTTGAGTTTCAACAATACAAGAATGCTAAAAACTTCAAGTTCCAAAAATAGTGAACATTCTATTTAAGATGATCATTGTGTGTATGTTACAACTCTCTACTTCATTTCTTTCGACCTAGAGAACTTCATTAGTAAATATTCACAAACAACTTCTAAAAGGGGTAGTTTTTTTCCATTTCTCAACTTTTCTCTTTTCTTTTCATTTTTTGAAAACAAATTCTTTCAAATTTGTGAAAATTTTCTCAATTCAGCTCCAAGAAGTAAAGTGAATAAAAACTAAAAAAATCCAACACTGTCTAAGTTGCTACAATAGATTTGGTGAATATATAGCCAAGAATAGAGTACACACTAAAAAAAAATAGAACTCAAAATAGGAAAAACTCGCATGTGTTCACCCTAATACTGAGAAACTCTCATTACATTTCTAACCCACCGTCATAAGTCAATCTTGGCATGTAATAGAGTTAACAATGAAACTTAAAGCCCTCCCCCATACTTAATTCACACATTATCCTCAATGTGTATAAATATAAGCATGCAAGGCAATGTAAACAAGAATTGAAGGGGAGTGGAATATGATTTCTTCCCCGGTTCTCATTGAAGAGGCCATTGATGCTTAGAACTGGTCTAGTGTGTCCATTGTTATGCCTTAGTAGCTGGGAGTCACTCAAGGTCAAGGAATGACCGAGTGAGCATCCCCTTTGTATGTAAGGATGTTAAGTGTTGCATATAAGTCTTGCAAAGTACATGAAAGACATTAAAGCTCAACAAAATAGAATAACAAAATAGAAAATAGAAATCCACTAAAAGTCTCAAAATAAGTACAAAAATTGGCAGGGCAAATTCTTGCTAAAATACTGAATACAAAGTCTAAAAATACAAAAATGTAAAGAAATAAAATCAATGCTCGGCAGTGTCAGAAGACACAGAGTCCGTCAGTGGATGCGGAGGCAACGGGGAAGTCGATGCCGGAAAAGCTGGAGCTAGAGGAGGGACCAGGCATGATAAAATGTCTAGGGCACGACCAAGGTCGACCTTGAGCTATGCCTGAGTAACCAAGATAATCTACTGGCCCTCCTAGAGATGTAGTATCTCAGGCCGTAACTCTTGAATATGAGATCGGCATCGGGAGGAGTTGCTGCTCTATTAGATGGACCGGCGGCTCAGTGGCTGACAACAAGGATGACTCACTGCCAGACTCATCGTCCTACTCATTATCCTTAGAATTACCCAACTCTAGTGGCTGCTCAATAGGACAGGGGTGAGAACCCATCTGGAGCTACGATGGATGATCATGCCCATTAGCCTCTAAGTGTTAAGGCCGATGGGAGATGTGCCGCCAACCATCTCCTATCCTTGGAGTCAATTGACCAGACCTATATCTCAGATAAGATGTGTAATGTGTGGGCCAGTGAAGATCACACCAAGGTGTACGTGCTGGCCCTGATGTGTAATAAAGTCTGCCAGCGCGTAGCAAAGATGAATGAAATGGTGCTCTACAAGACTATAGAGATATAAGAGCTCTTGTCGTCCCACTACTCTAGTGCTTTCGGCCCTACCTGCAAAAGAGTGGGCTATGATAGCATGGAGGTACCTGTGAGCTAGGTAAGTGAGGAAAAAGACCTTCGTGAGGCCCGGCTCGTAGCTCTGCCCTATAGTTAAGTGTTGCAAACTCCCTTGGCAGTGACACCGGAAGGAAAGTCATATAACCCCAACAATAGAGCGAAATTGGTGAAAGAAATATGCCCCTACTCCCCAAACAATTGAAATTTGATGGAGCCCTCCCAATCGAAGCCGACCAACCCTTGGTTTAACTTGAATGTAGTCTAGACATCAAGGGTGGTATCACGATATACCTATTCCTTGAAGGAAAAGAGGCGGCTCCATCCACCTGTCTGTAACATCTCCCTCACCTTCTCCTTGAGCCTATCTATGCCTGAACATGCCAATCCACAGTACAGGATTGGCCAAACATCTTTATCTTCAAGCGGGTAAATCGCTCTCGGAAGCAAACCTCAATGGACTCAAGAATCATGGAAAACAAAGATTACACTTTAGACAAAGAGGAAGAAGAAAAATCGGTTGTGAAAAGCTTCGTAAACAGTCCAACCCCGTTCAAAAACATTCAAAAATGAGAACGAAGGAAAAAGAGGAGTGAATGGGAGGGTAAAATGGCACCGATGATGTAATTCAGGTGTCAATCAATTTGAAATAAAGATCAAAGGTCGCCGGTGGCACTAAAACCCTAGGCACTTACGAGCGTAAGCCGTGACCTTAAGTGATAGGGACACAAGTGGACATGCTGACCGCATAATAAAGTGTGTGTAAAGCAGAGTGTCGGCCCATAGGGAAGGAGGCAAGCACTAGTAATGACTCTATATCTGAAAATAGCCTAAAAAATTACGTGATGTGTGTGAGAACAAAAGCAAGTGAAGAAAGAGGATATGGGGGTAATAGGAGAAAAATTAAGGAAAAAAGCGATGTCCGGGCATAACATCCCTTTAAGGTTATAAGGTACAGAATAGTGGTTATCTAAACATGCAATTCTATTTGACCTAAAGGTTCTAGAAATATACAAAAGCCCGATTTCTCAGGTGAAGTGTAACTGAATAGCTGCATAACTAACACAAACATCTATACAATCGCATTAACACTCTATGGACTAATGACAATCTCTTAAGTAGATAATCTCCCCAAAGAGAAAGATTACCCCTAATCTAAATACAGAGCAGAAATACGACTTCTCCTAAAACCCGCTCCACATGATTGCAGAAAGCACAAAAATCATCATCAATCCACTATTTTCTCAAATTGCAGTAAGTCTATGCTAGGTGGTAATTTCTTCTCGTCGCGTAGCAATACCAAGTATGTTTATTAGGGTTTTCGCCTTGTTAGCAAACAAGCATTCAATCACACAATTAGACTAAAATAGAAATGATTGCAAATAAGAAATCAATTAAGCATCAGAGATCCAACAACCAAAGTTAAAGATATAAACCCTAGAGTTCAACTATGCCCAAATATCTACAAATTAGTGGAGGGCAAGCATTCAAGATACAATAAATGGAAGAAAGCATGAGATCCATGAAAACCTCCTCTTAATCATGTTAATGAATAATCGCCAGTCAAGCATTCAAGCTTGACGGCTACGATCTTTAATCCTCTTGAATGTAGAGTTAAATCCCCTTTGAAATTACTCCCTAGTTTCTGGAGATTCACCATTTATCTTTCTTAACCATGCCTCCAAGAATCATCCCAAAAGAATAGAAGAATAGAATAGAAGATGCCCTATAAATCCTCCTAAGTTATATTTATACCCGACTGCTTACTGGCTGCTTACTGGTGTAAGAACTAGGCTATAAGAGAGTTGGAGAAGATTGCCGTGAGCCTTACGGGATGACTTATGGCTATAAGCTCTGTCCATAAGGTCTTCTGTTTATGTTGTGGTTTAGTTTACAACTGTAAGCATTGGACTGTAAGCTTCACTATTCTACTCCTTGCGACCGCCCTAATGGGTATATACTGTGATCACAAGCTCCTTTGGATGGTCCTTACGGCCATCCTTATGGCTGTAAGCCTTGCTTGTAAGGTCCTCTGACTTAGCTTTGAATCCCCTTAAGGGCATAAGCATGCTCGCAAGGTCTTCTAAAATTGACTTAAGGCCGCAAGAACGACTAGAAGCTGCCCAGCCCGTAAGTCTCCCAGTTTGCCTTACCCTTGTTCTAATGATGTTGAAAGAGCTCTAACTTCATCGTTTGAGGTCTGAAATACTTCCTTTGGCTCTCTCTCATTTTTAAGCCCTGTTCTAATCCTATTAATGCACAACACACTATATTTAGCATCGAATTCCACAATATGGTTTTAATACATACGAATTGAATGTACAAATTGATATAAAATACATTAACATTGTATACTCATTAGTAAGTCTCTCTTTATAAAAAATTACGGGGTGCTTACGGCTTAAGGCTTGCCCCATATGGGACTTCTCCTTTACAACCTAGGTTATGACTGTAAGGGTTGTTACACTACAGTCCTTAAGGTTCTCTGTCTTGCTTTTATGGTCTTACTTACAAGCGTAAAATGGCAGTAAGGAACCTAGGTTATATCTTATTGAGGTTACAGGCCATAAGGGTTTAAGGTATACCCGTAAAGTGCTCTGGATAACCCTTACGACCTCGCTTATGGGCGTAAGTCACCCATAAGGAACCTCTGAACTGTACTCACCATGACTTACAGGTCATAAGTGCATTGTAAGACTCTCTGGATTCCCCTTGCGGAGTGGCTTATGGGTGTAAGATACCCATAAAGCTCTCTATTTGAGGCTATGATTCTTCTTACGGGTGTAACTAGCCTGTAAGCATCCTAGAAAATTGAGCAAAGTTCTCCCTGTTTTCTATAGTTAATCACAAATACAAATATGACCTAGACAACACAAAATGAGTGCCTAAGAAGGAAAACAACCAACCAACAAATGAATAATCTAAGACACGCCAAGCAATTTATTACAAACTCAAACAAAACTATGAAACTACAACTAAAGACTCGACTCAACAAAATATAAAAAAGTTTTTGCTTGGGTTGCCTCCCAAGAAGTGCTTGTTTAACGTCACGTGCTTGACGTACCTAAAATGCACATGCCAAGGAGGTTCAAAATAGAAACACTCCTCAAGACCATAATCAATGTCTCCAAAATAGTACCCAAGTGTTAGGTCGGAGAAAATAAGGAACTTACCAATAAAGTTGACTAACTCGGGAGTTACCTCCTTGGGTGAAGGTTTTCTATTACCTTTCATAGGGGAAGCGACCTCACACCAATGCTTCTTGCTCTTGTTTTCCTCAACCATTGTTGGTGTAAGCAGAGGGATGGTCTTTTCAATGTGAGGGTCATCCAATGACTCCTCGAAAGGCTTTTTGTGCAAAATTTCCTGCACACATTCATCAACGATTGGATTAATCTTATCAAGAAAATAACATGTATCATCAAAAGTAGAAGGATGTTTCATGGCATCAGATAAAGAAAACATATCTTCCTTATCCCCGACCCTAATTAAGTGTCATTCTACCATTGCTAACATCGATTAGGGCTTGGGAGATGGCTAGGAACAGCCTACCAAGAATTTGGTCGGAAGAGATTCCGAGCGAATACTCATATGGCATTAGGGACTATCACCGTGACCATCAGGTTAATCTATTTTCGGATTTCTCTTGGCCTGAACCACCACGTGCTTAGCAATTCTAGCATTCTTCTAACCCTCAGTAGCCCAGGGGGATCCACATCCGTGACCACCCTCATTCCTTGATTTACATCCTTCCACTTAGCGTGTTGACATTAATTCACTTAGGTTTTATTGCATTAGTAGTCGTAGTTCTCAACGTGAATTGGTAGGTTAGACAATGAGTAAAGAGGAAGTAAGGGTAGCTCCTTGGGCCCAGGGAATATGACCCTCTTGTGCTTGCACGAAAGGTATTACTTGACGATCCAGTGCACTTGCGGGACGCTCATCACTCGAGGAGACAAAATAAGTACCACTCTTCAAGTGGGTAGACTCTAATTGCATGTACTGTTAGCTCTTCATGTAAGAGTACTTTTCCTTCAGTTTCTTCTTTCCTTTCTTGGTTCTTGATTTATTGAAACAAAAAGTTTTGGCTTAATGGATTGTCATATGCAGATATCACACAAATACAATTTGATATATGTGATCGCAAAGCTAGGTCTTTTATTCGTATATGATTTGGGGACAACTACTGTTGTATACATAAACCAAATCAGCCTTGACCCCATCTTTCTCACATTAGAAGCTTCAATAATTGGTGGGTTTTATGCTATTAATAGAAAAGGGCAAGTTCTTCTTGCAATTGTTAATGAAGCAACTCTAGTGCCTTTTGTTAGTGGCCAGGTGTGTTAGTATTATGGTGTTTCTTCATTGTCTTACTAAGTTTGTACTAAGCATTATTTTCAGGTGATTCAGCTGAACAATCTAGAGCTTGTTGTGAATCTTGCCAAACGTGGAAATCTTCTTAGGGCTAAAACTTTGGTAAGTTACCATTTTTATGATTTGATGTTGATTCTAATGGATTTTGTCTTGTGTATGATGATTATGTTTGTCATAGGTTTAATCTTCTAGCAAAGAAGCATTATTAAAGTTATAATTGTTTTTTGTCCATTGTTATTGCATTTTATTCTGGTCGGAATGAATTCCAGTGGACCATATTCTTGATACTGACTTTAAAATTACGTTTTACGTATCTTTTTTTTTAATCAAATATATCATGTGTTAAAGATATGTTGGCAGAGATCACCTCATATTTTATATTGTTTTTGTATCATGTTGTTCATCATATAATCTGCTAACTAGCACAGAAGAAAGATCATCTTTAAATCATGCAAGGCATGCACCAATCTGATGCTGTCAGTGACCATATGATAAAGCCAACTACATATCTTAAGTTCATGCATATGATTTTGAACAAAGTTGTAGATCAATAGTGTTTGCTTACATATAATACTAAACAACATATTATAAAGTTACTTACTTCTGTCCCCTCGAGTGAGTCGAGCAAGGTAGTGACACATGATACTAATCTAATTTGGACAAGTCATTCACGTACGTAGTAGACTAATCAAGAAGGTGTTGCACATGATATCATGGGAAAAAGAAGCAACCATGATGTACACCAAAAGCAGTTTGATGAAACTTATCCCTTTGTTGCTTTCTTTCTTCTCTACCAGACTTATTCAAGATCTTGTTGGACAATCTCCGTTTCAGTATACTCCTTTCATGTAGTGCTCATCTTCAAATGTGCATTGTATTTTTCTCCTTTTGAACTCTATGGCCTCACTATCACAATGTAGCACCAAAATCAATGCCATATGGCTTAAATTACAAGTAATTTTCACGTAGGTTGAATCTTTTAATCCTCTCCTCGAACACTTGTATCAGCACGTCCAATATGGCACGTTCCTGTGTTATAGGCTCGAGGTCCAAAAATGGCTAAAAGGTGTCATTCAGAGTATATCCCTATGTTTATGTGTCATTTTCTCTCTCAATTCTCTTATGGTGAACATGAGTGGTGCTAAGTAACATCAATCATTCAACAAATTCCCTCAATTGTTGGCCATAATCCTCTTAACAACAAAAAAGAAAAAATATTTCTTGTAGTTAACAGCTTCCAAAGGTAAAAAATAAAATAATTTAATAAAATACTACAAATAAGAGTCATCAAGTCTGAACGGATAGTGAAATTGTAAACAATAAACCAACAAAGTAGACAGAGAATCTGCATAAACATATTAATTTTTGAAATAAGTGTTTTAAATATTTATATTACACAAGAAAACCACATATATTGTCAATCTGAAATGTTAAAAACTAAACACACTGATTGTTATGCGATGAGAGCTAAACTTTCACCAAAAGGAGATGGCACAAAATTTCAACATGTATACACAGAAACAATGTGAATTCCACCGAACCTTGTTGTTCGATTGAAATCGATCAAACAATCAAACAATGGAATTATACACAATGAAATTAACTATATATGTACAAATCTGACAAAGGGTTTGGAAGGGAATAAACTTTATAGTATGTATATATGTATATGTATATGTATACGAATGCTATGAGGGCAAATCTTCATTTTTTTTAAATAATGTTTTTTAAATATAATATTAACTAGTGAGTGTGTGTGGGCGATAAGTTTTATATGAGTTGATCACATCTTGAGTTATTTAGTGGTAAATAAAATTCATTTTTTTAACATTAAAATGCTATTTTTAATTAATAAATATATTTTTCAATAATAAATTTTCATTAAAAGGAATTAGTGGGACATGTTAAGGGTATTTAGTTAGAGAACCAACCATAGATTTATGATCATAATAATGTTAAAACTATAGAAAAATAAAATGAAAAATTCAAAAAGAACTAGAATTAAAATTAGACAGACATCAAAATATCCAGGCTGGGGCTAGTTGTCATTATATGTCCAATTAAAGACAAATGCATGTATGCGTTCTATTTCAATTTCTGATTCTGTTCATGGTTCAATGGAGCCATTGGAATATATTCCGTACCTTACTCGTAATTAGTTCTCATATGCATTATATATGTTTATATTTACAATAAATTTTAAATATTTATGCTACTTATTAACAAGTAATTAAACGCTATTTAGCCGCCACTCGCTTAGTGCATGTAATAATGTACTTAGCCAGTGCATGGGTAGGTGTAATTGTTCATGCCTACAGGTATTCATTTACTGCATATTAAGTCTTTTATGAGAAAAGTAGTATTTTTTACACCTCCAATAATATATGACAGGAGAGATTTACTATTATTAGATTATAGTCGATGATATATCATTTTGAACACATATAGTAGATTTTTATTGTTCCATGTATTAGCTCACTCTACATGATACATCTTTGTTAGTTCCGCCGGTTAGGGTTTGTGAACTTAGAGGAACACTCACTCACTTAAGCACTCAAAGAAAGCAAACACAAACCACAAAGAGGAGACACAAGATGTTGGTAACCCAGTTCGGCATCCACTTGCCTACATCTGGGGGGCCATGCCCGAAGATCAACAATCCACTAAAAAGGGGTAAAAGATAGAAGAGTACAAAACACACTTGTCACTCTCTCACATACAAAGAATACTACCCTCTCTAGATTGTCCGGTACCTCTCTACTCCCTCTTTCAAGAGTCGTACCCAATCCTAGACCAAGGTTGTATATATAGACGCCTCAACGTCCCAAATATAGCGCATACCCTTTTTAGAATCTCCGCGGCTTCTAACTTTGGAACCTTCCGAAATTAGATGTCGTAACTTATGTTGTAACATTTGTTGCGACATTGGCCCTGGCTGTTGGCTTGGCTGAATTTTGGCTCCATTGCTAAGCGACCTCAAGACACCCTATCTGAGTCGATGTAGCTCGATCACCTGATCCGAACCTACCAGCAACTAACCTCCCTCTTCAGCTCCTCACCACACAGCCCCCTCGTAAGGGGCGCACGTCCTATGTGCGTCTTCATGCAACTTGCCAAACTTAGTCTTCACATCACCCAAGTTTGGTCTTCAAATCTTCATCAAAGATCTTCATTCAATCAGCTGAATCTTGCCAACAATAGGCGCATCTTCAAACATACCCTTAATAGACTTCATATCATCTCCATTAAGGTTCTTCAAATCTTCAACAAGGATCTTCAAATCTTGCCTTCAATAGTCTTCAAAAATCATACCATTGATAGGTTGTTTCTTCATTTAGCTTCACCCATATTTAGTCTTCAATCACATCTTCTAAATATGGTCTTGATGAGATCTTGATATCATTTTGTTGCTTGCTTGATCATCTTGCCTAAAATAGCTTAAACAAGATCTTCATTGAATCTTCATGAGAATTGCAACTTCTTGCCAAAAATAACTTCTCCAAGATCTCTCATGATATTTTCCACCTAGCCAAGATTGTTTGCCATGTCATCCTTCATTCCACATCATTCTCCATGCCATGTCATCATGCTTGCCATGTCATCTTGACTAGGTGTCAAATTATGCCAATCTTAAAGTGCATTTGCACTAACAATCTTTAATACACCTCTATATGCGTATGTCTCTTCACCTCTTTCAATGTATATATATGTTATTTAGGTTGCGTACCATGGTGTCTCCAGGAGATAAATGGATGCGAAGCTTGATGTCTGAATGGAATCCCTTGACATGAAAGAAGAAAAGAAGCAAGAGTACAATTGGAAGTATGTAGGGGCGTTCAGTTCAAGAAATATGACGATATGATTGGCTATAAATTATATAGATTGTGAGCAATGGGAAACACCAGGGTGTGCTTCATAGAGCAAAGGTGAATGAAAAGAGGACAAGAATGAAGAATCTCAATTACCAGTTTGATTGGACCATCAGCACCACAATTACTGGAGTATGAACAACAGTGCATGGACTTCAATTACTCAAGGAAAGCCAACAGATGAATTTACTCAAGGGCATGTCTGTTTTAGGTTAATTTTATGATGAACTTATATATGTCTTTAATTTTTAAGACATACATCAAACAAGTCATTTATTGTTCTTCACTTTCTATTTTATCTTTTGCTATGCATATACATATACATATATATAACTTCGGACAGGATGAATATATTTGTGCGGAAATGAACTAGAAAATAATGCATGGAAATTGGAAAATGCTTCATTATTTGCCCAATTTTTGGTGTTCAAGATGGACATTGAACATTCATCATGTATGCCCCACAATAACGTACTTGAAAAAAAAAATGGACACCTTTCTTTTTTGATAATTACCATAATTCCACTTCTTTTTTTTCCCATCTTTTTATATGTTATAGGTAGAGAGACCCCACAAATAATTGAAGTGCGAATAACTTTTTTATACACCTAAAATTTACCCTTTGTAAATTATCCATATCAAAAAAATTCTAATAAACTTGTTTTGACTTTTCCAATTCTTTTATATATATTTATTGGCATATCATTAAAATAGCTTTTTAAAAACCATCTAAACTTTAAAATTTCACACATTTGTATAAATTTTTAAATAATTAAAAATCTTATCCAAGCAGTAAATATGGTCTCTTTTGAAAATTTACCCTTTTGTAAATTATTCACATAAAAAAATTCTAATGAACTTGATTTTGATTTTTCCAATTCATTTATATATTTTTATTGGCATATCATTAAAATAGCTTTTTAAAAACCATCTAAACTTTAAAATTTCACACATCTGTATAAATTTTTAAATAATTAATAATTTTATCCAAGCAGTAAATATTTTCACTTTTGAAAATTTACCCTTTGTGACTTATCCACATCAAAAAATTCTAATGAACTTAATTTTGACTTTTCCAATTCATTTATATATATTTATTGGCATATCATTAAAATAGCTTTTTAAAAACCATCAAAATTTTAAAATTTCACACATTTGTATAAATTTTTAAATAATTAAAAATTTTATCCAAGCAGCAAATATTGTCACTTTTGAAAATTTACCATTTGTAAATTATCCACATCAAAAAATTCTAATAAACTTGATTTTGACTCTTCCAATTCTTTTATATATATTTATTGGCATATCATTAAAAATAGCTTTTCAAAAACCATCTAAACTTTAAAATTTCACAAATTTATATAAATTTTTAAATAATTAAAATTTTTATCCAAGCAGTAAATATGGTCTCTTTTGAAAATTTAAAATTATTATAATCCTAAACTTTTATAGATTTTTATTTTCACAATAACAACTTAAAATATAATAAAAGCGATATCTCCTAATTTTTAGTTACTTTATTCTACCATCGGCTCACATGTTTTTTAAAAATAAATTACGTGTGCCCCATGGCACAAATTTGTTTCTATATATATATATATATATATATATATATATATCCCTTAATGAATCCTATAAATTTATCTCAATTTTATAGAACATATTAACTCTCTCTCTCTCTCTCTGAGATTCTATCCCTTAACTTTCTTCTGTTGGAACCTCTAACAGTAGCATTACAATACTTCTTCTTCTTCTTCCTCTTATTTTCTCACTCACTCTCTCAAACTATAAGGAAAGAAGTGTTCTCTCTCACACACAAGGAAGAAGGAAGAAGGAAGAAGGATAGGCATCATAGGATGTAGTAAGGATTGAAGAAGGAACTCTAATTGTACCTACCAAGGTTTTTGAGGTACCATTTATTGTTCTTAATTTTGATCATTCCTTTTATCTGTAATCACATTTAAGACTAGTTTTTTTGTTTTTTTTGCATCGTTGTCCATGGATGAATGAAGAGTTCAAGGTTTTTCTTCTTTCTTAGTCTTCATGAATATTTTATATTAATATTAAAGTTTATTTAAAAAAAAAAGATTTGACCTTATCTTTTGGGTTGTTTTCTTGGAAATCCCACCATATGTCTTTTTGTTGAATTGTTTTGCAAATATTCCTTTTCAATTTCTATATTTACATATCACAAATCCTATCCACCATAATTAGTTATTAGTAAGTGATCATGAACAAGGGTCTAAGTGTTAATAATTTAACATCATTTAATTAAACAAATATTAGTATATATATATAGATAGATATATGAGTGTGTGTCCAAGTATCTAATATCTGTTAATTGATTTCATATTGAAATTAATTTTATTTCTTGCATACTTATATAAACTGAGAAATTTATACATATATCCTTTATTACAAGATGACATTCATAAAAAATATTTTTCAAGGGGCATTTATGCAAGAATTTTGGTTTTATGGTGGTATATAAATAATTATAATGTTTGCCAGAGATTAAATGTAATAATAAAATGCAAATTTGTTGATAGTGCTTGTCCAATTCATGAATCATGATGCTATATATTGGCTTCCCAATGATTGCTTCTTTTCATATGCACTTTTTTATGTGATTAATGTGATTAAACTATTCTAATATATATATATATATATCATCGTCATCGAATACAAAGAAATATAAACATTTCATCAAATTATACAATAGTGTTATATGTCACTATTGGGATCTACTTCTCTCCTAAAAAAAAAAAGGATTATAACAGCTAATCACATAGTATATGGATGAATTATTATATAATGAATATGAAGTATAAATAAAAAATATTCTTTGATTTTTCTTTATCACAAAAGAGTGAGATGCTCTTATAATTTTATGTGGTTCAAAACGAGACCTTTAATTTCCATTGAAAATGACCAAAAACAAGCCCTTGTTAGTGGTATGACAAAGTAGGTTTTGTTAAGTTTGAGTCTCATTAAAAAGGTTGTAAATAAATTCCAATTTTTATAGCTTTCCAAAGTCAATTTTATAGCTTATTGGCATCAAATTTGGCCTGTGGGTGATAGAGATCGAATTCCTGTGGGCACAAAGTGAGGGCATTTGGAATATTTAAAAGAACTCACACACGTCTTGATGAGTTCTGTATGGGTTGGGATATTTATTACTAAAAATTATTGGTTAGGGTTATTTGTCCCATTCAAAAGTGAGGATGAGATTTATCTTATAAAATAAAGGACGCTCTTGCTTATTTTCTTCTAATTTTGCACTCATGATAAACAATAATGAGAATAATATGACTCTAGATATATAGGAATAAAAAAAATTACATATTTGCCGTTATAAAAATTAGGGATTCATATGACATCTGCTAAACTTTTTGATAAAAAAAAACCACTTATATGGATATATGACAGTTTCACAACCATATTTAATAATGGTTTTTGACATTTTATATGAAATATATATAGAGAGAGGGGTTTTGGTTAAGAATATGAAGTATAAATTATAACAATGTTTCTTTAATTATATTTATATATAATTTTGTTTTTAAAGAGTTTAATTCATAAATTTCTTGAAAATACTAAATTATTGATGTAAAACTTTTGTACAATCCACATATATAGAGACAAGCATATAATTTGCAATGTTTAGATGAAAATTTTGAATTTGATTTTTTTTCGTATTTAGTTTATAAGTAAATCATATCACCACTTTGCATATATTCATATTTTTACTTAATATATAAATACAAGACATGCATGACATCATTTTTGTTTTAGTTATTCATTCAACTAGATTTCCTTTCCTTACTTTTATTTTAATAACATGACGTTAGAATTACTTTAATTCGCATTCCCATTTTTTATTCTTTCATTATTTGACCATTAACTTTTCAAGTAAATTTTTTTTATTAAATTATTCGTTCCATTAGCCCTTTGCTCCTTTCATTTTAACAACAAAATATTTTGAGAATTGCTTTAATAGGCTTTCTTATTTTATATTTTTTTCCATCATTGTACTGTCAATTATAAAACTAAAATTGCACTAAAATCACTAGCTTTTAACCACCAAACCCACTAGCTTTTAAGCACCACTTCCACTAACATATGTTTGTATAAAAGCTTCCCACTTATGTCCTACCAACCCTGCCTTTATTTCTCTTTCAATCATAAACCCTAATGCTTCCACATTCTTTCTTCTTTCACCATAAATTCAAGGTTAAAATGATTAGCATCCCATATAATTTAGATGTATACCATTATATATACAATTTTGTACATTTTCACAAGAAAATATAAACAATATATGTTGAACAAATTCATATATTTCATTAGAGACCAAAATATGATTGAAACTTCAAGCAAGGTATGACCATTGCTGCAATAGGCAAATGGTAGTTTTTTAATTCTACTATGAAAAGTCAAAAGTGCTATTTTTTAAAAAAAATATAAATTAAAATTTTACTGTGCGAATGTGAGGTGATTTTGGGGTGGTTGGGTTTAACCTTATTTAAATTCAATGCATTCATTTTATGCACAAGCTCAACTGAAATAGACTTATGTTCCTTTAATTTCTCCCAGCATCACTGCAAAGAAGACAAACAATGGAAGCATCTAAATTGCAACAAAACAACAACAACAGCAGCAAGAATGAACACATGAGCAAAACCCTAAAGAAAACACTCATCATCCTCAATTGCTTCCTCTTAGCCATAGGCAACACAGGTGGCCCTCTCCTTTCCCGCCTCTACTTCCAATACGGTGGTCACCGGCAATGGCTCTCAAGCTGCCTCGAAACCGCTGGCTGGCCAATCATCTTCATCCCCCTCATTATCTCCTATTACTACCGCCGAAAGACCGATTCTTTTGCCAAACCATACTTGATCACTCCTCGCATATTCATCGCATGTGTAGTCCTTGGCCTCCTCACTGGCCTTGATGACTTCCTCTACGCCTACGGCCTCGCCTTCATCCCGGTCTCAACATCGGCATTACTAATCTCAACACAACTTGCCTTCACTGCATTTTTTGCATACATCATAGTGAAGCAAAAGTTCACACCATTCTCAATCAATGCAGTGGCACTGCTTACAGTGGGAGCAGTGATATTAGGGTTGCATGGGAGCAAAGACAGGCCAGCTAATGTTACAAAAGGGAAGTATTTCATGGGGTTCTTTTTAACTCTTGGGGCTGCAGCACTGTATGGCTTTGTTTTACCTATGATTGAGCTCACATACTTGAAGGCTAAGCAGGCGATCACTTACACTCTTGTCATGGAGATGCAGCTTGTCATGGGTTTCTTTGCCACTGTCTTTTGCACTGTTGGGATGTTAATTAATAGTGACTTTCAGGTTAGATTATATAAAATCTCTCTCTCTAGTTCTCTATATATAAATCTAACTAAAATTATATCACAGGCCATCCCAAAGGAAGCAAGTGCATATGGGCTAGGACCAGTGAGGTATTATACTGTGCTAGTATGGCAAGCAATATTCTGGCAGTTCTTCTTCTTGGGAGCAGTAGGAGTGATCTTTTGTGTGCACACATTACTCGCCGGAATCATTATCGCAGTTTTCATACCGGTGATCGAAGTTTTTGGAGTTATCTTCTTCCATGAAAACTTCAGCAGTGAGAAGGGTGTTGCTCTGGTACTCTCTCTATGGGGTTTGGCTTCTTATTCTTATGGTGAGTACCGTGAGGCAAAGGAAAAGGAAGCAGCTAAAAGGGCCAAGGACATGGAGGCTCAAACCGTTTGAGTTGGAGTTGAATTCATATTGCTTAATTAAAGCAATATTCCCTGCCATAACATATTGCATGTTTGTGTTTCCTTGAGTGGTGTTTAGTGAGTTATTTAATCTCTTGTGGAAGGATGTTGTCTTCTTAACTTTCTTGGAAGGTACATGGATGCATGGTTTGATATGCTTTGTTTTGATTGCTATCATGTGCCTATGCATAACACAGAGAAGGAAATTGAAGTTGCATGCAGCTTATGATGTTCACGTACGTATAGCATACATGAGAATGTGTTGATAAATTTATGGGCATTTCTATAGTGTTTAGATTGCCATGCATGTAGGTACGTAAGCTTTTATTAAAGTATTTTTCTTTTAGTAAATTTAGGTTATTACACAAACGTCTACTTGAAATTAAGTAGAACATGCACAGTAATATTGTTTAAATATGCTTCTGACTAGCTAATTTCTCTTTTGCTCATTTAATGTGAAATATTGATCTAAATATATTCCATAGTAAATCCATGTTTGTGTTTGTTTCCAGCATAAGGAAACCCTAATATTGTTTCATTATTCGCAGTATGTGTAAATGAGTTGAGCTATAAAGATTTTTAAGTGGTTTCCTTCAATCAATTTTATTTAAGTGGTTTCTTTCAATATTTGCAGTGGAATATGTGTGTATTTCAATCCTTTAAATTATTCAAATTTGACAATATTTGGTTATTTGTATGTGTATGTAAATAGAGGAAAGCTCTCAGTAGAAGCTATGGAAAAGAACTTGCAAGTTGCAAGTATGATATTTTGTGTCAGCTTGATATTTATAAGTTGAAAGGTCAATTGAGCATTATTTGATTAAGTATTGGCATGATGATTCATAGAAATAGACACCTCTTAATTTAGTAATTAGCGGGACAAAAACACTCAAATCAATATGAAATTTAACCAATGAAAACACAAACAAGAAAACAAAGAAGAAAGACACAAGGACTTCCATAAAAATCATGAAAATCTGAGACAAGCTATGAGTGGAGGAAAATATATATTTCACTTATTGTTCGGAGAAATTATAACAAAGATGAAATCCCATCGGTCACCTATGAAAACTTTTTTTTTTTTATAAATATGACAATCACAAATACAGTTAGGAGATATATATATAGAGCTAGAAATTGATCATTCATCCATACATTTTACCCTGTTTGTATAGAAATTGTGCTGGTCACCTTTAAAAACTCTCTAACAAAACAAGCATTACATGTGTGTGTGTGAGAGAGAGAGAGAGAGAGAGAGAGAGAGAGAGTGAGAGTGACCAAGAAACACTAACACTATTGCTCAAACTCAAATCCTAGCTCAATTCAGTTTAATATTACAATGAGTCCAAATTGTGAGTAATTTTGATAAGAGAATATATATTAGAATTTATGTAAATCAATATTGGTGCAGAGATATGTATTGAATTGGAAAGCTACTTTGCAACTAGATCCTTTGTTGTCTCCTACTTGGAAAAAAAATTAGTGGCTGCAATTGAAATTCTCAAAATAATAATTTGTTTATGTTTAGATTTTTATAATGAACTAAAATTTAAAAACATATTATTATTATTATTATTGTTGATTGTAATAATTGAGGTATTATTCCCTTGTGATTAATTATATATATATATATATACACACACACAATGCATGGTGACTAAAGATGGTAATAATACCCAAATCGTACCCGATCGACCCGATCTGACCCGACCCGACCCGAGTTTGACAGGTAAAACCTGGTTTGACCAGGTTTCGGGCCGGGTTCTGGTAAAACCCGATTAATGTAAAGCAGGTGCAGGTACAGGTATGAGAATCCTGATACCTGACCCGAACCCGAACCCGACCCAAAATTAATTAACAAATATATACCCAATTATATATATTCAAATTTTTTATTAGGGTTTTTAAAACCTATTCTATGATGTTGAATTTGTCTATTTTGTGTTGCTTTAAATGCATATTTTCAATGTCTACTCTATGGTGTTCATTCAAATAAAAAAAATTATGATTTTTTATTGACATTTTTAATTTTTACTTGGGATTTTAATTTTATTTTAAATATTTTTAAATAAGATCAAGGCGGGGCGGGTATCCCAGCGGGTACCCGAATACCCGTCGAGTGCGGGTGTGGGTTGGGTTTTTGAAAACCTGTCGGGTTCGGGTTAGCTGGTACAGATGTGGGTATGGCAAAATCAGCACTCGACCCGACCCGACCCATTGCCATTCCTAATGGTGACAAAACTTACTCACGTGGGACGTCATTTTTTTTTTCAATGATGTGATTGCAAATAATGATTTTTATGTTTTAAAAAATCACCTCCTCTGGCACATTTTGGGTATAGAGACAAGGCTGGAGATTTACCGAGTGAGCCTCTAATTTAAGAAACCTAATGAAAATGTCAAAAAATTTCAAAATGAGAAAAAGAAATAAAGCAATTTATGGTGAAAAATAAGGGATCATTAATGTTCTCCAAGGGTGTGAGTGTGATATCTAGCTAAATTTCTAAGTCCTAGACTTCCTCTATTAACTCATTGATGTTAGTTTGATATTCAGCTGAGCTAAGTTTTCAAGTGCTAAAGTTCCTCTTTTAAATCTATGATATTAATGAAATTTATCTAAGTTTTCAAGTGATTAAATACGTCTATTAAATCATTGATGCTAACAATTTGGAGATGGTTCATACAACTATCATGTATCAAACACTAAATCATATGCATCATAATTATAAGATTTGTTCTTAAGCATTTTATTTTAACGTTAATATATATACATACTAGAGCACTAATTCCATTAGAAGAAATATGGATTTATTTACATAAAAAAAATTGGTTAAATGAACACATTTTGAGAGAATAACATCAGATAAATATATATGTGTGTATCTATTTAAGTTTGCACTGGTTTTTTCTTGAACGTAATTATATAAACTTATTAGGTCAAGAGTTAGAAAAAAATATATAATTATAATGTTTGGTTTGACTAAATTATAAAAGAAATTCAAATTATAAGATAAAAATGATTACAAGTTTATTTTAAAATAAAATTTTGTAGTCCTTTTGCCAAATAGAGTTAAGTACATATGGACCCCTCCATTATTCACCAAAACCTGAAACTCTTTTGTCTTAAAAACAAAGAAAAAAAAACCTCAATTTATTACTTGGATGATTACATATCTTGTTTAGATTTTTATAAATAATAATTGGACTTTCATGTTTAATAGTTCAACTAATACCCTTAGTAGTTCATATAGGAAAAAGGATCTTTTGTATATATTTATTCATGAAATCAAAAGGTTTTTTTTTTCTAATTTTGACTGAAAAGAAATTAAGGCAGCTCCATATCCTATCTATAATATATATGAGACTATTAGGAATTAAGATGAAGCCATTAATTGTTTAGTGAAACGTAGAATAACATAATTTCTTTTATACAATATGACTATTTATCAAGTTGTTATTCAACTGTTAACTGTTACTTTCAAATCTCATACACATGATTTTGTTCGTCGACACTCAGTTCCATATTCACACTACCAAAATAAAATGTTGACAAATGGTGCTTTCACTTAAAAACTAGTAAAGGACTCTCTAAATGGAAATGCAAGGAGAATGATTGATAAACACTCTAAAATATCATCTAAAGCAGCATCAATAATTGAAATCTTAACTTCCCATAAAATTCTTCCAATCTAGATCTTAACTTTTAATTATTATATATATATATAATCTAGGCATATATATATTCTAACATCACATAACGTTTAATTTGTGGTTTTTTCCACACACAAAAAACAACTTAATAAATGAAAATTAAAACCATAACAAAGCTCCAAACCAATACATTCATATCATAAATATCATTAGAGACCAGCTAGATACAGTTCATTCCTTGTATATATTAGAGAAAATTCATAGTGCCATTAATTAATATTAGACCATTCAATCATTCTTAATTCTCTCCAACTTTATGAGATATAATAACTTTCCTTTGTCCTTAACTCTTGAATGCATATCCTCCACTACAACCACAAGAATATAAAACCTCTTCACTATCTTCTCCTATATATACATATACATATTGCTAGTAAGCCAGAGAGCACTTCATCATCAAAAGAGAGAAATAAAGAAGATATGAAGGAAATAGAAGCTCAACAACATCAAGGACAAGAAGCACAACATGAACAAGAGGTGCAAGTTAGCAAAACCCTAAGAAGAGTTGTGCTCACAGTGAACTTCATTATGATGTTTTTAGGCTGCACAGCAAGCCCTCTCCTCCTCCGGCTCTACTTCGTTCGTGGCGGTCACCGAATATGGCTTTCAAGCTGGATTCAAACTGCCGGCTTCCCTATAGTCTTTATCCCTCTCATTATCTCATATTATCATCGGCGAAAGACCGATAAACACGCGAAACCTTACTTGATAACACAAAACTTGTTCCTATCAAGTTTAGGGCTTGGCATACTCATTGGAATCGACAATCTTCTCTACGCCTACGGCGTCTCCTACCTTCCTGTCTCAACTTCTTCTATCTTGATATCCACTCAATTAGGGTTTACAGCACTGTTTGCATTTTTTATAGTGAAACAGAAGTTCACTGCTTGTTCTATTAATGCTGTGGCTTTGCTCAGTTTTGGAGCATTGATATTGGGATTGAATTCAGATGGAGATAGGCCAGAAGGGGAGTCTAAAGGAGAATACTTTGAAGGGTTTTTCATGACACTTGGTGCTGCTATTTTGTATGCTTTTGTTCTTCCAGTGGTTGAGCTCACTTACACAAAGGCAAACCAGGCAATCACTTACACACTTGTTATGGAAATGCAACTTGTTATGGGAGTCTTTGCCACTGCCTTTTGCACTGTTGGCATGTTCATTGCTAAGGATTTTCAGGTATCTCTCGCTTTATCACTTTCTCTATTATTTATCTCTTAGTAGAATACCTTTTAATTATTAATTTTTATAAATACTTTTTTGCTGAAAAGACTTTGCCATGCCCAATTAATACCAAATTAAATGGTCTTCAAAAGTTAAACGTCTCTTAAAAATATAATATAGTAGGTCTATCTGGAACTAATTTATATGTTTGGTTGCTTTAATTTCTTTAAGAAAAGTCAAAACACTATCAATTAGATTTAGAAAAATATTGAGGTGGTTGTTTTAGTGCCAAATGGCTTTTTAAAGGCTGGTTAATTAGTTTTTAAATAACAATTTGTATTATTTATACCTAAATGAATTTTTAAATGCGGTTTAGACTGTTTAGTTTTGTAAGTACTGAATTGAATAATGTGACGACTACAGTATCATTTTCACACAAATAATTTGACCATATAAAAATAATTAAAGAAATATTTCATAATAGAAACCAATTTATAATTAGTCAATGATTTTAATTTCATTTTTATTAAAACGTACATATTAGATAAGTCAGAAATCTAGCTAGCTAGTAATTACTTCTCATTTCTAATGGCTAATTATATATGTTTTCAATAAATGAATAGGAAGAGTGAATGGTTGGGTTTATAATTAATGAAATTTGCTTGTTTTGAATGATTAGTTAATTCATGAGGTATCCATCTATCTATATGATAAATAAATGTCATCAAACTTAAAACTCAAGTACTAATTAAGGCAATGACTGCAATTAAACCAATTAGTTGGACAAGCTTGTCATAAGTTTAAAATTACTGAATCTAGTCTCTTTCATATATTTATATGGACCCTAAGTTTTTTGTAATTTCTTTTATATATATATATATTTCAAACTCAAGATCTCATGGTCCTTTGAATAGGAAAATTACATTTAGAATTGAATTGGGCCATTATTTAGAAGCCAACTCTTATAAATAATAAGGTTTAAGATTACAATCAACCAAATTAATACATATTGGGCTCCCTTTTGTTCTCACTTATTCATCAATTACGTTTACTTCCATTTTGTGATGGCCATCTCATATCCCTTTCATTATAATAATAGAATAATAATAACTTCTAATAGTTTATGTCAATTAAATATATAAATTTCATTACATAATATATATGTACAAAACATTATTACCCTTATACCATTAATATATGCGAACTATTATTATTCTCTTGCAAAGAAAACACATGCATCATTAGTGTTTGTTTCAACTGATAACTAATCAAGCATATATGTTTATTCATTATTTGTTAATTAATGCATGAATGAATGAACTTCGCATTCATGCATGCATGCAAGCATGCATCATTAGGGTTTATTTCAATAACTAATCAACCATGCATATATGTTTATTTATTAATTAATGCATGAATGAATGAACTTGTCATACATGCATGCATGGGAAGAACACATGCATCATTAGGGTTTATTTCAACTGATAACTAATCAACCATATTTATTTATCCATTATTTTTTAATTAATGCATGAATGAACTTCTTATGGATGCATTCAGGTCATTCCCAGAGAAGGCAAGGCATTTGGCTTAGGAGAGTTTAACTACTATCAAGTGCTAGTATGGTCTGCAATTCTATGGCAGTTCTGTTTCTTAGGTATTGTCGGCGCAATCCACTACACATCGGCACTGGTCACTGGAATCTTCTTAATGGTGCTTATCCCTGTGACTGAGGTTTTCGCCATCATCTTCTTCCATGAAGTGTTCAATAGTGGAAAGGGTGTTTCCCTAGCACTCTTTCTTTGGGGTTTTGTTTCTTATTTCTATGGAGAGTTGAAGGCAAACAAGAAGAAGAAGAAGAAGAAGAAGCAGCAGCAGCTTGCAGTTTAAGTGCTGGAATTACCAAAGGGTGCTACTTAATTTGAACTCTTGATAAGTGTTTATTTAATTAGGGTTTTTTTACTTAAGGTTTTTTAGTTTGATTTGTTCCTATTTCAACAAATCACTTCTTAAATTAAAACAATGTGTATTGGGCTTTGGTTATTGTTATCTAGTCTTCAAGATGCCAATTGTTTGCAATTATGCATAATATAAATATATTGTTTTTGTTAACAGATCTAACAAAATAAATGTGAAGAATAAGTATGATGCTTTTGTTTTTAAGGTTTCCCTTGGAAAATAGTATTACATAAAGCCAACTAATTCTGAATGTAATTCCACCTGTTTAATTTGAGAGTAATTATATATGAATAATCTCTTATTAAAAAAGTAAATTTACTGTAAATTTAGTAATTCTTTCAAATAAATATTCCTAAAAAATTAATTGGTTTGAGACCTCGAATTGGAGAGGAGATGTTGTCTTGCCACTTGTTAAAAAAAAAAAGGTATTTTCGTTTTTTTATTGCTTAAAAAAATTATAAGAGGCTTTGCAAATCAAATGCTAGAATTCTCAAAGATTAAACTATCGCAATAATATCTCTATTTTAAATGTATATACAATTGACATATAATTATGTTTTAATGATTGTACATAAAAAAAAAAAAAACTATGCATAGAAACTAAATTAAAAGAAAAACCCTAATCATTTATCTCTTACATGTTTTATATTTTAAATAATAAAATTTTAATTTATAATTAAGGTAGAATTCCTTCACTAATTAATTAATAAACACGTGCAAAGAAAGAACATAATTATAAATTTATAATCTAAGCAACATTAATATCATCTCCAACTTCAATAACTTGATCTGATCTTTCTCCAACCACTTGATCATGAGCAACATCCTTTTGCTTAGACTGAAGATAATCACCATAAGAATAAGAAGCCATGCCCCACAAGGAGAGCACAACAGCCACACCTTTCTCACTGCTGAAAGGTTCATGGAAGAAGATAACTCCAAGGACTTGAGTGATAGGGATGCATATAGCAATGATAATGGCTGCAAGCAATGTGTGCACATAAAAGATCACTCCTACTGCTCCCAAGAAGAAGAATTGCCAAAAAAATTGATGACCATATAAGCACTATGTAGTAGTACCTCACTGGCCCTAACTCATACTGCCTTGCTTCCTCTGGGATTGCCTGAAAATTAATCATATATATATATGTATGTATGTATGTATGGTGCAAATAAATAGCAAAATATAATGTGATTAGAAGGTCAAGCTAGCTAGATTGATACTTCCTTGGCAAATCTATATATTGCAACTCTTAATGAACAAAAAGAGGAAGTAGAGATAACATGTTGAAATTTTTAAAAGTCTAAAAATCAAAATGAACAGTATGGTAACATGATAAAAACTAAAACAGAACGTTAAACAAACTAAAATTTTTTTACTGGCTAATTGGATTGATTCCATCCCTTGCCCTTGTTTGGTTGGGGGAGTGGGGAGGGGTGAGAGGGGGTGAGAGGGAGT
Source organism: Dioscorea alata (assembly GCA_020875875.1). NCBI lineage: Eukaryota > Viridiplantae > Streptophyta > Magnoliopsida > Dioscoreales > Dioscoreaceae > Dioscorea > Dioscorea alata. The sequence continues at coordinate 1,547,428 of CM037028.1, read as the reverse complement.
GGGGAGTGTTTGGTTGGGGGAGTGAAGGGGGGTGAGAGGGGCTCACCCCTCCTCACCCCTCATAACCCACTCCCCCAAATTGGGGGAGTGAGGAGGGATGAGAAGGTTGGGTATTTTTGTTTTTTATTTTTTATTTTTTTAAATAGTACAAAATGTTAATAATACCCCCTTACATATTTGCTTAATTACCACTATATCCTCCTTATTATAACCCTATCTTCTTGTATTATATTTTTTATTTTTTAAATGTACAAAACTATTTTTATTTTTTTATTATTGTAAAGTTCCATTTTCTTGTATTATATTATGACTCCTTATAATTTTTTTTCAAATAAATATTTTTTTTCCTAATTATTGTATTATGTATAAATATATTTTATAATGTTTATCATATATTATATATTGTGTTATTATTATTATTATTATTATTATTATTATTATTATTATTATTATACAATTATATATATATATATATATATATATATTATAAAGGGTAAAATAGTCAAATACACATTACACTTTTTCTCTCTCCTCCCTACTCCTCTTTTCAACCAAACAAAGATAAATAAATTACTCCTCCACACTCCTCCACACTCCTCCATAAACCAAACACAATATTTTCTCAAACCCTCCATACTCCTCCCCCTCACTCCCCCTCCCAGGAACCAAACAAGGTTAGTTGAATATTTAAATTCTACATGTTTATAGAAGTACTTAATAATAATAAAAGCAAATATAATCTAATAGTCTAGAAAAGTTCTTTTGGTCATTTCATCAGTTAGGCTTGTTGACAACAATTAGAAAAGTACGCCATTGAACTAAATCAATAACACATGCATCAACTCATTCTAAACAAGTCTATCTTCTGTCATGTGCTAAAAGACATACAATAAAAACTAAAAACTTAAAAAAGAAAATTACTTTTTTCCTTTTGCCCCTGCCTCATTTTGAAATGTCTATCATTTATATAGTCTGATTCCATATTCAAATGACTCTAAGGGTACAATAATAGGCAATCAAGGACAAAAGCCTAACAAAGATAAAAACAGTTCAGACTACTTTATCTCAGTGGCCAGTGCATCACATTCTTGAAAGTGACTTCACTGGCTCAAAACTTTTCCCATTTTCAAAAAGAAAACATAATAAAATAACTAAATAAAAATATCTAACCTGAAAAGTCATGGTTGATGAGCATGCCAACAAAACAGAAAGGAGTGGCAAAGAAACCCATGATGACCTGCATCTCCATGACAAGAGTGTAAGTAACAACCTGCTTAGCCTTCATATAAGTGAGCTCAATCAAAGGAAGCACAAGACCATACAAAGCAGCAGTTCCAAGAGTCAAGATAAACCCCATGATATACTTCCCTTTTGTAACATTTGCTGGTCTATCACTGTTCCTATGTAGCCCTAATATTACTGATCCAACAGTTAAGAGTGCAACTGCATTGATAGAAAATGGTGTGAACCTTTGTTTCACTATAAAGAATGCAAAGACTGCAGTAAAGACAAGATGTGAAGCTAGGAGTAATGAGGAGGTGGAAACTGGAAGGAAGGAGAGACCATAGGCATAGAGAAAGTCATCAAGACCGGTGAGAAGGCCGACGATGGCGCAAGAGATGTAGATGTGTGGAGTAGTGAAGTAAGCCCTTGTTGAAGGGTTGGAGCTCCGGCGATAGTAGTAGGAGATGATTAGAGGGATTAGGAGGATTGGAAAGCCGGCAGTTTCAAGGAAGCTGAGAAGCCAATTCCGGTGGCCGCCGTGGTTGAAGTAGAGCCGGGAAAGGCAGGGGCCACCGGTGTTGCCGAGCATGAGAAGGAGGCAGTTGAGGATTGTTAGGGTTTTTCTTAGAGTTTTGTTCATGTGGTTCTTGTTCTTGTTCTTGTTTGGTTGTGTGGATTGTGTGTCCATGGTTCTTTCTGTTTGGTTGTGAGGGAGGGATAAACTTTGAATAATAAGGAAGGAAAACACTTAATATATGATATAATATAATATATTTATTTAAAAAAAAAAGAAAAAAAAAAGACTAGAGAATTTATGTAGTTATTTTCACCCTAGGCCAACTGATAAAAAATATATTTCATTATATATATATATTTTTAAATCATAGTTATATATTATATATATCCCAAACCATATTGCAATTTGCACCCCTTGTTTTTATTTTATTTTTTTTTATTATGTGAACAAACGATCTCACATATATATTTTTATTATTTATTTTTTATCATATAATAAAAAATTTTAAGCTGGCAATTTTTTCACTGTGACAAACTTTTATTTTACTATAAATAAAAAATATTTTCAGATCAAGCTCCAAAAAAATATAACCACCCATTAGTCTAGATCAGGGCTGGCCTAGACATAAGTGACTAAGGCTTATCCGTAGGGGCTCACAATTTTCTAAGGCCCATAATTCATATATTTTTTTTAAAAAAATAATATTTAAAATTCTTAGTATTATCTTATGCACATAATTATATGATGATTTTAATTTTTTTTAACTATAAAACTTAAATTTTGATAATATCAAAACACAATATTCTAAGTTCTCACAATTGATGTTTTTTTAATTATAATTTAAATTTTTGTTTACTATCATCCTATAATCCTATTCATATAATTATGAAATTTTTATTTTTTTAAATTATAACTCTTAATTTATGATATTCATGTTTTCTTTTTAAAAAATTATATTTTTAAATTTTTATTTACTATCATCCTATAATCCTATCCATATAATTTTTTTAAAAAAATTTAATCTTTTTTAACTATAACATTTATAATAGAGCCCCACAATTTTCTAGGGCCTCTTTTCTTTTTTTTTTTTAAATAATATTTAAACTTTTTATTTACTATTATTTATATGATCCTATCTACATAATTATAATTTTAAAAATTTTAATTGTTTTTTAAACTATAAAATTTATGGGGAAGTACCGGAAAATCCCTGAGAAGTTTGATTTTTTCCATTTAATCCCTGAAAGTCTCCAGTTTCCTCACAGGTCCCTCCATTTTGTTTTATTTACTTTTTAATCCAAAAACCACTGACGGAGGAAACAGAGGCATTTAAATTACTGTGAAATTACCTCAATGCCCCTCTGACAAAACATTAAAGAAACCGGCTGAAATGATGATTTTAACCCTCTTTTTTCCTTGGGGTTAAATGATATTGGAAATTACTTGATTACCCTCTGAACAATAAAATATCTTTTTTACAAAAACAACCTTAATTATTACTTTGTTAATTTTTTTTCTCTACAACAACCATTTCTTATATTGAAAAATGTTGAAATTGCATGAAAATTATAATTTATTTAATTAAAATCTTATAGTTTGAAATAAAAATTAAAATTTTACAATTTTTTTAATTGACACTTATTTGAGAATATTTTTTTTATCACTCTAATTGTCACTTATTTTTCTGACTTGAGTTATACTTCTCATGTTAAAAAACTCAAATAAAAGTTTTTTTTAAAGTTATGGACTAAACTAATATTTCTCTTATTTCCGTTTCAAATTTTGAAATTGTTTGTAAAATTAGTTCACCAACATGATATAAAATTAATAACAACTTGGATTTTTTTATTAAAAATTAAAAATAATTATTTAGAGAAAAAACACTCACACTTCTTACTTTACAATATAATAATGTCAACTAAAACAGATGTCAATATAGCCCTAAAATAATGCCAATTAAGTTTTAGATAATTATGAATATCTACAATCGTTTTATGTGCTTGCAACAATATTTCTTTTAGGAAAAATTAATTATAGCTCCTCAAAGTTTCAAAACTTCCCAAACATACCCTTTGACATTGAGTTTCAAAAATTAATATATATATATCTAAGATCAATTTCTACTTGAGTCTCTCAGCGGCTTGACAAATGATAAACCGAAAGGCGGGGCGCTTGCGCTACTACCATACAAGGGCTCAGTAGAGGGTCAAGTCTACAGTGAGGTTCAAAGGAAGCCCAAAACAGGTTTCCTCCCAAAGAAAAAGAACTATGCAAGTTTCGGTCGGCTGAACCAAATTCAACAAGTAACCATCTGAATATACCTTAACACCCGTTTTCACAAGTAATTTTTCTCCCTATATTGTATAGTTTTTTTTATATTAGTCAGAGTTTATAAAATATTTGTGTATTATTATCCTTTCATATGTAGGTTTTATGTTTCTTGTTTAAACATTAGGTTTTCATGTGTATATTTAACGTTTCCTATGTACTAAAGCTGTGATTGGGACAATCCCCATGCATAATGTGTTACGGGGAGACCAGTTTCATAAAGGTGCCATCTATGTGTCCGCTATTGAAATCACTCAAAGGAAAATAGGGAAGTGTGTTATCTTTCTGTGCGAAATGTTTGCTACTTTTGTGTAATGAGTTGTTCCATGTGTATAATACCCAATATCTGTGTAATATATAAGCTTCATGTGTAAAATCCTTACTTCCTGTGTATATTCCTAGCGCCTTGTGTAGAATCCTTGCTGCTTGTGTATAAAATGTAATTAATGTGTAGTGTTTCATTTTTATGTGTATATTATAGATTAACTGTGTAAATATGCTGACAACATTGTATTTGTTGTGTGTTTGCTTTGTAGTTCTTCGAACTTGTGCTAGCTAGTGACAAAGAGAATTGTTGACTGTTAGGAGACTGACAGGAAAAAAGACAAAGCTATTCAGGACACTGCTACTGGCGCCGAGGATGTGGAAGATGCTGAAGGGAGAAAGGACAAGGCCAGGCAGGAGACTACCACTACTGCAAACGACGTGACCATGGTTAGCTTAAACTCCTTTCCAGATATAACTGTACATGAAAGCCAATATAATACACAAAAACAAGAAAACTTACACAGGAAATATAATATCACACACAATAAACCAAAAACATACACAGTAAATAAAATTTTATACACATAAACGCAAAATCTTTACACAAGAAAATATGACATATACACAAGAAAAAAAATAAAACAAAGTTAATGCTATTAAACATGAGAAAGAAAACTCAAATATTCCACTTGTTGGATTGCTCGCGTCTTTCAAACAACATATTCATAAGTTTAAACCTGGAAAACAAATGTTACACAATCAAACCATATTCTACTCTGGAAACATAATATACACGGAAAGACAAATTAATACACAGGAATGTACATAATTTACACAAGAATGTAATGTATTTACACAGTAATGTTCATAATGTATACAGAAAAATAAATAAAATACACAGAAAGCACTATTTATACACAATAATTGATAATATTGCACAGAAACACATATTCAATAGCAACGAACTAACCTAACCGAGTCAACCATGCTTATTACTAGTAGATGGCATGTCTCTTTCATCCAAGCATTAAAGGATTCTGCTACATTTGAGTACATCTCACACCATCGCATTCTTTTAAATAAAAAGTTCGACCAATGATCAATGTCCGACTTATTTAGCAACCAAGCGTGAATTGCTTTTGGATGCGCTGTCGTACTAATGCCTCCACCTCAAATGTGAGTTGCTTACATTGTCTTCATCCGAAACGAGTCATGAGTTTCGTATTTAGAAGCATACACTCGCCATTGGTATTTCAAAGCAGTGCACCTTACAGTTATCCAGATTTTGTCATTTTTTACAAATATAAAGTCAAAATTTTTCCTTCTATATATGCTTCGCAGGCAATCTTTAAAGATGTTTACATTCTCAAACCGTTGGCCTACTTTTAAAGTGGAACCATCATGTGTATCGGTACACCCAGCAATACTGAGCGCCCAAAAAAATCATGTTCAGAGAGAAAAGTATCGCCATTGGTATTTATACTGTCTGACAAGAACTCTCTGCGTTAGAAAAAAAGTGCAAAATACACACGAACAGATATTAGTACACACGAAACAAATATTCTACACAGGAAACAATAATAATACACAGGAAGTAATAATTTTACAGAGGAAATGATTATCATTCACAGGCAAACATCTCAAACGTACAAGAACAGGTATAAGACTAGTAACAAGTAATAACAGTTGTTGTTGTATTATGATGGGATCAAGGAGGCCAAGTTCCTATCTGCAGAGACACGCACTTCCTCGATGATGATATCCACGACAAATTTGTTAAAGCTACAGTATATATGACACCTGTGTTGGAAATCCACGCCAGACTCAATTGGGCAAGCGTTGTCTATGAGTCAGGCGTTACAAACTTCATTCTCACTTCAGAAACATCTAGGGCTCAACGGACACATATTTCACCCATGACTGACTCCCATGAACTTAGTATGGTGAATTGAAGTACACGTCCTTCTCCTTTGAATCGCACCACGACGGAGAAAGTTTCCATTGTTGATGACGCCTACGTCAACTTTAAAAAAACTTGTAAGAATCCACATCCACAAAAGAATGTTAATAATGTGCAAAACGATAGTAACAACTACAAGAACAAAGAAAATGGCAAGAAGAAAAAGAACAAAAAAAAATAAAAACAAGAACAAGTTCAGCACCAAAAAGAAGAAGAACAAGAACAATAACAACAACAACAACAACTTCTTACGTGTAGATATCTTCACTTCAACCTTCGGCAAGGCAACCAAGATGAACAACGACAGCTTCAACAACAATGGTAGTAAGAATGAGAAGGAGTGATCCTTTATGACAAAAGAAGCTTCATGCCTTACTTTACATTAAATGTGATGTGACATGGAGGGAAAGAAACTCAACTTTTGACTTTTTAACCTCTCACATGGTACAAGGGCATTTATGATATTTCCTCTCCAAATAACTGACGAAATTAACAGCAGGGATGAAACTAAATTGGGTTTGAAAAATGAGGGATCTAACGGGAAATAAAAATGTCAGAGGGACTGCAGTGGAAGTTTGAAACTATCCAGGGACTTTTAAGTAATTTTCCCAAAAATATCTAATTTGATAATTTGATTGATTTATGTTTTTTTATTATATAATTTATTATTTAAAAAATATTTATTATGGTCTAGATCACAACATAATTCATAAGTCACATCAGACAGTGATTCTCTTTGGTGCTGTTTGTTTGGGTGCATTTGGAGTTACATGTAGCTCCAAATGCACCACTTTTTATGTTCAGTTGTTTGGTTTAAAGGATTTAGTTTTCCTTTGACCAGAAAAATACCTTTGATTGGCCAAAAATCATGAATTTGGTTTTACGGTCGATTTGGCCGTAAAACGAAATCCGCAGATTTTGAGAAACCTCACACGGGAAAACCAAATCACTATCTATACCTTTGAGAAACCTCTTCCCTTCACCTCTATTTCACCGGTCAAACTCTCTCGTTGACACCAGTTCTAAGGTTTGATTAGAATCTTACTGTTTTTATTCCCTATTTTTTAAAATTTCCCCAATACTCATTATTCATCACAAATCCCATTCTCTGTTTCTCTTTGCAATCTTGGCTATTTATCTCTGGTTCTTCCAATCTAGCACTCACTCTTACTCTCTTTGGCTGGCATTCTTTGCTTCTATGAGGTTAGAGCTTGATGATTTTGGTTCTGTGAATCTAATTGTGGTTTGAATGTGGTTTAATGTGATGATTTTGTTTGTTTAGTGGGGGATGTTGTGGGTTTTTCTTGGTAATCTCGTGTGAGAATGAGGGTTGTGATTTTTTTTTGTTTTTCTTTGATTTCTGATGAAAACGTTGGGTTTTTTTTACTGTGGAATCTTTGTTTGATTTGGCTGGTGAGTACTAGATCCAGTTCTGTGTTGATGACTAGTTAGGAGTTCTTGGTTTTATTTCGAATATGGAGGAATTAAGAAGTTATTTCTTGCTATTGGGAATGGAGGAAGCTGATTTATGGTTTTTTTTTTTATATCTGTTTTGTTTTTATTTTGAAGAAATCTGATGTTTTTGCATTGTTGCACTGTTCACCCGTCTTTGCATTTCTTTGGCATAAATGAAAAGCTGATAAATGCGAAGAAATCTATTTGTAAAAGTGCCCAAAATAGTATCTCAAGGGGTTTTTTATCAGGATCTTTGTTATTGTAAGTTTTCCTTTGTTTATTTAATTCTTTCTAATGTTTGAATGGCCAACTAAATGTTTTTAGTAGTTATTAACTTCAATGAAGCCTACCTTGAACACCTAGAAATGGAAATGTTCTGATTTTATCATAGATAATTTGCCTTTGGATGCTGTATTAGGTGTTTGATTGCAATATAAGATAGTAATTTTTAATTGGTGGTTACAATGCAATGTTTCATAGAAATATATTGTAATTATTCCACCAACTCTTTCAAAATTATTCTATTTGGTGGTGTTGAGTTTTATTGGAGTGATTAGCCTAAGAAATCATATACTGATACATCTCTAACTTATTCTACAATTAAACAAAAGGGTTTCTAAAAGCAAATAAGTCAATTTCTTTATGTTAAGGTTCACTTCTAGTAAACTAAACAAGTTAATAAAAGATATTCATCAATACTTGAATATATTTCTGCTACTCAACCAAACATGAGAATCTGATATTCCCATCTATTTGATTCCCATCTTTTATTTTCATGGAAATGTGATTATTGGAAAGATTGATACATTTCATGAGGACCTTACCAAAGAAAGGCATTTCTGCAAACAGCTGTATGACTAAATTAAGTCATACAGTATCTCATAAGTTTTATATGGTAGAAGAAAAGTGAACAGCTCAACAAAGGACTAAAACAAGTATATCATAAGTTTTATTTGCAAACAGCTGTATGACTAAAATAAGTTATCATTGTCATTGTCATTGTGAAATATCATCGCCATTTTATTTTCCATAGTTGAAATTGAAATGAAATTATATCTGACAGCTTACCTAGGCAACTTTTTAACATTCATCACTCATTAGCTCGTACCACTATTGAACGAGCTTTTGGTTCTCTTAAGGGACGCTTCAAAGTTTTATCATCAAGACCATTCTTTCTATTTAAAACTCAAGCTGAATTGGTTTTGGCTTCATACATTTTGCATAATTATATTATAAGTGGAGGAGAAGATATTTTAAAACCTTATGAGGAAGAATGGATACCCCAGTAGCCACAGGCAGAACGTAACATAAGAGAACAAAGGGAAGAGGCCCAAGAATGGGTGGCACGTCGAAAACGGATTGCATATGATATGTGGGCTAATAAGTAGATAACGATTCATTGTTTTTTTGTATGTTTCACTGTATACCATGACCAATGATGTTGTTTTTGCTTATTTATTTCACTTTATGGCTTCTACTTGATTCATTTTTTTGCTTCTATGAAACAAATTTGTAATTGTTATCATTTATCATATGCTTATTGTGAAACTTCCTTATGAAAAAAATTACTTGTGTATGTGCCAATAACAGAATGGACAATATAGGGATGTCAGAAGATAGCCAAATGTCTTCAATGAGAACACCCACTAAAAAAATTGGTGGTAATAAAAGATGGACCACTGCAGAAAGCCGATTTTTCATAAGATTCATAGCATCTCAAGCGGAGCAAGGCTTCAAAGTCGACAAGGGATTCAAACCCCAAGCATTCCATGCTGCAGTTATTGCAATAAAGAATGAGTTTGGAGTTAATGTTACTGAAGCAAATGCAACTAACCACTTGAGAACAATTCGCAAAAGATGGGCAAGAATTAAAAAACTGAAAGAGTTAAGTGGAATGGGATGGGATAATAGACTGAAGATGATTATTATGGGAGAATCAGAAATCAGGAATTATGTACAGGTATTAATTTATTTGTTATTTATTTCTATTTATGTTGTTGAATTATTTGTATTGAATGAAATGATATTTATTTAAACTTTCACCTGACTTGTTTCTATATCCTAGGCTCATCCACAGGACGAGGCATATTTAAACAAACCAATTGAGGATCATGACTTGCTCGAGATTATTTGCAGTAACGATCAAGCAACTGGACACCATGCTGTTCAATTTGAAGATGATATTTATACACATATGGATGATAACGTCGATTCCTGTCTTGATGACATATTTTTTTGAGGAGACTGATTGCCATATGTATACACCTAAACCCATTCACAACCAATCAGAGAGTACAGAACTCAGGGGAGCGCCTTCCACCCAATCAAGAAAAGAAAAGGGAAAACGAAAAATAGTCTCCGAAGTTGAAGCAATACAATAGATGAATAACATCATTAAGAAGGCATTCGGTGAAAAGAAGTCTACTAGAGATTTAGATTTCGCAAAGAAATTAATTAGTGAATGTATGAAACTGAAAGCATATGGGTACTCTGGTCGGGATATCAATAAGGCTTATGATTGGTTAATGGCCGACGATAGTAGAGCTATGGGTTTCTTGGCAAAAGATGAAGAATTAAAGAAATATTGGGCAGAGGATTTCTTTAAATCACTTCATAGTTAAGGAGAATTTTTAAGAAGGCCCACATAGGTTGTTTTGTATGTGTGTATTATGATATTATCATATGTCTAGTATCTTACAGTAATCTTTTCATTATTTTTTTTAATAGGGTGTTACAGACTATGGAACATATTGAAGTTTTTAGTAGTGAAACCATGAAGAATGTAAGAGGTAAGTAATTATATTCATGTCATTATTTATATATTATTATCAATAATTAGCTCATGAAAATAAAATCTGGAATTTTTCATATGTGCAGGTTGTTCCTTGTATCCTAAGAAAGCTATTTGAGAAACCATCTACCTTTGTTACTTCAAGAATTGATGTGCCTATTATGTATTGGTTTAATGCAAACTTTAAGGTGTTAGATTTATGTAATGGTTTTGTGCAAACTTTGAAGCACTAAATATGTGTACTGGTTTTATATGTTATGTTCCTATATTGTAACAACAGCAACATGATCCCCAAGGTTTAAGTTGTGTAATTTCATATGTTATGTTCCTATATTACAACGGCAGCAACATTGACCAAATCTTTCTCATTTATTTGTAGCATTCGATGTGTGAAGCTAGTGCAACTAAAACTTGTATGGACTAAACAAATGAAGGTTCCATTGTGCTTCTACTGCAAAACTGTCAAATTAAATTAGAACATGACTACTCTAATAACTTATTCTTTGTGTATTTTCATGCAAGTGTGTATTCTTTATGTTGGTTTAATTTTTTTTAAATGTAATAATATATAAAAATAAATAAATTAAATACTGAAGTAATAATTAGTTAATAATAAAAAAAGTTAATAAAGTTAATAATAAATGACAATTAATTTAATTAAAAATTTTAATGCATATGTTAATTAATATAATAATTAAATTAATCAACATTGACACTAAAAATAAAAACAAACACAAAAGATTATGAGTTTGAGAGTTTGGGGGATAATCTCACCATGTGTGCCCACATCTCTTAATACATCAAACCAAACACCGGATTTCATAATACAGATTCACAAATCCCTCTAAACAAACACAGTATTCTGTAATACAATATTTTCAATTACATCCAACCAAACACTAGATTTTACATTACTGTATTTTCAAATACATAAATTTTCAATTACATTGTAAATAAAAATACAATGTATTTACAATTATACCCAAACAAACATCACCTTTATCAAGTCAAAATAAAACAGTGGAGATACTTGTGTTGGTTTGTGTGATGTGATCATGTATGAAGGAATCAAGATAATAAAAGGTGACAGTTGTGGACTTTGGATTTTTGTGCATCTTTGAGGGCCACTGTGTTTGACTAAGATGTGTTTTAGATGCCAATTATATGTGAAATTTGTACACTAGTGACGGTGAAGTGGGAACATGGAAATAAACCTCATTTAAATTTTCTATACTCTTTTTCAACTAAAATTTTCCAAATCATCAACTGAAATATATATAATTTTAAAACTACTTCAAATGACGTACCCCTTTCTAGAACATTGAATATTGTTTAGGTCACATTGTTCAAACATCCACTTAATTCTTATAACCCTATTTTTTTTTTTTTAGAATTAGATAATCTTTTTAATACATTACAAATAAGAATAGCAAATCCAAAAAGATGTTGGATGTGGATGTTGATTACTGAAAAAATACTAAAAAATCACTATAAAATTATATTTTTGACTATGTTCATTCAAAGGATTAGAGATTAACAACAATCCCAAAACATATCCATTCTATTATATGGTCAAAAAAGATATCTTTTGATAAGTCCCCTCTTGGACTAACTATTGAAAAATAATCAATTAGGTTTGATCAAAATTTTTTTTTTTTGAAAATTAACCCAATAAAATCAATCATGTCCTCAATTTTTGACATTTGTTTTTAATGATTTACAATTTATTTTTTATAAAATCCACCTCACATATGTTCAAGTCAAATAATATGATTTTCCCCCTATATTCTATGTAGGAATATTTGCACTAATCACATAGTACCTTATTATTATTATTGATATATACACATACAAAGGAAAAATTTTCTCATACACTTATAAAGGTACATGAACTAAGTATCACAATCAATTAAGAAAAATCAAAGGAGACACAGGTAAGCATTAATTGATCAATGCAAACACTGAGATAGAGACATTAAAGATTTATTCATATTTTTTATTCATATTTTTTTTTCAAGTAGTTTTCAAGGGCCACTAAATATTTGAGTGGAGTTAGCAAGTAGCTCCAGTGGCATGGACTGTCACTTTTGACCACATGGCCATTAAGTTGGTGTTATATTCAAAGTTCAACTATTAATGTTGACCAACTAGAGATTATTCAGTAAACGTAAACTAATCACAAGCCAACAAAAACCATTACTTTGATTTATATATGGATTTTTTTACATATATGCCCTTGCAAAAAAATTATAATTACTAGATATGTCAGACCGAGGTTTTTTTCAAATATTAAAATTTTAAATAAATACTAAAATGCCCACTTATATGAATAATTACCGAAATACCCACTTACTAGATATGTTGGTTTTTTAAAATATTATATTTATATTTAAATACTTATAAATTTTTTAATTCAATTTTTTTCCCACAACCCCATTTAAATTTTGACAGTTAAAATCTACAACTATCAGATATTATGACAGTCAAATTTATAATATTAAAACATTGTAATTCTAAAATCTGCAACTGTCAATAATTATGACAGTCAAATCTATAAATATTAGTATTATGAGGGTCAAACTTGCAACCATAAGAAATTATGACCATCAAATCTGCAACAGTAAAAAATCACAACAGTTAAATTAGGGGAAAAAAGAACGATTATGAAGTACAAGATAAAGGTTGTCTAGTTATGCAATCCTATTTGAGCCGAGAGTTTTCCAAAATTATACTAAACCCCTCCTTCGAGAGTGAAAAGTAACTGAATCGGTGCAGAACTCATAGTGACATCCACACAATCGCATTAACACTCTATGAAATCTCACTGTGAGCTAATGATGATATCTTAAGTAGATAATCTTCCTTGTGAAGAGAGATTACCTCTAATCTGAATACAGAATAGAGATGCGATTCCTCCTAAAATCTATTCCACATGATTGCAAAGAGCACGGAGATAATCATTAACTCACTTGGGAGAATTGAGGAAGGCGGATTCTCCAAAGTACCATATACCCAGGCTTACTCACAATTTCCTCTAATCACGACATGTCTATGCTAGGTGGGAATTTCTACTTGTCATAAAGCACACCAAGTATGATGATTAGGGCACAATCATGCATTCAGACACACGATTAGATTTAAATAGAATGGATTGCAATAAGGAAAACAATTAAATCATGAAGATCCAACAACTAATGTGAAAAAGTAAACCCTAGAGTTCAATAATGCCCAAACATCTAACAAATTAGCCCTCCATTAATGGAGGGAAAGCATCCAAGATACACGACACTGAAGGAAATATAGAAAGCATGGAAACCCTCTTCTCAATCGTGTCGTAGGAGGATCATCGGAGAAACCCTAATAAAGCTTCCACGCACGCCGCCAAGGTGAGTTTAACGGCCACAATCTCCTATCCCTTTGAATGTGGATCCAAATCTCCTATAGAATCGCCCCTTGAGCCCTGAAGATTTGTCTCCTTTCCTCCCTAACTTCTCCTCCAAGAATAAAACAAAAGAAAACCAAAGAATGCCCTAAAAATCCCTATCATATCTATTTATACCCATTTGCTTACGGGTTGCTTACGGGCTTATGGACATGGCTATAAGGAGCTGGAGAAGATGGGTTGCGAGCCTTACGGTATCACTTACGGTTGTAAGTCCCATCCAGTCCCATCCATAAGGTCTTTTATCTGTATTACGGTCCAACATACGGACGTAAGCTTTACTGTCTTGTTCCTTCCGACCACCCTTACGGGCATAAGCTGTGGTCGTAAAATCCTCTGGATGGTCTTTATGGGAGTAAGTCCTGCCTGTAAAGCCCTTTGATTTGACTATGGACTCCTCCTCATGAGTATAAGCATGCCCACAAGGTTTTCTGGAAAATGCTTACAGTCGTAATCAGGCCATAAGCTATCAGTAAGCCACCCAGTTTAGCATTGAATTTCACAATATGATTTTAATACAAGCCAAATGAGTGTATAAAATGATATGAAATACATGAATATTGTACACTCATCAAAATCATATAAAAATATGTTCACTTATATATGCACTTATCAATGGCTTAAGCATGGCCATGCTTAGGGCATGCTAATCATAGAAGTCAAGAAAATCAAGAGTGTGGCCTATACATGATATCCTTGCTAAGAGCATGGTCATGCTTGAAGAACCACCAGCATGCTCCTAACCATGCTGATTACTAAAAACTTAAATTTCTAAAAGATTTGAGTCCTGTGTGTAACTAGTGATTAACACAGTTTGGACATATCCAAAGCACGGTCATGTTTTATCTTTTTACCTGTTGTTTAAAGCCAGAGAGTTAGCTTTTATTGGGGACTTTTTTGCAAGTGCTTGATTGAAGGCTAAGGTTTCGATTGCAATTTGAAGATAACTGATCTAGGATTAGTTGACGCTGCTCTTTCAGTCCATTGTGTACCAGATCGGACTATATTATCTTCTCTTATCAGGGAATTTCCATCATTATCCACTTAGAGAGAAGTTTAAGGGATTTTTGCGATTATGTTTTCAATATTTTCTCTTACATTGGATTGTATTAGGATTCTCTACACTATGAGAGTTTAAGCCTTCATTGGTGCCTAGGACCATGAACTTTTAGACTATGTGTATTTGATTTTCTTTATGTTATATTGGCTTTGAGTTTCCTTGTGAATCTTCTATGTTGCTTCATGCTTGTGATTGCTAGTACAGAAACCCAAATTACATATTAGATGAACTCGATTAGAATTAAGAAATCAAGCATCATATAGGAGGTAGAGGTTGAGTGCATGTCTAGAGATAGGGTGCATGGTGTCGGACTCTCTAGATTAGAGTTAAATCTAATAGAGGGATTTATAGAGCGCTTTAATGCAATCATATGGCAGCCACTATTGTCATATGGGATTAAGGTTTATTTGCTTGGACTGATGGGGTCCAAATAATATAGGAATCTTTATGATCCAAGAATACACAATCAATGACCATATAGGAAATCGAATGCATATATGTCTTGAGGAGATTGTGTCTAAGGTACCATTTTTTTAGTGGAGTTTACCCTTACCCTTCTTATCTTCCCTTCTTAGCTTTTACTCTTCTTAGTTAGGGTTAGTAGCTGATGAGTGTACAACATTCATATATTTTATATCACTTTCTACACTTATTTGGCATGAATTAGAGTCATATTGCGGAATTTCATACTTAGGGTAGTATTTCAAGATGAGAGCGAGAGAGCCAAAAGAAGCATTTCAGACCTCAAACGATGAAGTTGAAGTTCTCTCGGCATCATTTGAACAAGGACATGGGAAACTGGGTGGATTACGAGCGGCTTAGAGCCAACCTTACGGTCATAAGTAGATTCCAGAGAACCTTACATGCATGCTTATGCCCGTAAGGGTGCTTAAGAGCCAAATCAGAGAACCTTATGGGCAAGGCTTATGCCCATACGGATGCCCGTAAGGATAATCTAGAGGAGTTTACAACTATAGCATACGGGCAATTGCAAGAAGCAAACACAGTGAAGTTTACGGTCCAACACTTACAACCATAAGCTAAACCGTAACACAAACAGAAGACCTTACAGATGTGACTTACGACTATAAGTGATCCTGTAGGGCTCGTGATTATCATCTCTAGCTTCCTTACGACCACGTTCTTATGCTCGTAAGCAGCCTGCAAGCAGTCGGGTATAAATAGAAGCGATGAAGATTTTTGGGCATTCTTAGTTTTTCTTTTGGGTATTTCTTGGAGATAAAGTGAGGTAAGATAGGAGCCAAATCTCCAACACTCAAAGGGTGATTTGAAGAAAGATTTGGATCCACATTCAGGGGATTGGAGATCATAGCCGTCAAGCTCACCTTGGCGGCATGAGTGGAAGTTTTCCTAGGGCTTCTCCGTTACTTCTTCATCGGCATGATTGAGAAGGGGGTTTTCATAGCTTTCATGTTCCATCCTATTATTTATATCTTGAATGCTTGACCTCCATTGATGGAGGGCTAATTTATAGATGTTTGGGTATAGTTGAACTCTAGGGTTTATATTTTGGCATTGGTTGTTGGATCTTTGATGCTTTAATTGTTTTTTAATTGCAATCATTTCTATTTGAATCTAATTGTGTGTTTGAATGCTTGGTTGCTAATGAGGCGAAAGCCCTAGCTATTATGTTTAATGTGCTACGTGAGGAGTAGAAATGCCCACTTACCATAAACATGCCGCGATTAGAGGGATTTGTGAGTAAGCATGGGTATACAGTACTTTAGAGACTCCATCTCCCTCAATTCTCCTGAGTGAGTTATTGGCAATCTCCATGCTCTTTGCAATCATGTGAAGTGGATTTTAGGAGAAATCACATTTCTACTCTATATCCGTATTAGGGGTAATCTCTCTCTTTGAGGGGATTATCTATTTAAGAGATTGTCATTAGCTCACAGTGAGGTTTCATAGAGTGTTAATGCGATTGTGTGGATGTCTATATCAGCTTTGCACTTATTCAGTTACTCTTCGCCTGAGAAATCAGGGTTTAGTATAATTCTGAAAACCTCTCGGTTCAAATAGGATTGCATGCATAAACAACCTTTGTCCTGCACTTCATAACAGTAGAGGGATGCTATGCCCGGACATCGCTTTCTTCTTTGACTTCTCCCCTACTATTTTTCATATTTTCTTGTCTTTTTTTACTTTTGTTGACATATACAACATTCTATCACTTAGGCTTTTTGGGTTTAGGGTTACTACTAGCATTCAGTATTTTTTCCTTTGGACCAACACTCTGCTTCTAGCACACTTTTATTACGCGATCGGCACATACACTTGCGTCCTTATCAATAGCATCTTTTGATTTCATCAATTAGATAATAGAAAAGGAATCAGTACTAGGAGTATTAGTCCCTATGAATTCTACTATCCGATCCTCAGGTATACTTTAGTACTACTTACAACTGGTGCACTTACAGTGCATAAGCAAAGGAAGTATCAAAGCTTCATGTAGATCTCCCTATTTAAATCACTATGCAAGAATGCATTATTTAGGTCCATTTGATATAACTCTGTTCCGCGTACTATTGCCATATACAAGAAAACTCATATAGAGACAAGATTAGCACCCGGGGCGAAAGTCTCATGGAAATCAAAACCTTCTACTTGTGTGAAACCTTTAGCTATAATGCGCATCTTTTATCACTCGATAGTGTTGTCAGCCTTCTACTTGATTTTATAGACCTACTTACAATTGATAGCCTTCTTGTAATTATCAGGAAACTTCTTGAGTGTCCAGGTTCCATTGCTTCTAAGGCTATGATTTCCTTAACCATTGCTTTGTGCCATTATTCATCTTTAATTGCTTCTACATATACTTTCGGGCTCAATTTTCAAGTAATTAATAGCTACCAAAAATCTCCTATAATTTTGAGAAAAATTATGTAATTTGCAAAGAGATAAGGTGTACTTGAGAAGCTTTCTTGGTGCAATAGCTTAGAAGGGGGATAAATGCCACCACGAACCTCCTGATAATTTTTCATAATCTTTTGGTATGTCTCTATCCTCATAGGTATGTTTATTGATATAACCACCCCATTCACTTTATGTTGTCTCGGGTGCACCTTCATTAGATCCCCCACTATCATGAGCAAAAGGGAAAATATTCTTGTGAAAAGTACACCTCTAGAGTAAAAGAATGTGTTTTACTCAAGATCATTCAATTTCCAACCCCTTTTCCCATGAGGGTATCCCACAAACACACACTTCCCACGTTGCGAGCCAAACTTATCCTTTTGTATAGGATTATTATATGTGTAGTACAAACATCCAAACACTCGAAGTTGCTCATATGAAGGCGTCATTCCAACCAAAATTTTATAAGGAGATTTTTTTGTAGCCTAACGGTTGGTATTCAATTAAGTAAGTAGGCTACCGTTAGTATACACTCACACTCACCCCAAAACTTAAATAGCAACAATGCCTAAAAGAACAAAGCTCTAGCTACCTCAAGAATATGTCTATACTTGCTCTAGACTCTCCCATTTTGTTGTGGCATGTCTGTACAACTAGTCTCATGAATTTTGCTTTTTCACTATAAAACTTGCATTTACCACCAAAATTGAGCCCATTATCACTCCGAATCATTTTCATGTTTTTTCCAAATTGTATTTTAATAAGCTTGCAAAAATCATTGATCAACTTGATAACTTCACTCTTCTCCCTCATCAACCACATGATGACGGTTTCTAATATGGTACCCATAAATTACAATGGAACAACTCAAAACAATCAACTGCATTAGTCTTACTTAAAGGAAAAGGAGAACATGTTTGTCTTGCCCTATAGCAAGTGTCACAAACAAAATTATTCTTAGAATCAAAATAACTACTAATATCCAAAAAAGAGATGTCGACTAGACTGATGTCCCAATCATCTATATCAAACCATACTTGAGTCCTTTCGCCCTGCCTTCATTGTTAAATGTGCCTTTATGGGTGTGTAGAAGTAGAACCCCCTCGAATCTCACCCATTCCAATTAGTGCCCTCAAGATAAAATCCTCTGTCACACAAAGCTCATTAGTAAACATGATTTGACAATTTAACTAAGAAATCAATCTACGAATAGATATCAAGTTGCAAGTTAAAGTCAGGACATAAAGTACATCAAACAACTCCGCCTTTGTACTTTAAGTAATGCAACCAAACATTGTCATCATTGCCTTAGACCCATTAATTAAATAAGCTTCCATTAGACTCGTTTCTTTGAGCTCTGTCAACAAGTCTTTCTTACTCGTCATGTGGTCTAAGGCCCCACTATCAAGTATCCGCATAAAGGTTTTGAAAACCTTACCAGAAAGTTTATCCAAGCATTCACTACAACGGTCAAGAAGGGTTTGCAATTTCTGAAACTTCTCTTGAGATAAGCTGGGGATGGTCAAACCACTATATCCCTCAATGGAAGGAACCGCGACTGTTGCGTTAGCTTGTCCATGTCCTGCTTACCCTCAGCCTTTTCTCATGTTTATCTTCTCATGTCCCTTCTTGTCTTTATTCCAAGTTAGGTACCTATTGAGTTCAAACAGTCGATGACCTCATACCCAAACTTGTTACAGAAAGTGCACTTGGCCAAAGTTTGGTCTTCAATAATGATCTTTAATTGTTCCATTAATATATTGTTACTAAACTTGATATCCTCTTATTCAAGTTTAGCCTTCAATATATTCGAAACATGATCTTCAATCATCCATGCTTGGGTCATCAAATCTTCAATCAAATCTCATCATATATGACTTATAATCTTGACTAGCTCTACCCATAATTAGCTCTCTTACTATCTTATGCTCCATGATAATATTTTCATAATAAAAAACAATTCCTCTCTCTTTAAAATAGATCTCTCATAAAAGGAGTTTACCAAATATATAATTCATCATCTTAGATCTTACCAAAGATAGATAAAATCATACCTAAGATAAACTTACCCTTTAATAGATATACTTTTACCTTTATTCTCCTTCCAAAAATAGTTATTCCTTAATTAAACCAATGAGAGGAAAAACTCTAAACATAATCCTTCATCATGATCTTCTAGTCCATAGCTCTTCATGTGCCATGTCACCACCATGTGTTTAGCCACAACATCATCCTTGTCACCTCTTCTTTTGCCAACACATCATTGCCATGTCATACCCCTTTGCTTTGTCATTTCTTGGCTTTTCACATAATATCAATCCAAGTCTTCAAATCTAATAATCTCCCCTTTTGGCATTATTTGACACAATCTTGGCTTCTCTTCTTCTACTAGACTTACAATAGTTACAACACCCTGCTACAACATGTACTGCAAACGGTAACCCTTATAACACAAAAGAACTAGAGGCAAACAAGATAACAAAGAGTAAAAAAATTAGAAACAACAAACATTTCTCCCCCTTTTTGGAAGATAATGGTAAAGATGTGCAAGATAACCAAGAATGAACGTACCCAAAAGAACTCCCCCTTAAGGACTGCCTTACTGCAAACGTCTTCAAGAAAATTTTACCACATGCAAGGTCGTTTACAAAGTCCTTCAGTCAGCAATCACATTTGAATAAGACCTAGAGCACCCCTTAAGTGTTCATATCTTGTAGCATGAAGGGGATTGGTGAAAATGTCAGCCAGTTGTTTTTCAGTTGCAACATTATTTATCATTACAGTCTTGCTTTAACTAAGTCGCATATGAAATGATGTCGAATATCAATGTGTTTTTTTTTTTTTTTAGAATGTTGAACTGGATTCTTGGAAATGCTAATTGCACTTTTGTTGTCATAGAAAATAGTCAACTATCCTTGTTATAGACCATAGTCATCAATTAATTGATTCATATATATCAATTGTGTGCAATAATTTCCTGCTGCTATATACTAGGCATTTGTTGTGGATAGTGAGATTGAACTCTGCTTCTTGTTGTACCAAGTGACGAGGTTGTTTCCTAGATAAAAACATCCAACCGAAGTGCTTTTCCGATCATCTATATTGCCTGCCCAATCATCATCACTATAACCTACCAAATGTATATTTCAATCATTAGAATACCAAATGCCAAACTTTGTTGTGCCACTGATATATCGAATGATGCATTTAACAGCTATCAAATGAGAATCCCTTGGTGAAGTTGCACATACTTCAATAATGAAACAAATATCTGGTCTGCTGGCTGTGAGATAGAGTAAGCTAGCTTCTATACAAACTTGGGTCCACATCTTTCCCATGCTCATCCTTAGTTAATTTTTCATTAACACTCATTGGTATACTGACATGTCTTGCATTCTCCAACCCAAATCTTTTCACAAGATTCTTTGCATACTTGCTTTGAGATATGAAAATACCACTCTTTCTTTATTTAATCTGAAATCCTAAGAAGTGGCTGAGTTCTCCCACCATGCTCATTTCAAACTCTTGCTAATTTTCTTAATAAACAACGTCTTGTCCACTCCCCCTCTTGGGTAGTCTTTTTCAAGCAGAAATGTTGTGAGTCTTTCATACCAAGCTCTAGGTAATTACTTTAACCCATAAAGAGCCTTTTGCAACTTGAACACATGATTAGAATGCTGTGAATCTTCAAACCCTTTGGTTGCTCTACATAAACTTTTCATTTAGAAACCCATTTAGAAAAACACTTTTGACATCCATCTGATATAATTTGAATCTCATGCTCATGCAATAGCCAACAATAGTCTAATGGATTCAAGGTGATCTACTAGTACAAAAGTTTCATGAAAATCAATTCCTTCTACTTGAGTGTACCCTTGCGCAACTAATCTAGCTTTGTTTCTGGTAACATTGCCCTTATCATTAGTTTTGTTTTTGAAGATCCATTTTGTTCCAATGACATTCACATTCCTTGGTCTTGGAACCAAAGTCCATACATCATTTCAAGCAAATTGACTCAGTTCCTCCTTGCATAGCGACAATCCATTGTTCATCATTCAAAGCTTCTTTTACATTTTTTGGCTCAATGAGAGAGGTGTAACACATGTATCCTGCCAACTCTCGATAATCTATCTTTTTTACTTTTCCTAGTGCGCCTTCCCTAATTAATGCTACCAATCACATCTTATATTAGATGATCATTCCTTATTGTTGAAGATGGTTCACAAGTGTTGTCTTCCTAACTGTCTCTATCGGATTCTAAAACAGTTTCTTCTGTTGTATCTTGTGTTGCAACATTTGTTGTATCTAGTTTTTTAGCTATTTCATGAGTAGCTTCATGTTTGCAGTTGGTGTTGCAACAAACTACTGAATATCATCATCAATAGGAGCATTTCCCTGATTATCGTCTGATTCTCTGAATGGATTTTGAGACTCCATATTGGTTGTTTCATCACAAAGGTCATCAATAACAACATTAAAGGTCTCCATTATTTTGCCAATTCTTGAATTTAACACCCAATAAGCATGACTGTTTGTGGAATTACCCAAGAAAATTCCTTCTTCACTCTTATCATCAAATTTTCCAAGCTACTCTATGTCATTTAAAATATATCATTTTCTTCCAAACATATGAAAGTAACTGAGGTTTGGCTTCTTTCCTTTCTAGATTTCATATGATGTCTTTTCAGAAGAAGGTTGAAGATATACTCTATTTATGATATAGCAAGATGTATTTACTGCCTCTGTCCAAAACTTTGTGGGAAGTTTCTTTACATTTAGCATGACCCTGGTTATTTCTATAAGAGTACGATTCTTGTGTTCAGCAATTCTATTTTGTTGAGGAGTTTTTGGATCTGAAAATTCATGATGTATTCCATGCTCTCTACTGAATTCTGCAAACTAAATGTTTTCAAATTCCCTTCCATGATCACTTCTGATTCTTACGATTCTGTCAATTTGACAATCTTATTCATTCTGGAGCTAAGTACATAGCTTCTTGAATGCACCAAATGCTTCTGATTTTTCTTTTAGGAACTTAACCCAGGTGAATCAGGAGTAATCATCAACACAAACAAATATGTACATGTGTCCTGACAAGCTTTCTTCTTGTGTAGGAGCAATAAGATCCATGTGTAACAGCCCCAGAACTCTTGAGGTAACTATATCTTGCAAAACCCTTTGAGATGCTCATTTTTGCTTATTCATTTAGTAAGGACCACACACATTACTTTATTTCTGTGTTAGTCTGGGTACTCCTTTTACATGTTCCAAGTTCTACAATCTTCATTAGGTTCTTGTAATTTACATACCCAAGTTTTTTATTCCAAGTTTCTGTCATGCTGCACAAGGAGTTATAACATTTTTGTAGTTTCTGAAGTAGATAACAATTATCTGAAGAACTTGCACCAATTAAAACACACTTGGTTGTGTCATTATAGACCATACAACTGTCTTTAGTGAACTTCACTATCATATTCTGATCACATAGTTGGCTAATACTCATTAGGTTTACTTTTAGACCATCCACATGTAGAACATTCTCAGGTTTGGTAAGCCTGGTAACATTAACGTTCCTTCACCAATTACTACACTTTTCTGACCATCCCCAAATGTAACTTCCCCGACTGAGCAGCTTTTGTAGTTCTTAAGAAAATTTTTATTACCTGTCATGTATTTAGAATAGTCACTGTTAAAATACCAATCTTCTTTTGATGGTTTCTTTGGAGATGTATATGCCAATCCACACTTTAAATCTGTTTTCTTGACCCATACCTTCCTGATTCCCTTTTCTTTTTGACAGTCTCTTACAGGGCATTGAGAGAGCTTCACTTGTCTTCCTTCATTCTTGTATTTTTTCAGTCTTAAATAGTCTGATTAAGTGTGACCATTGATTCTGCGATATTAACAAGTAAGAATATGCCTCACTGGTTTTCTAATTTCTTCAAATGTTGCAACTGATGTTGTAACATGATCTTCCTTCTTTAGCGGCCTTACTCTCAACGTCGTTAGCCACACGTTTCCGGTTTCAATTGTCCAAGATGAGTATCTAGCGCATACCTAATCCTGCCACTCCTAAGTAAGATCGGCCCAGCAAGGGGACCACAATCCCTTGACAAGATGGCGGCTCTTCCGGGTGGTTTAATTTCATTGTTTGCATCAAAGTCTTGTGATGGGTTAAGCTATAAGCATAGGGCCGTGTGTCTAGCCCATCTAAGGAAAGTTCTACAAACAGGATATCTTACTTCTGCATTTGTTTTAAAGACAATATGATTAACAATCATTTTATCTTTTAGTTCTTCATTATTCTGCTTAGTGACAAGTTTTGGCTTGTCCTTTTTTATACATTTGTTCTGCAGATGACCAATTTTACCGTACTCCCAACACTGTATTTTTTTTATTTTCTTCTAAAATTTCTGTTGCTTGTTGTTGTGACAACTTCTGATAAGAAATTATTGCAGGAGTCTGTTGAGATCTTTTAGAAGTAGCATTATCTTGGCTTCAGTTGTATATTCTTGTTGCAACATGTCTTACTTCCTGGCTTCTTCTTTTAGAGCTATGTCTTCGGTCTTTCTTTTTGACTTCATGTATATTTCATATGCTTGAAGAGACCCCATCAACTCATCCAGTCTCATTGTTGAGATATCACGAACTTCTTCAATGGCTGCAACTTTTGCTTCAATTCCCTTAGGTAAGGATCTAAGAGTCTTCCGCACCAATTTTTCATCAAAGTACCTTTTCCCAACTGAAAAGCTTGGTTGCTATGTCAATCAATTTTGCGTTGAAGATAGTTGTAGTCTCACTTTTCTCCATCTGAGATATTTAAACTTGCTTGTTAACATTTGTAGTTTTGATATTTAGATAAGAGTTGCACCTTCATGAATATTTTGTAAGATGTCCAATGCTTCCTTTGCTGATTCACATGTTGCAATATATTTGAATTGATTTTCATCAACTCCTCCAAATATAGCATTGAGAGCTTTCCCATTTGTATTGTCTTTCCTTGCATCTTCAATACTCCAATTACACTTCTTCTTCTTGACTTCATTCTTCTCAGCATCTTCTTCAATCGGAAGAGACCAACCTTCTTCCACCGCAGTCCATGTGCTCTCTTCAAGAGATTTGATGAAGTCCTTCATGCGTGCTTTCCAATATGGATAATTGGAACTGTGGAGAAGCGGTGGTCGTGTGGTGGATGCTCTTTACTTGCGGCCATCGTCAGAACTTACTTGGACCTCGCCAGCCTTGAAACCAAGATCCACAACAGCACCCAAGCTCTGATACCACTTGTTAGTTTTTGAGGGGTAGGTGTGTGATAATTATTTTCTCAACTCACAGTTAACATATAATCACACAAGCAAGATTAAGAAGGCACTCAAGATAGTTACCCAATTCGGTAAAGCCTTGCCTACATCTGAGGGGACCAAGCCTGGAGAAATAATCCACTAAAGGAGATGATAGAGTAAAGAGTACAATAGTCCCTC
Organism: Dioscorea alata; assembly: GCA_020875875.1. NCBI lineage: Eukaryota > Viridiplantae > Streptophyta > Magnoliopsida > Dioscoreales > Dioscoreaceae > Dioscorea > Dioscorea alata. The sequence continues at coordinate 1,522,026 of CM037028.1, read as the reverse complement.
ACTCATTCAATACAAAGAACACCCACTCAAGATTGCCCGATGCCCACTATCCACAATTCTCATCAAAGGGTCTGTCTCGTATGGCTCATTTTAAATCTTCAAGCATGGTATCTTTTATAGACGCACCTACGTCCCAATAGATCTTCTTTTTTTAGATTTTTCCGTGACTTCCTAACTTGGACACCTTCCAAAGTTAGATGTTGCAACACCCAGTTGGAATATTAGCCACCTTGCTTAACATGGCGAGTTTTAGTCTAGTTGTAATCGAATTTGTGACACTTTCAACTCTCCCAGTTCCTTCAATTCGCTTCGTAGTAGTTGACTCGTCCTGAGCTCTTCTTGCCTGCAACAACTTCCTTCCTCACTAGAGATAATTACAAAAGATCTCCTGATCTTTTTTCCAAACTTGGCCCAAGTTTGGTCTTCAATAATGATCTTTAATTGTTCTATTAATATATTGTTACTAAACTTGATATCCTTTTATCCAAGTTTAGCCTTCAATATCTTCCAAGCATGATCTTCAATCATCCATGCTTGGGTCTTCAAATCTTCAATCAAATCTCATCATATATGACTTGTAACCTTGACTAGCTCCACCCATAATTAGCCCTCTTACTATCTTATGCTCTATGATGATCTTTTCTCAATAAAGAATTATTCCTCTCTCTTTTAAAATAGATCTTTCATAAAAGGAGTTTACCAAATATATAATTCATCATTTTGGATCTTATCAAACGTAGATAAAATCATACCTAAGATAAACTTGCCCTTTAATAGAGATCTTTTTACCTTTATGCTCCTTCCAAAAATAGTTATTCCTTAATTAAACAAATGAGAGGAAAAACTCTAAACATAACCCTTCATCATGATCTTCTAGTCCATAGCTCTTCGTGTGCCATGTCACCATGCGTTTAGCCATAACATCATCCTTGTCACCTTGTCACCTTTTCTTTTGCCAACACATCATTGCTACGTCACATCCCTTTGCCATGTCATTTCTTGGCTTGTAACATAATACCAATCCAAGTCTTCAAATTTAACAAGGATGAATCACACTCTATATTCATTTATGCGCATGTACATTAACTAACAAATAAGACAAGCACAATTAAAACGTGTATATAACGAGAATTGATCATCCTCCTGTACCCATATTGGGAACCCATTACTACCTCAATGGATTAGGAACCTTTTGTTCTAATATATTTCTATAAAATCATATTTATTTATAAGCTATAATAAAGCATTTATCTTTACTCATAATGATATGGTATTGTTAGAGCTAAGCTCTATAGTTGGCATCATTTGACATGTAGTCAAAATGAAGTGGCAAAAGTAATGATGTGGCAATCGAGATGGCATGACATGGTGAAGTGGCAATGAGATGAGGTGGCGCACAATGAAAACATGAAGGCTATTATTGGAGGCACTATTTTTGGTAAGAAACATCAAGGCAAAAGAATCTCTCTTAAAGAGCAAGCCATGAAGAGAAAATCTAAAGTTATGATTTAATCTATCTTTGGTAAGATCTAAGATGATAAAATCTATTTTTGGTAACTCTACTTCTTATGAGAGATTTATTACTTGGAGGGCAAGATTTGGAGACTTTTAGTTTCGTGTAAAGTTTAATTGAAGGAACAAACTAAGAAAAGCAACACCAAGTTATGAGGATCCTCAAGACCATAATTAACAATGCAACTTTAAGAAAAGATCCAAAACTAATTATGGGTGAAGCTACTTGAAGACACAATGCTATTTATGGGCGTAGCTATTTGAAGACCAAGGATAAATTTATTTGAAGGGACAAATATATTTGGAGATGATTGAAGCCCAATCTTGCATGAATGAAGATCATGCTTGGAAGATGTTGAAGAGATAAACTTGGATGAAAGGAGATCAAGTTTAGTAAAAAGATATTAAAGACCAGACTTAGATGAATGAAGATCAAGTTTGAAGATTGTGAAGGCCAAACTTGGATGAATGGAGATCAAATTTAGAAATAAGATTTTAAAGATCTTTGAATACAATTTTTGGTGAGATGAAAACACGCTTTGGTAGGTGCCACCCTCGGGAGAGGGACCTGCTGATAAGATGTGAGGAGGCAAGCTAGTTGCTGGCAGTGAAAGCTCAGGAGAAGTTAACTGCATCGACTTGAACTAGCATAGTCGGAAGGACTGGGGGCGTTGCAAGGTCGCATTGCAATGGAAGCTAAAAATCAGTCAGGATCAGTAGGTGGGCTGCATTGCAAGCTCGTTTACAACGTCTAACTTTGGAAGGTGTCTAAGTTAGGAAGTCGCAGAAATTCTAAAAGAGGGAGTCGCTATATTTGGGATGTGGAGACATCTATAAAAGAGACCCCTGCTTTAAGATTTAGGATGTGTTATTGGAGAGAGTCCCTTGGGTAAGGATGAGTGAGAGTGGGCATCGGGCAATCTAGAAAGGGTTATTCTTTATCTTTGTGAGGATGAGTGTAAGAGTTGTACTCATTGTTTTTCACCTCTTTTAGTGGATTGTTCTCTGTTGACTCGGCCCCCAGACATAGGTAGGTTGTGCAAAACTAGGTAACTAATTCGTGTATCTTGTTTCTCTTGCATGTTTGATTGAGTGTGCATTTACATTATACGAGAGGTTGAGCGAAAAATTACCACACTACTATCCCTACGGACCTAACAATTGGTGTGACTAGCACTTTAATTTTTTATAAATTTTTAATTAATTTTTCGTTAGCTTGTTAAAAAGCAACGATTTATAAAGATATATAAAAAAACTGTGCTTATAAAGCATTAACTATTTTTTTTCCAAAGTTATACAAACAAATAATATGTTTTAAAAAATTATAAATAAGTTTTAAAAAAAATCATTGTAACCAAAAGGCCCACATAAAATAACTATCTTTCGGATGAGTAAATTTTGGGAGGGGGGAGGGGTCCCAAACTTTGGTTTGGTTTCATTTTGGATTCCCAACTTTAATTTATTTCAAAATGGATACCTAACTTAAAAATATATTTCACCGACAGGGTACCCAGATAACTCCGGCCAGTTTTTAATTACGTGGCTGCCATGAAAGCCTTGTCAGCAACTGGGTAAATGCCACGCAGCTATTAAGGTCACATCAGCAACCCCTCATGTGAGCACTAAACCTCTCACTCACCACCCACGTGCCGAGAAACCCCTGCAACGGTCACCATCAATGACAACCCATGTTCTATCCTCTTCTAGGTTCTTACGCCTTCAGAGAAACACAGGGAAAGGAGAGGTTCTTCAATTCGGCAAAGCTTTAGCTCTCGGACATTGCCGTCGGTGTTGAAGTAGAAAAGGGTGCACACCTTGAAGATGGCTTTCCACTGGGAGAGGTAGCAGGAGGGTGACGAAGCGCCGGAGTACTGTGAGTAGACCTTACCGAAACCCTACAAACTCATACGTTCTGGACCTTTTGGAATGGATGTATATGTGATTGATTTTGTTATTTTTCAGATTAGTTGATAGATTTGTCATTTGGTTCCATCCAAGGTTGATTAGATTCCTTGTTATCTAGATTTTTGAAAATAAATGGACATTTAAGTAGATTTGGTGTTGGTGATGATGAAATCTTTGACAATCTTTGACTATAGAATTGGTTTATTTGTTTATTGGTTGAAATTTTTGGTGAATAGACAAAAATATATAGTTTTTCCTTCTGATTTAGATGAGTTATATACACTGGAAGAGTCAGGCTTGTGTTTGGATCTGATTAAAATGATGAGCATATGCTTCTATACTCACCAAGTGTTCATCTTATTTGGAATTTGATAACTATGATAACTTGTTATTAGGAAGGTTTGAAGAATTTTCTTTTCTTTTTTGTTTTAGGTCTGAAGAATTTTCTTTTCAATTTTTTTTAGGTCTGAAGTATTTTCTTTTCCTTTTTGTTTTCTTTTGCCTTTTGTTTTCTTTTTCTCCTTAAAGTAGAATTGAATTGAAAAAGAATATGGCAATGTGTTTCTCCTTAAGTTTCTCAAACATTATTAAATATGCCACTGTGTTTATCTGAATGTAGATTAAAAAAAAGAAATAGAATGTATGAAATCTGCTAATTAGTATTAGTTAGGGCTTATTATTGCTGCATGATATACATTCTATTTCTCAAACATTATTATTGTTGTTTCTCCTTAAGTTTCTCAAACATTATTAAATATAGCAATGTGTTTATCTGAATGTAGATTAAAAAAAGAAATAGAATGTATGAAAATTTGCTACTTAATTAGTATTAGTTAAGGCTTATTATTGTTGCATCATATACATTATATTTCTCAAACTTTCTATTTCTCAAACATTATTATTGTTGTTTGTCCTTAAGCTTCTCAAACATTATTAAATATGGCAATGTGTTTATCTGAATGTAGATTAAAAAAAGGAATTAGAATGTATGATAAATCTGCTGCTTAGTATTAATTAAGGCTTATTATTGCTGCATCATATACGTTATATTTCTCAAACATTCTATTTCTCAAACATTATTATTGTTGTTTGTCCTTAAGTTTCTCAAACATTATTAAATATGGCAATGCGTTTATCTGAATGTAGATTAAAAAAAAGAAATAGGATGTATGAAAAATCTGCTGCTTAGTATTAGTTAGAGCTTATTATTGCTGCATCATATACTGACCCTTGAGTAAACTGTATTTTTAGTACCAACAGGAGAGTTGTTCTCCACAAAACTACATTATATGGTGGACGACATTGAAGGAAATGCAAGTTATATTGATTATTGCTGTGCAAATCAAATGTCTAAGTTGGAATTGCATTCAATGGCCACAGGGTTTGGGTTAGATTCAAAAAGTTGTACTTTATGGTGGTTAGATGTATATGGTGAGGATAAACGGTTAAAGGAGATTCAAAATTATTTAGATGCCCTAAAAATGGCAATGACTGTAGGGCCAAGTAAGGAAGCATATATAATAGTTAAACTTGCTGGGATTAGTTGTGGTGAAGGTATAGAGGCAGAACAAATTAGTAGGTTGGAGTTATTGAAAGGAGTGGAAGAAGATGAAGTTGGTGCTAAAGATGATCTAGAAGACATTTTGGTGGGTGGGCAAGGAGAGGGGAAACTAGTGGATGAGTTGAATGATTTGCATGACTCAGATTTTAGTCTTAATGATGGGGATACAGATGTAGAAGATAGGGACAATGTTACAAGACAAAGGCCTCAGGTAGACATAGATGGACAACCTAGAGAAGTAGGAAATGATGGTAGTGTGGGGTCAGACTATGCTAGGTCTGAAGAACTCCAATCATGCTCTTTAATAGACGAGGATATGTTGGTGATTGCTAAGCCTAGATATGCTGAATTCAATAATGAGGTGAACATCAAGAACCCTCAATTTAAGATAGGAATGAAATTTGGTAGCTTCAAACAGTTTAGGGATGCTATTAGAAGTTATGTGATTAAAAATTGATATGTGATGGAATTCAAACCAAATAACAAGAAGAAATGCAAGGCATTTTGTAAGAAGGGATACCCTTTCTACCTATGGGCCTCCACTATGGTGAATGATAGGAGCACAATACAGATTAAGATTGGGAATTTGGTGCACGAGTGTACAAGAGATCGCGTCAATAGACATGTCAATGCCCAATGGATTGCAAACACTTATTTGGAACAATTTAGGGTAGATCCATCTTGAAAACTTGCTAGGGTCATCCAAGCTGTGAAGACAAAACAAGAAGTTGATATTAACAGGGTTAAGGCCTATAGGGCTAAGTGTATTGCACAAAGGTATATAGATCCAGAGTTTAATTTGTTAGTTATATTGTTTTGATTGTAATATTGTTTTTAATCTAGCTGTATATTCTTTTAACCTTTCTCAATGGCCCTCTTTGGGTAAAAGGATCATTGATGGGGATGAAGAGTCTCAAAAGGCAAGGTTGCATGACTACAAGCAGGAGCTATTGAAGACTCACCCTGGTTCAACCATCATTGTGAATTGCAATGATGAAGGTGTATTTAAAGCCTTTTATGCCTGCCTAGCTCCATTAAGAGAAGGGTTTTTAGCAGGTTGTTTGAACATAATTTATTTCTTTTCAGCATAATTGATTGCACTATTAATGGTAGTGTTTTTAACAGGTTGTAGGCATCTCATTTCTGTGGATGGATACTTTTTGAAAGGCTTGTATGATATAACTCAGCGGTAGAGTGTCACCTTGACGTGGTGGAAGTCATCAGTTCAAGCCTGATTATCCCTAAACCCACAATCGACCAAAATAACCATGAGCAGCTACGATATTATAAGTTTCTCCCTCTTGACCGAATTTGTAACCTTCAATCCAATCACCGTTCACGTTTTTTCTTTTTCTTATCAATGAACCGTTTTCAAGTAGTGTTCGATCGATTATGTGTAAGAAGTGCTTCGAATCATTGCTATTTGACTCGGACCTGTTCTGAAAAAGTCGAGGTATTTCGAATTGTTTGTTGACACGGACAAAGTAAGGGAAAACCTCTGAACTATGTGAAACCTTCGGCTTTTTTCCTCTTCCTCTATCCCTATTCCATAGGTACAGCGTTTGAATCAATAGAGAACCTTTTCTTCTGTATGAATCGAGGACAACTACTTTGTGCTGTTGGGATAGATGCAAATGATTGCATCTATCCCATTTCTTGAGCTATCTGTTCTGCAAATCTTGAGCAACTACTTTTTTGAGTTATATGGAGGGCAACTACTTTGTGCTATGATGAAGTGCAACTACTTTTTTGAGTTATATGTTCTGCAAATCTTGAGCTATTGTTTTTTTCTTATGTTTTCAGGTGTTAGCTAAAGACCTGAGGATAACTGACAGTAAGAAGTAGGCTTTCATATCAGATAGACAAAAGGTAAGTGGCTATAATTTTATCTATATTGTTTTGCTGTAATTTTGGTTTTTTTTTTTTATGTCATTCATTCATTCAATCTTTCACTTTTAATTCGTCAATTTTGTTTTCTCCTACCCTAGTGTTTGCTTGATTCTGGTTGGTATTGGTGGCCATATTAAACAAATTAGGGTTTAATGCCTACAATTGTGGAGGTATTTCCATTTAGTGAGCATAGGTATTGTGTGCAGCACATTCACACAAACTTCAAGAAAACATTTAGGGGCAAAGCTCTTAAGGACCGACTATGGGCTTGTGCTAGGGTATCCTACTATTCTGCATTTGAGAGAAAGATGGAAATTTTGAAAGGGATGTCTGTCGAAGCCTATGAGTATATGAAAAAATAGAAGCCGTGCATTGGAGTAAGTCACACTTCCAAAGTCAATTTAAGTGTGACATCCTGTTGAATAATTTGTGTGAATGTTTCAATAGCAACATTGTAGAAGCTAGGTTAAAGGTTATCATCACCATGAATGAGATGATTAGGACTCTATTGATGAAAAGAATTCAAAAAAGGAGGGATGCAATGCAAAAAAGCAACAACAATGTATTGTCCTAGAATATTAAAAAAACTTGAAAATTTTAAACAAGTTTGTTGGCTTTATACCACAATCTGGTCAGGGGGGATATGTATCAAGTTGGAGGTCCTGACGACCGGTTTGTGGTTAACAAAAAGCATTGTAGTTATTCTTGCAGAAATGAAAGTTGAGTGTTGTGCCCTGCAGCCATGCAATATCTGTCCTGTATTATAACAATGAAAAGCTTGAAAATTACTTAGACAATGGTACCAAGTTAGCACTTACATGGAAACATATTGCCACATACTTTACCCAACACATGATAGAGGTTCATGGCCAAGGAGTGGGTACCCACCTGTGATCCCACCAGAACCAGTAAACAAAAGGAGGGGTAGGAAAACTTTGCTGAGAAGAAAGGAAATTGGTGAACAAAGTGGTATTAAAGAAAACAAAGTCAGTAAGAAGGGAGTGAAGATGAAGTGCAGCATCTGTGACACAGTGGGACATAACAAGAGGTTCCATGGAACTCAGGCAACTGACCTATTCATGTTATATAACATGCATTTCTCTTTTGTACTGTCTTACTTAATTATTATGCATTGTGTTCAGGCCAACAAAACTTGTGCAAGTGCACAGGTAGATGGAGAACCAAGTGCAACAAATATAGCTTCAGAAGAACCCTTATCAATGGTCATTAGTTGCTTAAATGTTCTGATATATATTTATTTCCTTGGAATGGTTGATTTAAGTTGTCACCCTGCAGTTCATTGAAATCCCTGTTGAAGGAGTCCAGGAAGCAGCATTGGTAACAGACCACACAACAACTCAAGGATCACAGGTGAGTTTATGTTTCCAGCCAAGTTTATTCATAGCTGTATATAATTTGGTTGCCATAGAAAATGTTCTGCTATCTTGTATTTATTTTTTATCTTGTTCTATTGTTTACTGCAAGTGGTTATAGACTCACTTTCAACATATAATGTGGACCAGACCTCAGCAATAACCCAATCTAGAATTACAAAATTAACTAGAAGGTGTGGGAAAAAATCAAGCAACATTCAAAACGATGATGCAGCAAATGATATACACCCACAAAGGAAACACAAGGATGCCGCAGAAGGGACAAGAGCAAGGGATCCTGACAAAAGGAAGAGAGTGTGGCTACCAGCAGGAGCTGGAGCTTTTTTTGGTTAAAATGAATCAATTTCAAATTGGAGTAGTCATGTAACTCTTTTTTTTTTTTTTTTTTTTGTCAGTTGGGTACTAGAACACTTACAAATTTTTGTCAGTTGGGGACCATGCACTAAACATTATACCCAATGTGATTAATTGGTGCATTGTTTATCATGCCAATGCCAATTTTGGCTTTGCAATTTTTTGTTAAGGGCTAACTTGTAAACATTTTTGTTGTACCCACTATTACAATCAATGAAAAATATGCAATCTTGCTTTTTATTTTTATGCTGGGAAATTCATAAACTGTTCTAATTATACAATTACCAACCTGCACAATAAAACAATTGTAAAATAGCAGCAACATTATATTCATAACAATCACACAAAAATTTTGGTTTTACAATGACCAGCAGTAGCATTATATTCATAGAAATCACACACAAAAATTTTGGTTTTACAGGGACCAACAGCAGCATTATATTTATAGCAATCACACACAAAAATTTTGGTTTTACAGTGACCAGCAACAACATTATATTCAAAAACTGCAAAATTTTGGTTTTATACTCAAAACCTGCACACATAAAAATTGCCAACTAGCACCACCACCAGCTTTATATTCATAGCAACCACATCTTTCACATACTTGAGAATCATAAGGTGGACAGATCTGAGGAATGGATCCAGCAACCATTACAGTGACCATTAAATTGTTTATTTAACCACATCAAACAAGGACCAATTCAATGTGCACTGCCAAAATTGAATATAAATTTACAGAAACTATATATGCTTGACTTATAAACATTGTACTACCAAAATTGAATATAAATTTATGTTCTAATAGGACATTACAAGTGACCAATTCAATGTGCACATGGACGAACAACTGTAGCAAAAACTAGACCATTGTAACCAACTCTTCACTTGCCATTTTAACAAGCATTGATATGCCAGGACCATTTGTAAACTTCTAACAAACTCCTAACCAACTCTTACTTTTTAATTACAACCATTCAACATAACTAATTAATCATCTCGATCATTACTTCTAATTACTATATATTATAGACACTACTTAGTGAGATCTTCAAGCTTGGTGGCCTTTGTCCCTTGGTTGGCTCCTGCGCGTGCTTCTCCTGACGCCTACGCATCCTTCAACTGTATCAACCTTCGTAACAGGCAATCATTGACGACTGCCGTCTTCAATAGAGCGCAACTAGGACCCATCACCAAACCGGTGGCAAGATCTGAGATCTTTCTGCTCGTGCCTTCTCCCGGTCTTTCTCCCTCAGCTTTCCAAGACCATTTTGAAGGGGTGAGAGGTTTAGTGCTCACATGAGGGGTTGCTGATGTGGCCTTAATAGCTGTGTGGCATTCACCTGGTTGCTGACAAGGCTTTCACGGTAGCCACGTAATTAAAAACTGGCCCGAGTTACTCGGATACCCTGTTGGTGAAATATATTTTTAAGTTAGGTATCCATTCTGAAATAAATTAAAGTTGGGAATCCAAAATGAAACCAAACCAAAGTTTGGGACCCCAAAAAATTTACTCGTCTTTCGGATTAAGAAAGCACTTCTTGCATGCCTCAAACAACGTGGACATATAAACTCATCGTGAACAACCTAAACGTAAATATAAAAAAGAAAATAAAAAACACTTTTTTTTAAGAAAATATATCAAAAAAGTATTTATCTTTGACTTATATATTTTTCTTTATTTTATAAAAAATTTTAATTGTTTTTATCATAAAAGGACACAAGCAATTGACTTGTAGGAGTAAATGGACCAATTTGCCTTTTTACAAAAATAGAATCAGAGGAAATGAACCCTTTCAAAAAGATATTTACAAATAAACCCTCAGGCAAATCACTGTTTAACATAAGCATGCCTCAACCAGACAACCACACAAGCAGAGAACAATCTAAGAAAAAAGGGATATTGGTCCTTAATCTTGTTTATGTATTGTATTCCTCTCTCCCAAAAATGATATTCCTTCTCCCTGTCCCAAAAATAGATTGACTACAACTAAAAAGCATTTTCTGTCAATTTAGTTTTTGCTATTAAAATTGACAAATAAATTAAAGTTACCTATATAATAATATTTTTTTTCATAAATACTGAAACCGTTATATAAATATTTTTTATATACATAAAAATTCAATTCAAAATTATTTATTTAAACATTCCAAACTTCTACCAATTGGATCAACCTGTTGAAATTCAACGATTCATAACAATGCAATAGTAATTACCATTTTTTAAATAAACACCAAGAATTATTAAAAAAAAATAAAATATAACGCTTTTGACCCTCAAGCAAATCATTATTTAACAACAATCATTTATTTTGAAGGGGTTTCCATGGCCAAACACAAACTCATGATCATCTTTACCACCAAAACCCCTTCAAAATCAATAAATAAATAACCATTTAGTTTCCTTTTTGTTTATCCAACCCTCAACAAACCACGTTAACAACCACCTCAATCCCCTAAAACCTTTCACTTCCAAAATGGAACTAAACAAACCACGTTAGTTTCCTCTTTGTTTATCCAACCCTCAACAAACCACGTTAATAACCACCTCAATCCCCTAAAACCTTTCACTTCCAAAATGGAACTAAACAAACACCATGACAATGAACATCTTCCTTCTCATCATCATTAACAACAACAAACACACTTTCCAAAAACCCTCCTAAGCTTCACCCAATTAAGAAATCAAAGGAGACATAGGGAAGCATTAATAGATCAAAGACTGAGAGATAAAGAGATTTTGGGGCCGTTTGGTTGCAAGGAATGGAATGGAAAAGAGTGGAAGAGTAATGATAATAAGGGGGATTGGAAAAGTAATGGGAATGAAAACTATGTTTGGTTGGAAGGATTTGAGAGGTAGTTTATTGGGATTGAAAAAAAGTGAAAAAGAGAAAACTTGATAAAATGACTATTATGCCCTTTATATGAATGTTATTATAAACAAATATTTAAATATTAAAATAAATTAATTATTATAAATAAATATTTAACTTTAATAGGTCACCAATTCTCAATTTTTTTATTAATATCATTAATTAAAAATTAATTAACTATAATAAATAACTAATTATAAATTTAAATATAAATTAAAATAAATATATTATGAACAATAATAATTACTTTTTAATCATTAATATTAATTAATGTCCAAAATTATTGTTAATATTATAATAAGCAATTAATTAACTAATTTAAATAACTAATTACAATTTGATTAATATTAAAAAAATAAGTGGGCCAAAACAAGGGTAGTTCTGTCATTTTATTGTCAAGGAATCAAGAATTCCCTCAAAATTCAAGTGAATGTGACTCTTTTTTCATAACCTCCTCACTCCTTCATCATACTTCCCTCACTCCCATTACTCCACACCCAAACAAGGATTTATTCAATGTAAGCAATGAGTCCCACTCCACTCTTTCAAACCAAACACCCCCTCTAAAGATTTGTTGGTATTCTTCTCGAGTAGTTATCAAGGGCCACTCAATATTTGAGCGGAGTTAGCAAGTTAGCTCAAATGGCATCAGCTGTCACTTTTGACCACATGACCATTAGTTTGGTGTTATGTTCAAAGTTCAATTATTGATGTGTTTGACCAACTAGAGACTAATAGGTAAACTAATCAGAGGCCACAAAACCATTACTTGTTATAATTATATTATGGATTTTTTTTACATATATACCCTTGCAAAAGTTATAATTGTTTGGATATGTACAACCGATATCTTTTTGAATATATCATTTAATTGGGACCGTATGTGTAATACAGTCCTAACAGTTCTCCATTAAAAACTTGACCTTGTAATAATGATTAATGATTATAATTTAATTGAATTTTTTTAAGCAACTGTTCACTTAAACTCGTCTCTCTCATTCCCCTTCTTTTTCTTTTTCGCGAATGAGCTCGTCACTAGGGTGTGTATGAGCTTACCTACTATTCAATGAACCTGTTTGTGATCACTAGACATTTCATTAGTAACATGGCTGAAAATTTTATTGGGAAGAAAAAAAAAAAGCAAAGTAAAAAAAACAAAAGAAAAGAAAAAAAAGCAGAATTTACTTTCATGTAGCCATGTAGGTGGTCAAGTGTTCAAATCTCATCTAATGCATGATGGGTAAAGTGCACTATAAGCAATGAATGGGTGTCCCCTCATACACAAGGTGAAAGTTATAAAAGGTATCTAATGCAGAAGTAGACTTGTAATTCAATCCTTATATTAAATATATTTATATATTTTTTTCTTTTTAACAAGTTAGTAGACAAATCATAGCATTTTATATGGGCACTCCGCGATGATCATCCCATCCCATGAGGAACTCTTGAGAGGTGTGTGAATTTTTTTTTTTAATGTTCCACACGCTCTCACCATATGGCCGAAGAATTTTTTAAATATATGTGTACTTATACTATATATATTTTAGGGGAATATATATAAAAAAATTGTATATATATATATATATATATATATATATATATATATATTTAGGGGAATATATATAAAAAAATTGTATATATATATAAACCGTGTACAAAGTCTTTTATAATAGAAGATATTTACATCTTCAATAAATCTTTAATAGAAAGCAAGTACATGAATTTTGCTTTAAGGTGGGTAGTTAAAATTATAATTAATTAATTTTTAATTTGTTAATTAATTTTGCATAAATATGAATTTTTATGAGATTACAACCACTATATAGCCTAGTGAAAGTAATCATGGGCGGCGAAAGTTCAAATCTTTTATGCCACAGTTATTGTATAGTACTATATAAACAAACTTGTATCTGTACTGTTCATCTAATATTTATCGAGTCTCATGTAAGAGGAGCCTTATTGTGGGGTTGTGATCATTGAGATATTATCTTGGGTGCATGTGACAGGCTTTAATTACCATGCATGTTAGCCCATCCCACATGATAAATCTCTCAGGGATCATTAAACCACTGTAACATTAGTACACTACCGTATTTGTTTGTCCTTTTGATAACCCTTTTGAAGCAGTGCTTGTTTGTCATTCGAAAAAAAAAAAAAAAAAAAATTCTTATTGAGATGGTGAGATTCTTCATTTTAATGAAAATGAAATATAAATAAATTTCGTAATAACCTCATCATCATGGTGGCCTCGTTATATTGTTTCCTTAATTCATTCATTTTATTTTAAAAAAAATAGCTATCTTTTATGTAGTCCCCTATTTTATGTATTTATTAAAACTATTATCTCCCTCTGTTTCTTTTTAATTGTCATGTTTTGAAGTTCTTCTTTGTTCTTTTTTACTTGTTACATTAGAAATTTTGTGCAGTATTAAATAATTTTTTCCAAATTTACCTTTTAATTTAGCAGTGTTTGTTTTGAAATATTTTAAATTACAATGTAACTTCAAATACTACATCCAAAAATCTTTTGTTTGGTTTGAGGGATTTTAAAATACAAAGGTAAAACCAATTACTCCAATGGATGTAATTGGACTTACGTCAAAATTGGGCGTAAGTCGAAATTCAGGGAGTTAAAAATCCTTAGGTGATATATATATATATATACATGTACGTATGTATCTATCTGCATATATATACACAAATATTCATATATTCATATACATGTATATTATATACACACACACATACACATAGGCATACATATATACATATTCATAAATATATTTATATAAATATACATAGGAATTTTTTACATATATATACATACATATACATATGCATATATACACATATATACATGTATGTATGTATATATATATATATATATATATATATACACTCATATACAACTATGTATATATATGCGCGCGCACACACACAGATATATATATATATATATATCCACTGCATTTAGAATTACATCCAACCAAACGCCCTTAATGTACTTGTACAATTTTTAATAAATCACAATCAACTGAGTATTTAATCATATACTCCACTTAGTAGAGTTTTAAATAGGAGTAATTTTAGAAAGTAATGGAATTTTTTATAAAATTTAGATTATCAATTAATTTCAACTGATTTTTTTAATGGTTGTGAAGTAAGTTTGACAAGTAAAAAGAAACGGAGAGAGAATTTATCTTTTATGTTTAATTAAATTATTTATATTATTATTCACTCTCAACATAAATAACAAATGCTTTTGGCATGGTATATCTTATATGCAGAGTGCTCGTGTTTTGCTAACAAAATGAATTTAAACATCAATTCACATAGAGTGAAGATATAAATGTGTTAAGGCATTAACTTCGTATTTTTGCACATCATGTATTGGTTAAAAAAAAAAAAAAAAAAAACTTGACTAACACTATCCTTGAATAGAAGTCAACAAACAAAAATGATATTTTGATAATTTTCTATTAACCGTTAATAAAATTGGTGGAGTTAGTCTTCTTAAATATTGGAAAGGTGAGTTATAAATCACAACTAATATACCTGAGGATGAATCACACTCTATGTCCATTTATGCACATGTATATTTACTAATATATTTTAGTAAAATCATATTTATTTATATGCTCTAACAAAGCATTTATATCAGTCATAAGAATATGGTATGACTAGTAGTATAATTTCTTTTTCTGAAATTACAAATAAAATTTAGAAATCATTATGACCAAAAGGCCCACATTAAAATTGCTATCTTTCCGAAAAAGAAAGAACGTCTCAATTGCATTCCTCATCAACAAGCACATATTTTTTTATTTTTTTGAAGAAATTGACAAGTCATTATGTTTGACATGGTTATCAAATAATAAATGTCTCAGTCCATAATAAAACTTGAAGCATTTTTTTTTTATTTTAATATTTTGCATGGCTTCACATTTCATTTGTGGAGATTCGATCTCTCATTATGCACGAACTGAAAGAATTTTATATCAATAAGCTATAAAATCATTAGCCCAACACATACCCATTATGAACAACAAAAAATAAAAATAATTAATTGATTAATTAAAAAATTATTTTAAGAAAATATTTTAATAAATATCTACCTCAAATCTAAAATGTAGTTATTTACCTAGAGGGGTTCAAATATATATTTTTATTAATTGTACTTGAAAAAGTTGTGAATCGATTGATAAGTCCAATCTGAATCTCATAATTTCGTATTTTTCATAATTTTATAAAAATATTTTAATTGAAATTTTATCATAAAAGTATTGTTTTTTTTTTTCTATATGTATAGAAGCAAAGGAAAGGCCTTTGCAAATAAACACTCAGGAAAGTACTATTTAACAACAACATCAAACCCAGAGCAAGAAGAACATAAATCATGCCTCAACCACACAAGCACAGAACAATCTGGAAAAAGGCATATTTATCCTTCATCTTATTTATATTCTATCCTCTCTCCCAAAGATGGTATTTCTTTTCACTGTCTCCAAAATGGATGGACTACAACTAAAGAGCATTTTCTGTTATTTAATTTAATTTTAACCATTAACATAAACAAATAAATAACAGTTATAAATATAATAATGTTTTTTGGGTAAATGTTAAAAGCCATATATAAATATTTTTTATATACACAAAAATTTAGAATCAGAACTATTTATTTAAACTATCCTAGTTTCTATTATTTGGCTCAACTATGTTATAGTTGAAAAATACAATACTATATTACCCATTTTTCAGACAAACACAAAGAATTATAAAAAAAAATTAAAAAAGACTTTTGACCCCCAAACAAATCATTATTTAACAACAATCATTAACACAAACTCATGATCATCTTTACCACCAAAACCCCCTCAAAATAAATAAAATAAATAAATAAATAGCCATATAGCTCCCTTTAATTTGTCTATCCTACCCTCAAACAAACCACTATTTAACATCCACCTCAATCCCTTCAAACCCTCACTACCAAAAATGGAACTAAACAAACACCATGACATTGAACATCCTCCTTCTCATCATCATCATCAACAACAACAACAAAAACACTTGCCAAGAATCATCCTAAGCTTCACTCTCCTCTTCCTCGGAGCAGGAGGCCCATTCCTCCTTCGTGTCTACTTCATCCACGGTGGTAGCCGGAAATGGTTCTCAAGCTGGCTCCAAATGAGTGGTTGGCCTGTGCTTCTCCTGCCTCTTTCCTTCTCATATCTCCGGCAATACAAACAAGCAAAAAAGGTCTCATTTTGCATGAGTCCTAAGCTCACTTTGGCTTGCTCTTTTCTTGGCCTCTTTTTTGGCCTTGACTCCTATTTGTTCACCTTCTCCTCCGCCTACCTCCCTGTTTCTACTGCTTCCATTCTCTTCTCCACTCAACTCGCCTTCACTGCTTTCTTCTCCTTTTTTATTGTCCGTCAAAGGTTCTCATTCTCTCCCTCTATATATCTATATCTATATAATTAGTGTTCATCTTCATCATCAGCTCTTCTGATACTTGTTTGGTATTTCAATATATATATGTATAATATTTCAGTATATTTCTGGAGTGAATAGTTCATAGTGTTCATATTTAGTTGTTGATTTTTCATCATATATGGCTTCTTAATTAGTCTTCTTCATAATTCGCTCTTCTAATTAATATGTGTGTGTGTGTGCGTGTATATATATATATACACACGCTTTGCAAGAGAAAATTAATTAGTATTCAATTTTTTTTCTTGTTAAAATAAAAAAATTATATTTCTTAATTGGTGCTAATTATAATTAATGTGTTGGTCCTCACAAGAATGAATTATGAATTATAATTAATAATATGTTTTGTATATAAACAGATTTACTGCATGCTTAGTGAACGCTATTGTGCTTCTGATGATGGGATCAGTGGCGCTTGGGCTGAGAGCCGGCGGTGACCGGCCAGAAGGAGAAAGCAACGCCGAGTACTGGATGGGGTTTGTGATGACACTGGGTGCGGCGGCGTTGTATGGTTTGGTGATGCCATTGATACAATTGGTGTATGAGAAGAGTAAGCAAAAGATGAGCTTTGAGTTGCTTTTGGAGGTTTCTCTGGTCATTGCCTTCTTTGCTGCTGGTTTTTGTCTTGTTGGAATGCTCATCAATAATGATTTTCAGGTCAGACAACTGAGCCTCTTGTTTCATAATGCCTTTCTTGTTTTTTTACGAAATTTAATTTTGTATTTTTTGAGGGTGCTTGTTGTATAAATGCCTTTTAAGTTTTATATGCAACTATATATTATTTTTTTTTTTTGGGTTTCTAGAAATTTTGATTTTGATTATGATTATGATTATTCCAAGGGTGTTTTCAAAATTTACACTATATCAAATTGATGATGAATGACGATGTAAATAAGCAACCCCAAATAAATACACAGTTTTTCAAACTTTGACTCTTGCTTTTTTTAATATGAGTGCTTTAATCCTCTTATTTTTTTTTGACAGCCTATCCTTTAGATAGGAGTTTAAGAGAAGTGCATATGTGTAACTAAATATTAACTGCATAAATGTATTAAAATATTAATTTTATATTTATACTAATCTATGAAAGGAAAAAAGAAGTGACAAAATGTGGTTGATATGAGCACAAATAAGAATGGTGTGATAGGTTGTTTACTTCAGCTATAATAATGATATCTTCCATCCATCTTTCTATAATTAAGCATGCCATCAACAACTTTAAAAACACAATAATCTATTATTATCTGTGTTAAATAATTCTTAAAATTTTAGCTTAACACACGTCAATGAAGTTGTCAAGAAGAATACGAAACTTTTCTACCCACTACGCATACAATGTATTAATTAATATTAATAAAAAATAATATAATTTGAAAATTAATAATTTCTAATTAATGATAAATATTCATTTTTTTTAAATTAGTTATTGAATATATTTCTAATCTTACCTGTTCAGTGTTCATTAGGAAAATTAAGTCTATTTCCAAATTACTAAACATATATATATATATATATATATATATATATATATATATATATATATATATATAAATGCAGGCAATTCCAAAGGAAGCAAGAGAGTTTGGGCTCGGAGAAACAAAGTACTACATACTGATAGTATGTGATGCAATACTATGGCAAGTCTGCAATATTGGATTATATGGTTTACTTCTCTATGCGTCCTCAGTGCTCGCCGGAATCGGCACTGCTCTGCTGGTTCCACTGGTGCAAGCCTTGGCCGTAATCCTGCTCGACGAGAAGTTCAGCGAGCTGAAGGGCCTCGCCCTTGCTCTAACCATCTGGGGTTTCGCTTCATATCTTTACGGAGAGTATCGACAAACCAAGAAGATCAAGAAAATGAAAGAGAGTGTTGCACTTGAGTTACCTGTTCCATAGACCACTCATGTATGTATATGTCATTGTTATCCAAAATGTAATGATGTATGCATTGTCCAAATTCATCTAAATCATTGATCTTGAACATACCAATACTATCACATTCTCTGAATTGGGTCTAAACAAGAAATAACCAAGTGAACTATGAATCAACTTTTTACTAATGGATACACAATTTATAACTAAAAGATAACTAGTGTATACACAAAAAGACAAGTAAACGAAATTCAGTATATAAAACAAGGAAAATGAAAACATTGCTCAACTAACCGTCAACATTGACAACTAGTGGATACATTGCTTTCAAACTGATAGAGACATCATGAAAATTATTAGCGGGCCAAGCATGTTGAATAAACCATGACCTTCCATTCACTAATTTCCAGAAAAATCAGAGATTAAAACATCAAGTATTCAAAGAGAAAATTGGGAGAGAAGCTCTGTCATTCATTCAGCTTATCATCTAAAACAGTATACTAAAGCACCTTTTAAACAAAACCAACACTTGTATAGCTAACGTGAGCCTCACAATGAAAGCACACCTGGCGAGTAATTTTTTTGAGAGGTCACCAAACTATACTTTATTTTCAATTCAGTAATCAAATTTCAATTTATATCAAAGTGGTCAATTCAACATTAATTTGGTTTCACCAGCTAGCCACCTGCGCCAATGTTTTCTTGCCCCCCTTTTCTTGCGTGACAATCGGAAAAGCTGAGTTGGCTTCACCTAAACACATCACCATGCTAAGTTGCCATATCCACATAACACAAGAGCCGCCACATCACCTGAAGTTGGCCACGTAATTTAAAACCCTGCCACATCATTGTCTTCTTCCTCTCTGAACTTGAGAAGCAAAAACAGTAAGGGAGGCGGGGAAGCTAAGGGAAGTCGAGGCCTCAGTAAGAAGGAGTAGTTTAGCGAGAGAGAAGAGGGGAAGCTCATACTTGAATAACACAGAAAGAACCGGCCAAGCTGTTTGTGTTATTCAAGTAAACATCCTGAGCAAAATTTAAACCCTAACTATGGGTTTGAATTTTTGTCGAAGCCTTCATTGGTTGATAACACTAGCCATCAATATGAATCTACTTGAAATTATGTACATGTTGCATTAAAGTGAGCATACAATCTATCTCATTAGGAATGATCTATTTCAATATTGATGCAAAGTGTGGGATGTTTTCAGTGTATTGGCAGGGAAATTCTTGAGAGAAGGGAAGAGAAGAGAGAGAATAAGAGAAAGGAGAGGAAAAAGAAGCATATAGCAAATGATTGCTAACAAGATACCCTCCATTTCATTTAGGATTACCTCTTATAGGCAAATCATTACAGAATTGTTAAAAAAATAATAACAAACCGGTGAGATGGCATTCTATTGAACACCTCCTATTCGAAGACAAGTTGTAATTCAATAACAACCTTCTTACACTACTTATATCTCTTAATTACAATCATTAAGTACTCATTTAATCCCTGAATACAAGTAATTTCACTTCATCATGTAATCATTGTATTTGATGCGCTTCGTCCCTTGATTCTGGCGCAAGCTCTTCTTGGTAGCTAGCTATCCAGTGTTTGCTTGCTGATTGCTGAACCAAGGCCTCCTACACAACAAATATGAACAAACCAAAAAAAAATTCCAAAAAGGATAATAATATCAGTATGAAGCTGCACACAAATTTACGGGCACAAATCCAATCCCATACAAATTTGTTAGGATTTTTAACACAAAGAACCTGTACAAAATATAACAAGCTGTGGATTTGAAAGTAAACAGAAAAAATGGAAAAGCAAACATAATGCATGACTAGGAAAATAAGATGTCACGCATAGCATAATTTAAGAAACTCAAACTGTGCACAATAAATAAATAAATAAATGATGACACAAACATTATGCAGAAGGTATAACAGAATTGACATAAACATTATCCAGAAGGTATAACAGAATATTTGATTCACATAATATTTCATTCAATAGGAGAAAGAGAAAGTAACACAGCATAATTCATAACAAATAGAAACTATTCATAGCAACAAAATTGTGCATCCCCACTGTTGAGAAAAAAAAATGTGCTATCACAGCCATTATTTACAAAAATTGATACAAATTCTTCATTGAGTAGGGCATCTTCAAACCTCTCAAGAAGGCCTTGCACCACCTCTTCCAGGGGAACCGAATTTTCCTTTTTTTGATAGCATCCCCATGTTTGTTCCTTTTCTCATCAACTTTATCTATTCCCTAAGGCTTCATCACAGATGCTTTTGCACTATTTGAAGTTGTGCTTTTGCCTATCCTTACAATTATTTTTTCCTTCCCTTACCCTATTCTTGACTCCAGGATTAGTATTCACAGTTTGAATGGCTTGGTTGGGTACATCAATTACCTAGAATGTGAAGAAGACAGGAAAAAAAATTAATTTCTCTCCATTATGTTGTAGACTTTTGATTTGTATAACACACCTATGACTATGGTTCTTCAGGGGTTTGTGTATGTGTTGTCTTTGACTCACCTTGACAGCCTCTAATTAAAGCATCAACCTTTTAATTTCAAACAAAACACACACATCAGTTTCAAATTAATGTCAATTACAAATCTATGTAAGAGAGCATACCATGGTAAAATGCTCCTCCAAAAATTGGGGGTCAATTAAGTCCAATGGATTATCTGTAGGATATGATTCATTATGTTGTCTACTTTGCATCCTAGTAGCACCCTCCTTGTTTCCTTGGTAGTCATTATGACGGATAATTAATTATTAGGATACCAAAAATAAATAAATGTTCAATTAACAATACATGTTGTCCCCCATTGTATCTCTTGTTATGCCCAGCAGTACCACATATGCTGCACTTCATGGTTACCCCCATTTTGCTCACCTTCCCATTTGTGAACCCCCTGATTTCCTCTCCCAACTCCTTTCTCCTAAGGATTGTCTTCCTCCCTCTTCTCTTGTTCACTGGATCTGGTGGAATCATGGGCCCATGATCATTCTTAGGCCAAGAGTCCTTGCCATGTGTGGGGTATAGGGTGTGCTTGTATGTTTTTATGAAGGTACTGACCTCATAACACTCACGCAGGAAATTTTCAGGTTTTTCTTTGCTATAATAAATAATTGAAATGCCTTTGCTGCAAGGAATCCTAGTCAGTTGCCATCTTCAACAAGAGCAATTACTCATCTCTTTATCAACTACAAATTGGTCATTAGGCCCTGAAATCTAATATTGAGTTCCTCCTGACCATGTGGTAGTATATAAGAAGTTTAATTGCTTGAACTTCTCTAGCTTCTTAACTATTCTAGGGCAATGGATGGCTGTACATTTTTTCAATGCATCCCTTCTTCTTTGGATTCTAACCATTAACTAAGTTCTAATCAACTCATTCATTGTCACAATTCCCTTTGTCCTAGCCTCTAGTATGTTGTTATTGAAACACTCACACATGTTATTTAAGAGAATGTCACATTTGAATTTTGTTTGAATATGGGATCTACTCCAATGGTGGGAATCTATATTCTTCATGTATTGGTAAGCACTAGGAGGCATGGTGTTCAAAATGGTCATGACCTTTTTAAATGAAGCTTGGTATGTTGCTGTGGCATAAGACCAGAGTTGATCCTTAAGTGTTTTTTCCTCTAAAATTCTTTCTAAAATTTTTGTGTATATGCCTAACACAAAACCTATGCTCACTGTAGGGAAATAGTTCTTCTATGGCAAGCATTAATCCCTACAGTGAGCATAGGTATTGTTAGTTAAAAGGTTCCTAGCAGGATGTAAACAGATAATTTCATTGGATGCAAATAGTTCACTGGATTAATGCCTGCAACACAAATTAGGAAATAGTTCTTTCTAACGAAGGGTTCCTAGCAGGATGCAAACAGATAATTTCACTGGATGATTACCAGTTGAAAGGTTTGTATGGGGGATAATTACTGATAACAGTGGGGATAGATGCAAATGATTGCATCTACCCCATTTCATGGGCAAATGTGAGCAAAGAAAATAGACAAAATTTGATGTGGTTCTTGGAGCTTTTAATAGAGGACTTGCATATCAACAATAGCCATCATTGGGCCTTCATGAGTGACAGGTAAAATGTAAGGGTTTAATTTATAGGTTGTTTTGATTTATTATGTGTTATAATTCTGATTGCTGACTTGTTTACTTTTCTTTTTTTTGTTCCATTATGTTTGTAATTTTCTTCCACTCTGGATGATTTAATTGTCTAACACAATACACTGCTTAGAACACTTATTCCTCACATCTGAATTTTCAAGTTGAACCTGTGTGAGTCTTCATGAGCTCCAATCTATAGTCATACAACCTCCTAATTTGTGTTGCTTTATCACCATCTATGAGTCTTGTTTACAATTGTGATGGACAAAGATTAAACAAAATAATGATCAATAATCTGTGTTACAATATAAAACATATATGTAAAACCTCAGAAAGTAAATGTACATCAATATTTAAGATTTAGAGCTCACCTGATAGCAAAACACTTGGCTCAACATGCCTTCAATCTGCTTATGTTTACTTGCTAGTTGGTCTTCATAGCTTGAATTATGCCAGCTACCTTCCATGCAGGGTCAGCCCTGAATTGTTCTAAATATGTATTTGCTATCCATTGTGCATTGACATGTCTGTTGTTATAATCCTTTGCACATTCATCCCTTAAATTTCCAGCCTTGATTTGTATTGTGTTTTCATCCTTCACCATAGGAGAAGCCCATAGATAAATTAAAAGGGGCAATTTTTTTTTTTACAAAATGCTTTGTACCTTTTTTGGGAATTTGGCTTGAAATTCACCGCATATTTGTTTTTAATTTCATAATTTTTTACAGCATCCTTGAACTATTTAAAACTCCTAAACTTCATCCCAATCTTAAATTTAGGGTCCTTCATGTCACACTCCTCATTAAATTCTGAATATTTGGGCTTAGTATGGATTAATTCATCCTCATTAATTGAAAAACATGAATTTAACTCTTCTGATCCTGCATAGTTTGATTCAATTTCAACTTCACACTCTAAGCTTTGAGGTTCTCCACCCATAACTACCACAGCTCTGCTTGATTGACTAGTATCCCCCAAGTTTTCATATAAATCAAGGCTAAAACTGTAATCAGAGTCATGAAAATCGCTATCTTCTTCACCATTTTTTCCCTTACTAACTCTCCCAAGTAATATATCTTCCAAATCAGTATCTATTTTAGGCACATCTTCCTCTCCATATATATTTTCTAAATCCTCACCATCAACACTAGTGGGAACTCCATGATCACTGCTACCACTTACCACTCTAATAAGCATAGATATTTCCCTGTGAGAATCAACACTCCTATCCATATTGAGAGCATCCAAGTAATTCTGTATTTCTCTAAGTTCCATATTCTCATTAGCAACCGACCAAATAGAGCATCCCTCAACATCTAAGTCAAACTCTAATAGGGACACAAGTGTACGTGCCGATCGCGTAATAAAGTGTGCGTAAAGCATATTGTTATTCTACAGGGATGAAAGTGAATACTAGTAATAACCCTTATTTCGAAAATTAGCCTAACTAATGAAGTGGTTTATGTGAATAAAAGAAAGAAAAAACAATAAATACAGAAATACAACTGTAGAGAAATCAAGAGAAGAATTGATGTCCGGGTATAGTATCAGTCTAGGGTTATGAAGTACAGGACAAAGGTTGTCTAAGTGTACAATCTTATTTGAACTGATAGGTTTCTAGAATTATACTAAACTTTGATTTCTCAGGCGAAGAGTGATTGAATAGGTGCAGAGCTAATACAAACATCCACACAATTACATTAACACTCTATGAAATTTCATTGTGAGCTAAAGATAATCTCTTAAGTAGATAATCTCCCCTCAAAGAGAGAGAGATTACCCCTAATCCGAATACAAAGTAGAAACACGATTTCTCTTAAAATCAACTCCACATGATTACAAAGAGCACGGAGATTGCCAACAACTCACTCGGGACAATTGAGGAAGATGGAGTCTCCAAAGTACCATATATCAAGGCTTACGCACAATTCCCTCTAATCACGGCATGTTTATGCTGGGTGGGTATTTCTACTTGTCACATAGTACATCAAACATGATAGCTAGGGCTTTCTCCTTATTAGCAACCAAGCATTCAAACACACAATTAGATTCAAATAGATATGATTGCAATTATAAAAACAATTCAAGCATCAAAGATCCAACAACCAATGTCAAATAAATAAACCCTAGAGTTCAACTATGCTCAAACACCATGAAAATTAGTTCTCCATCAATGGAGAACAACAATCCAATTCAAAGGAATTAAAATACATAAAGAAAATAAAATAAAAAAACTCCTTTAAAGCTCGCAATCTCCTTCAATGGATGAAGTTCTTCGAATATTCCCCAAAATCACCGTCGAGATTTCTCCACGAACGGCTCCCTTGAAGCTTTGAACCATCTCCTAATCTCTCCCTCTTGTTTTCTTCCTTCTTCTGCAAGACATCCAAGGAAAAACCAGCCAAATTACAGCCCAAAGGGTGCCCAAAGAGTGGAGAAGAAGATACCCCCAAAAGCTCTAATTTTTGGCTTTTATAACTCAAGAATTGGGAGTTCTTGCATTCGCTACAGTAACCCTTACGGTCGTAATAGTTGCCCATGAGGTTATCGGGTTGGAGCTTACGACTGTAATCAACCCATAACATTGGCCATAAATAGTGATTTGCTATAGTAATCATGAACAATATGCTACTACAGTACCCTTACAGCTTGAGGCTTACGACTGTAACTCTCGGGTTGGGGCTTACGCCTATAACTTGACTGTAACAGTGCCGTAAACAGTGCACTACTGCAGTAAACATCGGTAATGGCACCCATAAGCTCGCCCTAAAAACTCTATTGTTCTTCCAAAATTAGCTCAAATCACCTCAAACTTGTTCTACTTGATCAATATGCTCTCATTCTAGCCTGAATACGAATTAGAAGCGCATTAAGCACAAATTCAATCATATATTCAACAATTACATGCAAAGTGCTATGAATAATAATAATAAAATACATTCATTTGAAGCAATTATCAAACTCCCTAGCCATAGTTATTAATTCAAGTCTTGATATTTGGTCTGCGCAGTGATAATCCATATGTCCTGCCAATCTTTGTATACCCCCAACAGTGTAGCTAATACTTATTGTGAAGTGTTCAGTAATTGGCACTGAAATGAAAATCACTTTAATGACACTCTAATCTTAAATGACATGCAAATTAACTAACTACCAATCCATGGTCAACAATAGCAACAAAACTAGATAAAATAAACAAGTACAAGAAAATGTGAATCACACTAGGGCAAAGTAAAACAGACTAGATAAAATCTTGGGCATTCTATTCTGTACAAGTAAAACTTCACATAGTATTGATAAAAGAAATTAACTAAATGAACATGCACATAACTCCAACTTCAAACATTTAAAGGAAGAGTCAAAATAAAAAGAAAAGACATGACCAAGCAATACAAAGAATATTATACCACCTTGCAATACTAAAACATCTAACTTTCATTACTCATGGAAAATTAAATAAATGCAAAATCATGACATTTAAATGCAAGGAAAACCATATAGAATAAGGGAAAAAATAATAGAGAAGACACTCATCCATATGTATTTCATATTTGACAGCTAATTAAACCCTTTAACTATGACAATTAACCCTAGATGAAACCATTTAAAAGAAGAGATAAAATTAGAAAAAAAACAAAATGTTAGCCACATAACTCCAACTACAACTATTTAAAGGAATAATCACAATCGGAGATAACATGACTAAGTATATTAAAAAACTTTTGACTGAACCTAAAAGACAGATTGCAATAATGTCGTAAAATTAAGTAACTGGTCACAATACAAGTAATGGTGATCAATTTTTTAACCAACTTCCATTTACTGAAACAATAAATGGTCACATTTAAATGCAAGAACAACCATCTACATGGTGATAAGCACAACTATGTACAAAGAAAACAAAGTGTGTCTATCACAATATGACAAAGAAAACTAAAAAAAAATTACATAAAACGACTTCTGATAGACTTCAATAACTTTTACTACAAAACAAGAAGTCAAAATTGTCAATGCCTCAAGATTACTTAACTTTCATTTAATTATTGCATTCTAATAATGATAAGCATAACCATGTACAACATTAAATTTGTGCATGTTTTTGGAATCTCATTATTTGTAAGGAAAATGAATCAGCATCAAATAAGTTAGTACCATTAAAAGTGAACATTATTTATCGATTGACATTCATATTTATTTATTTATGATTCTATCTGATTTTTTTATTTAATTAGGATTGGTGTTTATTACCATATTGTTTGTATTTTATATATGAAAGAACTAAAGTTTCAGGATTGTGAATTAAAAAAACCATTTAACTGCTCAAAAGGATAGTTAATGGTTAATTAGCCTGTTATTTTAGCATATCATTTGCAAGGTATGTTTGAGATAAAATGGATAAAGTCTAGATTATATATATATATATTATTTTTCTAACATACTTATCCCATGGAAAGATATTATGGACTTTCATTGGAGATAAAACCATATTTAGTTTTTCTCTAAACCCTTGTGGCCCTGACTAACTTCTAACTCACATTATCCATTAATTTAAAACTATGTTATAAGCCAGAATATAACTAGCATCATCAAGATCTCTAATTTCAAAATAAATACATCACCAAAAATTATATAGATAAGGCTACATATATGTTATATAAATAAATTAAACAGTGAGTAGAAACTAGAAAGAAACATTGGAAATTCAGATAGCGTTGAATTACAAGTTCACTACTATTTCTTCTTTCTTCTTCTTCTTCTTCCTGCTTTTTGTTTTTTGTTGTTAATGGGCAAGACCAAGCAATTAACGTTTTCAATGTGAAAAAATAAACATTAGAAGCATGTGTTCTCATGCTTTTAAGATGGTCTCTAAATGGTGTCCTTAAGCTTTTAGCATGGCCCCACATCACATAATTTTAGATTATTGTTAAATTAATGTATATTTAATTATTTAGAACCTACATGCTTTAATTCATGTACCCATGCTTTAATTAATAATGTCCTCGTGCTATCTTTTGGTTAGTTTAGGTTATTTTCAAAAGCAATTTTGATCAGCTTTGTACCATCTAAAGCAAATTACAACTACCAAGAGCCGGAACATCAATATAGTATTCTTTTGTTCCACATTTCTAATTCTAATCTACTAGGGACCACAATAAAAGAGACAACTCTTCTGTTGGCATATGCTCAAAACAGACAATGAAACATCATGGGAAAACCAACAAAGTATAACTTGTATTTCATTTACAATAAACTAAGCAACTACAACTAAAGACTCAAACTCAAAAAAATCCAGAAAATCTTGCTTGAGTTGCCTCCCAAGAAGCGCTTGTTTAATGTCATGAGTTTGACGTATCTGAAACACGCAAGTCATGGAGGTTCAAAGTACAAACACTCCTCATAACCAGAACTAATGTCTCGGAAATAATGCCTAAGTGCAAGATCAGAGAAAATAGGGAACTTACCAATGTAGTGGACTGACCTAGGGGTTACTTCCTTGGGAGAAGGTTTTCTCTTGCCTTTCTTGGGGGAAGTGACCTCGCACCATTACTTGTTTCAGGTGCTCTCCTCAACAATGGTAGGTGTAAGCAAAGAAGTGGTCTCTTCAATGTGACTGTTATATATCCAATAACTCCTTGAAAGGCTTTTTGTTCAACGTCTCCTGCACACATTTATCCACAAGTGAGTCAGTTCCATTAATATACTGGCATGTATCATCAAAAGTAAAAGGATGTTTCATTGCATCAGATAATGCAAACATAACTTCCCCATCCCCAACCCTAAGTGCTATTTTACCGTTAGTAACGTCAATGAGGGCTTAGGAGATGGTTAGAAATGGCCTACCAAGAATGAGGAGCACTTCAACATTCTCTCCTATATCTAGAATCACAAAATCTACCGGGAAAATAAACTTTTCAACTTTAACCAAAGCGCCTTCTATGATTCCCCTAAGATGTCTAATGGAGCAGTCCACCAGTTGCAATGTCATCCTAGTTGGTTTAAGGTCACATAGTCCAAGTTTCCTAAACATGGTGTAGGATATTACATTAATACTAGCACCTAGATCTGCTAGGGATTTTTCATTAACCAAATCACCAACATTACAAGAGTCGCCCCAAAAAGATTGAAAGATAGAATCCATAATACCCTAAAAATCCTCATAAATTCTATTTATACCTGACTGCTTATGGGATACTTATAGGCGTAAGGACTGGGCTGTAAGGGAGCTGAAGAAGATTTATCATGAGCCTTACGGTAACACTTATGGTTGTAAACCCCATCCATAAGGTCTTCTGATGTTGTTATGGTCCAGATTACAACCATAAGCGCTGGACCATAAGCTTTGTTGTTCTGCTTCTTGTGGTTGCCCTTGCAGTCGTTTGCTATAGTCATAAACTCCTCTGGACGATTCTTATGAGCATCCTTATGGGTTTAATATTTCCCTTTAAGGTTCTCTAGATTAGCTTTGACTCCCCTTATAGTCATAAGTATGCCCACAAGGTCTTCTGGACTACACTTCTGGCCGTAACTACGATAGTAAGTTGTTCGTAAGCCACCCAGTTTGCCTTGTCCTTGTTCTAATAATGCTGAGAGAGCTCCAAACATATCTTTTTGGGTCCAGAATGTTCCTTTGGCTTTCCTTCATCTTTAAGCACTACCCTAAGCCTGTCGATACAAAACACACAGTATTTAACATCGAATTCCATATTATGGTCCAAATACATACCACTTGAGTGTACAAATTGCTATGAAACATATGAATATTGTACACTCATTAGTTTGAAAGTAATTTTCTTGATCTTTTTCTGTGGTAGAGTAGAGTGTTCTGGTTGTGAATGTTCAAATTCTTACTTCAATTCCAGACCCGATTTCTTCTCATTCTCTTCACGCGCATCAAATCTTGCCTCAAGATTACTGACCAATGATCTAAGTGATTTCATTTCATTCAGCACCAGCTGAAATTTATCATCGTCCACAGTCTTCCTATCAGGGCTCGAGGAGACAAAATAACTACTACTCTTCAAGTAAGGTAGACTCCGATTGCATGTACTGTTAGCTCTTCATGTGAGAATGCTTTTCCTTCAGTTTCTCCTTTCTTTTCCTGGTTCTTGATTTATTGAAACAAAAAGTTTTAGCTTAATGGATTGTCATATGCAGATATCAAACAAATATAGTTTGATATATGTGATGCCAAAGCTGGGTCTTTCGTTTGTATACAATTTGGGGATAGCTGTTGTTGTATACATAAACCAAACCAGCCCTAACCCCATCTTTCTCATGGCAGAACCTTTAATAATTGGTGGGTTTTATGCTATTAATAGAATAGGGCAAGTTCTTCTTGCAACAGTTAATGAAGCAACTCTAGTGCCTTTTGTTAGTGGCCAGGTGTGTTAGTATTATGGTGTTTCTTCATTGTCTTACTGAGTTTTTACTAAGTATTATTTTCTGGTGATTCAGTTGAACAATATGGAGCTTGTTGTAAATCTTGCCAAACATGGAAACCTTCTTAGGGATAAAAATTTGGTAAGCTACCATTTTTATGATTTGATGTTGATTCTAATGGATTTTGTCTAGTGTATGATGATTATGTTTGTCATAGGTTTAATCTTCTAGCAGAGAAGCAATATTAAAGTTATAATTGTTTTTTGTGCCATATTCTTGATACTAACTTTAAAATTATGTTTTACGTATCCTTTTTTTTAATCAAATATATCATGTGTTAAAGGTATGTTGGCAGAGATCACCTCATATTTTATATTGTTTTTGTATCATGTTGTTCATCATGTAATCTGCTAACTACCCTAGAAGAAAGATCATCTTTAAATCATGCAAGGCACCAGTCTGATGCTGTTAGTGACCATGTGATAAAGCCAACTACATATCTTAAGTTCATGCATATGATTTTGAACAGAGTTGTAGATCGATAGTGTTTGCTTACATATAATACTAAACAACATATTATAAAGGTACTTGCTTCTGTCCCCTCGAGTGAGTCTAGCAAAGTAGTGACACTAGCTTGTTTCTTGAAGTTATTTTTACCATAACAGAGGATGTGTGGTGTTTTCCCAAAATGCATCTTCTTGCCAAGTAACATTTACCTCATAGAACCTAACATTTAATGCAATGACATAACCCCTTAAAAATCTTGCAGTTGCCCAAGTACATCTTCCATGAGACATTTGTGAGTTGCCTATGCCTACTGATACTGATCTAATTTGGACAAGTCATTCACGTAGTAGACTAACCAAGAAGGTGTTGCACATGATATCATGGGAAAGAGAAGCAACCATGATGTACACCTAAAGCAGTTTGATAAAACTTCTCCCTTTGTTGCTTTCTTTCTTCTCTACCAAACTTATTCAAGATCTTGTTGGACAATCTCCATTTCACTACACTTCTTTCATGAAATGCTCATCTTCAAGTGTGCATCGTATTTTTCTCCTTTTGAACTCTATGGCTTCACCATCACAATATAGCACCAAAATCAATGCCATTACATTTGGCTTAAATTGCAAGTAATTTTCACGTAGGTTGAATCTTTTAATCCTCTCCTCGAGCACTTGTATCAATGCGTCCAATATGGCCCTTTCCTGTGTTATAGGCTTGGGGTCCATGAAATGGCTAAAAGGTGTCATTCAGAGTATATCCTTGTGTTTGTGTGTCATTTTCTCTCTTAATTCTCTTATGGTGGACATGAATGGTGCTAAGTAACATCAATCATTCAACAAATTCCCTCAATTGTTGGCCACAATCCTCTTAACAACAAAAAGAAAAAATATTTCTTTGTAGTTAACAGCTTCCAAAGGTACAAAATAATTTAATAAAATACTACAAATAAAAGTCATCAAGTCTTAGCGGATAGTGAAATTGTAAACAGTAAACCAACAAAATAGACAGAGAATCTACATAAACATATTAATTTTTGAAATAAGTGTTTTAAATATTAATATTACACAAGAAAACCACATATATTGTCAATTTGAAATGTTAAAAACTAAACACACTGATTGTTTTACGATGAGATGTAAACTGCATACACCAAAAGTAAATGAGCATAGAATTTCAACATGAATACATGAATTCCACCGAACCTTGTTTTTCGATTGAAATCGATCAAACAATTTAACTATACACAATAAGATTAACTGTGTACAAATCTAACAAAGGGTTTGGAAGAGAATAAACTTTATAGTATGTATATGTATATGTATACTATGAGGGCAAATCTTTTTTTAAATAATGTTTTTTAAATATTATATTAACTCGTGAGTGTGTGTGTGGGGGGGGATAAGTTTTATATGAGTTGATCACATCTTGACTTATTTAATGGTAAATAAATTCATTTTTTTAACATTAAAATGTTATTTTTAATTAATAAATATATTTTTAAGTAATAAATTTTCATTAAAAGGAATTAGTGGGACATGTTAAGGGTATTTAATTAGAGCACCAACCATAGATTTATGATCATAATAATGTTAAAACTATAGAAAAAAAATGAAAATTCAAAAATAACTAGAATAAAAATTAGGCAGACATCAAAATATCCAGATTGGGGCTAGTTGTCATTATATGTCCAACTAAAGACAAATGCATGTATGCGTTCTATTTCAATTTCTGATTCTGTTCATGGTTCAATGGAGCCATTGGAATATATTCAGTACCTTACTTGTAATAATTAGTTCTCGTATGCATTATATATATTTATATTTACAATAAATTTTAAATATTTATGCTATTTATTAGCAAGTAATTAAATTGTATTTAGCCTGCACTCGCTTAGCGCATTTAATAATGCACTTAGGCAATGCATGGGCAGGTGTAATTGTTCATACCTAATGGTATTCATTCACTGTATATTGAATATCTTGTGAGAAAAATAGTATTCTTTATCTTCTTCCTGTGGTATATAACAGGAAAAATTTATTATTGTTAGATTATAGTCACTGAGATCATCTTGAGCACATATAGCAGATTTTCATTGTTTTATGTATTCATGCATTCTACATGATACATCTTTAGTACACTTCTATATCTGTATGTCTCTTCACCTCTTTCAACATATATACATATATACATATATATGTTATATAGGTTGTGGACCATGGTGTTTCCAGGAGATAAATGGATGCGAAGCTTGATGTCTGAATGGAATCCCTTGACATGAAACAAGAAAAGAAGCAAGACTACAATTGAAAGTATGTAGGGGTGTTGGGCTAAAAAAATATGACGATATGATTGGCTATGAATTATATAGATTGTGAGCAATGGTGTGTGCTTCATAGAGCAAAGGTGAATGAAAAGAGGACAAGAATGAAGAATCTCAATTACCAGTTTGATTGGACTATCAGTGGTAGCTAGGGGTGGCAATACTTTGTCCGGGTTTGCCAGTCTGATTCTGTCTAGTCTAGTCCTAGTCCGGTTCTATTCGAACTGAGTTTGAACAATGCTTAATTGTCCAAATTTAAATCTGGGACCGAGTCCGGACAAAGAAATTCTGTTAACCAGGCTTTTGTACCTCTAAAATTTTAAAAGCCTAATTGTTTTAAGTCTAAATTTCCAAAAACTTCAAACTTATATGGATATTTTTTATTGAGATTTGGAATTTTGTATAACTTGATTTAGGTTTTAGATTGTTGGACTTTTTTTTCATATAATGTGAATTAAATTATTTTTTATCGTTTAGTAATTGAGTGAAGTTAAATGTAGTTTATAGGATTCGAACAAAATTCAAACGTCCGGATAACCTGATTTTAAAAGAAACTGGGTCTGGATAAGTTAGCTTTGTCCTAATTTAAAACCGGGTCAAATCTAGACAACAAATTTATTTATTTATAGTAATTGTCTGGACCCAGATTTTTGCCACCCCAAATAAATGGACGTTATTAATTGTTGCACCAGCACCACAATTAGTGGGGCATGAACAACAGTGCATGGACTTCAATTAATGTCATGCATAACCAAGTATAGTAGATTTGAAAGAACGCCAACAGATGAATTTACTCAAGGGCATGTCTGCTTTAGATTAATTTTATGATAAACTTAATCATAAAACATATAAAACATGGAAAACGGTAAACTTGTTACCGTTTTTAAGTTTAATTAAGTAAAATGATAACCAAGTTATCGTTTTGCCTAATTTCGTAATTTTTTTAAATTTTACCTATTTAAGTAATTAAATAAAAAATATACAATATTAAAAAAAAAGCCTAAATATGGTCTCTTTTGAAAATTTACCCTTTTTAAATTATTCACATAAAAAAATTCTAATGAACTTGATTTTAACTTTTTCAATTCTTATATATATATTTATTGTCATATCATTAAAATAGCTTTTTAAAAACCATCTAAACTTTAAATTTTCACAAATTTGTATAAATTTTTAAATAATTCAAAATTTTATCCAAGCAGTAAATATGGTCTATTTTGAAAATTTTAAATTATTATAATTGTAAACTTTTATAGATTTTTATTTTCACAATAACAACATAAAATATAATAAAAGCGATATCTCTTAATTTTTAGTTACTTTATTCTACCATCGGCTCACAAGGTTTTTAAAAATAAATTACTTATGCCCCATGGCACAAGATTTGGTATATATATATATCTACGCACTTAACCTTTGATTTTTTTTTTATTATTTTAAAAAATACACGCAAACAAGTCCTATCTTTTTTTTTTATATATATCTCACAAACACGTCCTATCTTTTATGTTTTTTTTTTTTTTTTTTTTTTTTTTTTTATCTTGAATCATCCAAACACCATATATATATATATATATATATATATATATATATATATATATATATATATATCCCTTAATGAATCCTATAAATTTATCTCAATTATATAGAACATATTAACTCTCTCTCTCTCTCAGATTCTATCCCTTATCTTTCTTCTGTTGGAACCTCTAACAGTAGCATTACAATACTTCTTCTTCTTCTTCTTCTTATTTTCTCTCTCACTCTCTCAAACAATAAGGAAAGAAGTGTTCTCTCTCACACACAAGGAAGAAGGAAGAAGGAGAGGCATCATAGGATGTAGTAAGGATTGAAGAAGGAACTCTAATTAATCACCTACCAAGGTTTTAGAGGTACCATTTATTGTTCTTAATTTTGATCATTCCTTTTAACTTTAATCACATTTAAGACTAGTTTTTTGTTCTTTTGCATTGTTGTCCATTGATGAATGAAGAGTTCAAGGCTTTTCTTCTTTCTTAGGGCCTGTTTGGATAGCCCAGAATTATGGCATAATCCGAACATTATGCCATAATTTTACATTTTCTGAGAATTATGCCATATTGGCTGTTTGGGTACTTATTTTAGAGTATAAAATTATGGCATAATATAGGTATTATAGCATAAAAAAATATTCCACTAAGAGTGGAATATTTTCTCATTGTAAAAAATCTCTATCTCTTTTGATCCAGCCACCAGTCATTGGTCCACCGCTGGTCCGGCTGGTCTCCGGCGACCGGTCCGGCCAGCCTTCGGTAACCGCCCACCAGTCCGGCCAACCTCCGGCGATCGACTACCAGTCCACCGGGGGTCCGAACACCGGCCGGCCAGCCTCCGGCAACCGGCCACCTGTCCAGCCAACCTCCGGCGACCGGCTACAAGTCCTCCGGTGGTTCGACCACCGGCCGGCCAACATCCGGTGACATACCGGCGGTCTATTGGTGGTTTGGACGGCCTCCGTTAATCGGCCATTGATCCACCGGTGGTCCAGTCAGCTGCCAGATGACCTCCGGCGACCGGCCACCGGTGATCCGGCCATCGGCCGGTAGTCCACCGGTGGTCCAGTTGGCCTTCGACCACCGGCCACCAGTCCACTAGCGGTCCGTTGGCCGACCAACAGATTTTGGTAATTTTTTTATTTTGTTAACCAAACACTCATTCTGTAAGAATAAAATATGTCATAATTTCTGTAATAATCACTTGCACTTTCTACATAATAAAATTATGCCATATTTTTTTATTTTACAGCCAAACATGCCCTTAGTCTTCATGAATATTTTATATTAATATTAAAGTTTAATTCTTTAAAAAAGATTTGGCCTTATCTTTTGGGTGGTTTCCTTGGAAATCCCACCATTTGTCTTTTTGTTGAATTGTTTTGCAAATATTCCTTTTCAATTTCTATATTTACAAATCGCAAATCCTATCCACCATAATTAGTTATTAGTTGGTGATCATGAACAAGGGCCTAAGTGTTAATAATTTAACATCATTTAATTAAACAAATATGAGTGTGTGTCCAAGTATCTAATATCTGTTAATTGATTTCTTATTGAAATTAATTTCATTTCTTGCGTACTTATATAAACTGAGAAATATATACATATATCCTTTATTACAAGATAATATTTATAATAATTTTTTTTTCAAGGGGAATTTATGCAAGAATTTTGGTTTTATGGTGGTATATAAATAATTATAACTTTTGCCAGAGATTAAATGTAATAATAAAATGCAAATTTGTTGATAGTGCTTGTCCATTTCATGAATCATGATGCTATATATTGGCTTCCCAATGATTGCTTCTTTTCATAAGCACTTTTTTATGTGATTAAACTATTCTAAACACACACACACACATATATATATATATATCATCGAATACAAAGAAATATAAACATTTCATCAAATTATACAATAGTGTTATATGTCACCATTGGGATCTACTTCTCTCCTAAAAAAAAGGATTATAACAGCTAATCACATAGTATATGAATGAATTATTATATAATGAATATGAAGTATAAATAAAAAATATTCTTAGTTTTTTCTTTATCACAAAAGAGTGAGATGCATGCTCTTATAATTTTATGTGGTTCAAAACGAGACCTTTTCCATTGAAAATGACCAAAAACAAGCCCTTGTTAGTAGTACAACAAAGTAGGTTTTGTTAAGTTTGAGTTTCTTTTAAAAGGTAGTAAATAAATTCCATTTTTTATAGCTTTCCAAGATCGATTTCATAGCTTATTGGCATCAAATTTGGCTTGTGGGTGATGGAGATTGAATTCCAGTGGGCACAAAGTGAGGGCATTTGGAATATGTAAAAGAACTCACACACGTCTTGATAAGTTCTATATGGGTTGGGATATTCATTACTAAAAAATTATTGGTTATGGTTATTTGTTCCATTCAAAAGTGAGGATAATATTTATCTTATAAAATAAAGGATGCTATTGCTTATTCTCTTCTAATTTTGCAGTCATGAGAATAATATGACTCTAGATATATCGGAATAAAAAAAATTGCACATTTGCCGTTTTAAAAATTAGGGATTCGTGGCATCTGCTAAACTTTTTGATAAAAAAAAAATTTTAAAAAACCACTTGTATGGATATATGACAGTTTCACAACCATATTTAACAATGGTTT
This sequence comes from Dioscorea alata, assembly GCA_020875875.1. NCBI lineage: Eukaryota > Viridiplantae > Streptophyta > Magnoliopsida > Dioscoreales > Dioscoreaceae > Dioscorea > Dioscorea alata. The sequence continues at coordinate 1,484,643 of CM037028.1, read as the reverse complement.
TTGATGTTATATATATATATATATATAGAGAGAGAGAGAGAGAGGTTTTGGTTAAGAATATGAAATATAAATTGTTTTTAAAGAGTTTTATTCATAAATTTCTTGAAAATACTAAATTATTGATATAAAACTTATATGTTGAACAAATTCATATATTTGATTATAGATCAAAATATGGTTGAAATTTCAAGCTAAATACGACCATCACTGCAATAAACAAATGGTAGTTTTTTAACTCTTCTGTGAATAATCAAAAGTGCTATTTTTAAAAATATATATATAATTAGAAATTTACTGTGAGAATGTGCGGTGGTTTTGGGGTTGTTGGGTTTAACCTTATTTAAATTCAATGCATTCATTTTATGCACAAGCTCAACTGAAATAGGCTTATGTTCCTTTCTCACAGCATCACTACAAAGAAGACAAACGATGGAAGCATCTAAATTGCAACAAAACAACAACAACAACAGCAAGAATGAACACATGAGCAAAACCCTAAAGAAAACACTCATCATCCTCAATTGCTTCCTCTTAGCCATAGGCGACACAGGTGGCCCTCTCCTTTCCCGCCTCTACTTCCAACACGGTGGTCACCGGCAATGGCTCTCAAGCTGCCTGGAAACTGCCGCCTGGCCAATCATCTTCATCCCCCTCATTATCTCCTATTACTACCGCCGAAAGACCGATTCTTTTGCCAAACCATACTTGATCACTCCTCGCATATTCATCGCATGTGTAGTCCTTGGCCTCCTCACTGGCCTTGATGACTTCCTCTACGCCTACGGCCTCGCCTTCATCCCGGTCTCAACATCGGCATTACTAATCTCAACACAACTTGCCTTCACTGCATTTTTTGCATACATCATAGTGAAGCAAAAGTTCACACCCTTCTCAATCAATGCAGTGGCACTGCTTACAGTGGGAGCAGTGATATTAGGGTTGCATGGGAGCAAAGACAGGCCAGCTAATGTTACAAAAGGGAAGTATTTCATGGGGTTCTTTTTAACTCTTGGGGCTGCAGCATTGTATGGCTTTGTTTTACCTATGATTGAGCTCACATACTTGAAGGCTAAGCAGGCTATCACTTACACTCTTGTCATGGAGATGCAGCTTGTTATGGGTTTCTTTGCCACTGTCTTTTGCACTGTTGGGATGTTAATCAATGGCGACTTTCAGGTTAGATTATATAAAATCTCTCTCTCTCTAGCTTTCTATATATAAATCTAACTAAAATTATATCACAGGCCATCCCAAAGGAAGCAAGTGCATATGGGCTAGGACCAGTGAGGTATTATACTGTGCTAGTATGGCAAGCAATATTCTGGCAGTTCTTCTTCTTGGGAGCAGTAGGAGTGATCTTTTGTGTGCATACATTGCTCGCTGGAATCATTATCGCAGTTTTCATACCGGTGATCGAAGTTTTCGGAGTTATCTTCTTCCATGAAAACTTCAGCAGTGAGAAGGGTGTTGCTCTGGTACTCTCTCTATGGGGTTTAGCTTCTTATTCTTATGGTGAGTACCGTGAGGCAAAGGAGAAGGAAGCAGCTAGAAGGGCCAAGGGCATGGAGGCTGAAACCGTTTGAGTTGGATTTGGAATTCATATGGCTTAATTAAATCAATATTCCCTGCCATAACAGGTTGCATGCTTGTGTTTACTTGAGTGTTGTTTAGTGAGTTAATTAATCTCTTGTGGAAGGATGTTGTCTTCTTAACTTTCTTGGAAGGTAAATGGATGCATGGTTTGATATGTTTGTTTTGATTTTTATCATGAGCGTGTGCATAACAGAGAAGGAAATAGAAGTTGCATGCAGCTTATGTTGTTCACGTACGTATAACATACATGAGAATGTGTTGATAAATTTATGGCCATTTCTATAGTGTTTTGATTGCCATGCATGTAGGTACGTAAGCTTTCATTAGTTATTTCAGGTTATTACACAAACGTCTACTTGAAATTAAGTAGAACATGCAGTAATATTGTTTAAATATGCTTCTGACTATCTAATTTCTCTTTTGCTCATTTAATGTGAAATATTGATCTAAATATATTCCATAGTAAATCCATATTTGTGTTTGTTTTCAGCATAAGGAAACCCTAATACTGTTTCAATATTCGCAGTATGTGTAAATGAGTTGAGCTATAAAGATTTTTAAGTGGTTTCCTTCAATCAAGAGTTTGCATGTTTTGCAGTGGAATATGTGTGTATTTCAATCAATTAAATTATTCAAGTTTGACAATATTTGGCTATTTGTATGTGTATGTAAATAAAGGAAAGCTGTGTAGAAGCTATGGAAAAGAACTTGCAAGTTGCAAGTATGATAATTTGTGTCGGCTTGATATTTATAAGTTGAGTTGAAAGGTCAATTGAGCGTTAAATTTGATCAAGTATTGATATGATGATTCATAGAAATAGACACCTTTTAATTTAGTACATAGCAGGACAAAAACACTCAAATCAATATGAAATTTAACCAATGAAAACACAAACAAGAAAACAAAGAAAAAGACATAAGGACTTCCTTAAAAATCATGAAAATCTGAGACAAGCCATGAGTGGAGGAAAATATTTCACTTATATGTTCAGAGAGATTATAACAAAGATGAAATCCCAGCGGTCACCTCTGAATTTTTTTCTTTTTTTTTACAAATATGACAATAACAAATATAGTTAGGGCGTGTATATATATTCAACTAGAAATTGATCATCCATCCATACATTTTTAGCCTGTTGTACAGAAATTGTGCTGGTCACTTTTAAAAACTCTAACAAAACAAGCATTACATGTGTGCGTGAGAGAGAGACCAAGAAACACTAACACTACTGCTCAAACTCAAATCCTAGCTCAATTCAGTTTAATATTACAATGAGTCCAAATTGTGAGTAATTTTGATAAGGGAAAATATATTAGAATTTATGTAAATCAATATTGGTGCCGACATATGTAATAAAATTGGAAAGCTACTTTGCAACTAGATCCTTTGTTGTCTCCTAATGAAAAAAAAAAATCAGTGGCTGCAATTGAAATTCTCAAAATAATAATTTGTTTATGTTTAGATTTTTATAATGAACTAACATTTAAAAAGATATTATTATTATTGTTGATTGCAATAATTGAGGTATTATTCACTTGTGGTTAAATTATATATATACACACACTCTGTATGGTGACAAAACTTACTCACGTGGGACATCATTTTTTTTTTTTCAATGATGTGATTGCAAATAATGATTTTTATGTTTAAAAAAATCACCTCCTCTGGCACATTTTGAGTATAGAGACAAAGGTGGAGATTTACCGAGTGGGCCTCTAATTTAACAAACCTAATGAAAATGTTAAAAAATTTCAAAATGAGAAAAAGAAATAAAGCAATTTATGGTGAAAAATAAGGGACCATTAATGTTCTCCAAGGGTGTGAGTGTGATATCTAGCTAAATTTGTAAGTCCTAAACTTCCTCTGTTAACTCATTGATGTTAGTTTGATATTCAGCTAAGTTTTCGAGTGCTAAAGTTCCTCTATTAAATCTATGATATTAAATATTAGGTGTAAGTTTGAAATTTATCTAAGTTTTCAAGTGATTAAATACATCTATTAAATCATTGATGCTAACAATTTGAAGATGATTGATATAACTATCATGTATCAAACACTGAATCATATGCATCATAATTATAAGATTTGTTGTTAAGCTTTTTATTTTAACATTAATATATATACATACTAGAGCACTAATTTCATTAGAAGAAATATGGATTTATTTACATAAAAAAATTGGTTAAATGAACAAATTTGAGAGAATAACATCAGATAAATATATATATGTGTATCTATTTAAGTTTGCACTGGTTTTTTCTTGAACGTAATTATATAAACTTATTAGGTCAAGAGTTAGAAAAAATATATATAATTATAATGTTTGGTTTGACTAAATTATAAAAGAAATTCAAATTATAAGATAAAAATGATTACAAGTTTATTTTAAAATAAAATTTTGTAGTCCTTTTGCCAAATAGAGTTAAGTACATATGACCCTCCATTCTTCACCAAAACCTGAAACCCTTTTGTCTTAAAAACAAAGAAAAAAAAACCTCAATTTATTAAATGGATGATTACATATCTTGTTTAGATTTTTATAAATAATAATTGGACTTTCATGTTTAATAGTTCAACTAATACCCTTAGTAGTTCATATAGAAAAAAAGGATATTTTGTATATATATATATATTTATTCATGAAATCAAACGTTTTTTTTTTTTTTTTCTAATTTTGACTGAAAAGAAGGGTAGTTCCATATCTAATCTGTAATATATATGAGACTCGTAGGAATTAAGATGAAGCCATTAATTGTTTAAGTGAAATGTAGAATAACATAATTTCTTTTTTACAATGTGACTATTTATCAAGTTGTTATTCAACTGTTGACTGTTACTTTCAAATCTCTCCATATTCATTCTACCAAAACAAAAAATTAATGTTGACAAATGGTGCTTTCACTTAGAAACTAGTAAAGGACTTTCTAAATGGAAATGCAAGGAGGACGATTGATCAACACTCTAAAATATCATCTAAAGCAGGCCATCAATAATTGAAATCTCAACTACCCATAGAATCCTTCCAATCTAGGTTTTTTTTTTTTTAATAATAGGCGACAAGCGCCCCGAGTATCTAATATTATAGTACTGTCAATGAGAGGATTTGAACTTATGACCTCCCTTTTAACATATTGGTGTCATACCATTGGGCTATCCAATGGTTGACCTTCCAATCTAGATCTTAACTATTAATTATTATATCTATAATATAGGTATATATATATTCTAACATCACATAACATTTAATTTGTGGTGTTTTCTCACACACAAAAAACAACTTAATAAATGAAAATTAAAACCATAACAAAGCTCCAAACCTATACATTCATATCATAAATATCATTAGAGACCAGCTAGATACAGTTCATTCCTTGTATATATTAGAGAAAATTCAAAGTGCCATTAATTAATATTAGACCATTCAATCATTCTTAATTCTCTCCAACTTTATGAGATATAATAACTTTCCTATGTCCTTAACTCTTGAATGCATATCCTCCACACTACAACCACAAGATTATAAAACCTCTTCACTATCTTCTCCTATATATACATATACATATAACTAGTAAGCCAGAGAGCACTTTATCATCAAAAGAGAGAAATAAAGAAGATATGAAGGAAATAGAAACTCAACAACATCAAGAACAGGAAGCACAACATGAACAAGAGGTGCAAGTTAGCAAAACCCTAAGAAGAGTTGTGCTCACAGTGAACTTCATTATGATGTTTTTAGGCTGCACAGCAAGCCCTCTCCTCCTCCGGCTCTACTTCGTTCGTGGCGGTCACCGTATATGGCTTTCAAGCTGGATTCAAACTTCCGGCTTCCCTATAGTCTTTATCCCTCTCATTATCTCATATTATCATCGGCGAAAGACCGATAAACACGCGAAACCTTATTTGATAACACAAAACTTGTTCCTATCAAGTTTAGGACTTGGCATACTCATTGGAATTGACAATCTTCTCTATGCCTACGGCGTCTCCTACCTTCCTGTCTCAACTTCTTCTATCTTGATATCCACTCAATTAGGATTTACAGCACTGTTTGCATTTTTTATAGTGAAACAGAAGTTCACTGCTTGTTCTATTAATGCTGTGGCTTTGCTGAGTTTTGGAGCATTAATATTGGGATTGAATTCAGATGGAGATAGGCCAGAAGGGGAGTCTAAAGGAGAATACTTTGAAGGGTTTTTCATGACACTTGGTGCTGCTATTTTGAATGCTTTTGTTTATCCAGTGGTTGAGCTCACTTACACAAAGGCAAACCAGGCAATCACTTACACACTTGTTATGGAAATGCAACTTGTTATGGGAGTCTTTGCCACTGCCTTTGGCACTGTTGGCATGTTCATTGCTAAGGATTTTCAGGTATCTCTCGCTTTATCACTTTCTCTATTATTTATCTCTTAGTAGAATACCTTTTAATTATTAATTTTTATAAATACTTTTTTGTTGAAAAGACTTTGCCATGCCCAATAAAGACCAAATTAAATGGTCTTTAAAAGTTAAACGTCTCTTAAAAATATAACATAGTAGGTCTATCTGGAACTAATTTATATGCTTGGTTGTTTTAATTTCTTTAAGAAAAGTCAAAACACTATCAATTAGATTTAGAAAAATATTGAGGTTGTTGTTTTAGTGCTAAATGGCTTTTTTAAAGGCTGCAGGTTAATTAGTTTTAAAATAACAATTTGTATTATTTATACCTAAATGACTTTTAAAATGCAGTTTAGACTGTTTAGTTTTGTAAGTACTTAATTGAGTAATGGGGCAACTACAGTGTCATTTTCACATAAATAATTTTACCATATAAAAATAATTAAAGAAATATTTCATAATAGAAACCAATTTATAATTAGTCAATGATCTTAATTTCATTTTTATTAAAACGTACAAATATTACAAAAGTCAGAAATCTAGCTAGCTAGTAATTACTACTTCTCATTTCTGATGGCTTATATATGTTTTCAATAAATGAAAAGGAAGAGTGAAATGGTTGGGTTTATAACTAATGAAATTTGCTTGTTTTAAATGATTAGTTTATTCTTGAGGTATCCATCTATCTATATGATAAATAAATGTCATCAAACTTAAAACTCAAGTACTAATTAAGGAAATGACAGCAATTAAACGAATTAGTTGGACAAGCTTGTCATAAGTTTAAAATTTCTGAGTTTAGTCTCTTTCATATATTTATATATATAGACCCTAAGTTTTTTGTAATTTCATATATATATCTCATGGTCCTTTGAATAGGCAAATCACATTTAGAATTGAATTGGGCCATTACTTAGAAGGCAACTCATCTAAATAACTAAAAATCAGAATAGTATACATAATGTTTAAGATTATAATGAACCAAAACAATACATATTGGATTTCCTTTTGTTCTCACTTATTCATCAATTACTTTTACTTCCATTTTGTGATGGCCATCTCATATCCCTTTCATTATGATAATAGAATAATAATAGCTTCTATAGTTAATGTCAATTAAATATATAAATGTCATTACATAATATATATGTACAAAACATCATTACCCTTATACCTTTAATATATGCGAACTTTTATTATTCTCTTGCAACGAAAACACATGCATCATTAGTGTTTGTTTCAACTGATAACTAATCAAGCATATATGTTTATTCATTATTTGTTAAGTAATGCATGAATGAATGAACTTCTCATCCATGCATGCATGCAAGCATGCATCATTAGGGTTTATTTCAATAACTAATCAACCATGCATATATGTTTATTCATTAATTAATGCAAGAATGAATGAACTTGTCATGCATGCATGCATGCATGCATGCATGGGAAGAACACATGCATCATTAGGGTTTATTTCAACTGATAACTAATCAACCATATTTATTTATCCATTATTTTTTAATTAATGCATGAATGAACTTCTTATGGATGCATTCAGGTCATTCCCAGAGAAGGCAAGGCATATGGCTTAGGAGAGTTCAACTACTATCAAGTGCTAGTATGGTCTGCAATTCTATGGCAGTTCTGTCTCTTAGGTATTGTTGGCGGAATCCACTACACATCGGCACTGGTCACCGGAATCTTCGTGATGGTGCTTATCCCAGTGACTGAGGTTTTCGCCATCATCTTCTTCCATGAAGAGTTCAATAGTGGAAAGGGTGTTTCCCTAGCACTCTTTCTTTGGGGTTTTGTTTCTTATTTCTATGGAGAGTTGAAGGCAAACAAGAAGAAGAAGAAGAAGCAGCAGCAGCTTGCAGTTTCAGTGCTGGAATTACCAAAGGGTACTACTTAATTTGACCTCTTGATAGGTGTTTATTTAATTAGGGTTTTTTTACTTAAGGTTTTTGGTTTGATTTGTTCCTATTTCAGCAAATCACTTCTTAAATTAAAACAATGTGTGTTCGGCTTTGGTTATTGTTATCTAGTCTTTAAGGTGCCAATTGTTTGCAATTATGCATAATATAAATATATTGTTTTTGTTAACAGATCTAACAAAGTAAATGTGAAAAATAAGTATGATGTTTTTGTTTTTAAGGTTTCCCTTGGAAAATAATATTAAATAAAACTAACTCTGAATGTAATTCCCACCTGTTTAATTTGATAGTATGAATAATCTCTTATTAAAAAAAGTAAATTTACTATAAATTTAGTAATTCTTTCAAATAAATATTCCTAAAAAATTAATTGGTTTGAGACCTCGAATTGGAGAGGAGATGTTGTCTTGCCAGTTAAAAAAAAAAGGCATTTTTGTTTTTTTATTGCTTAAAAAAATTATAAAAGGCTTCGTAAATCAAATGTTAGAATTCTCAAAAATTAAACTATGGCAATAATATCTCTATTCTAAATGTATATACAATTGACATATAATTATGTTTTAATGATTTTACATAAAAAAAACTATATATAGAAACTAAATTAAAAGAAAAACCCTAGTCATTTATCTCTTACATGTTTTATATTTTAAATAATAAAATTTTAATTTATAATTAAGGTAGAACTCCTTCACTAATTAATTAATAAACACGTACAAAGAAAGAACATAATTATAAATTTATAATCTAAGCAACATTAAATATCATCTCCAAGTTCAATAACTTGATCTGATCTTTCTCCAACCACTTGATCATGAGCAACATCCTTTTGCTTAGATTGAAGATAATCACCATAAGAATAAGAAGCCATGCCCCACAAGGAGAGCACAACAGCAACACCTTTCTCACTGCTGAAAGGTTCATGGAAGAAGATAACTCCAAGGACTTGAGTGATAGGGATGCATATAGCAATGATAATGGCTGCAAGCAATGTGTGCACATAAAAGATCACTCCTACTGCTCCCAAGAAGAAGAATTGCCAAAAAATTGATGACCATATCAGCACTATGTAGTACCTCACTGGCCCTAACTCATACTGCCTTGCTTCCTCTGGGATTGCCTGAAAATTAATCATATATATATATATATATGTCAACTAGAGAGTGGTGCCCTTTTCACAGACAGATGAAGTTTATTGATTTATAGTATGTATGTATGTATGTATGTTTGTATTGATTTATAGTGCAAATAAATAGCAAAATATAATGTGATTAGAAGGTCAAGCTAGATTGATACTTCCTTGGCAAATCTATATATTGCAACTCTAAATGAACAAAAAGAGGAAGTAGAGATAACATGTTGAAAATTTTAAAAGTCTAAAAATCAAAATTAACAATATGGTAACGCGATAAAAACTAAAACAGAACGTTAAACAAACTAAAAATTTTTTACTGGCTAATTGGATTGATTTCATCCCTTAGTTGAATATTTAAATTCTACATGTTGATAGAAGTACTTAATAATAATAAAAGCAAATATAATCTAATAGTCTAGAAAAGTTCTTTTGGTCATTTCATCAATTAGGTTTGTTGACAACAATTAGAAAAGTACGCCAATGAACTAAATCAATTACACATGCATGAACTCATTCTAAACAAGTCTATCCTGTGCCATGTGCTAAAAGACAAACAATAAAAACTAAAAACTTAAAGAAGAAAATTACTTTTTTCTTTTGCCCCTGCTTCATTTTGAAATGTCTATCATTTATATAGTCTGATTCCATATTCAAATGATTCTCTATGGGTACAATAATGAGCAATCAAGGACAAAAACCTAACAAAGATAAAAACAGTTCAGACTACTTTATCTCAGTGGCCAGTGCATCACATTCTTGAAAGTGACTTCACTGGCTCAAAACTTTTCCCATTTTCAAAAAGAAAACATAATGAAATAACTAAATAAAAATATCTAACCTGAAAGTCATGGTTGATGAGCATGCCAACAACACAGAAAAGAGTGGCAAAGAAACCCATGATAACCTGCATCTCCATGACAAGAGTGTAAGTAACAACCTGCTTAGCCTTCATATAAGTGAGCTCAATCAAAGGAAGCACAAGACCATACAAAGCAGCAGTTCCAAGAGTCAAGATAAACCCCATGATATACTTCCCATTTGTAACATTTGCTGGTCTATCACTGTTCCTATGTAACCCTAATATTACTGATCCAACAGTTAACAGTGCAACTGCATTGATAGAAAATGGTGTGAACCTTTGTTTCACTATAAAGAATGCAAAGACTGCAGTGAAGACAAGATGAGAAGCTAGGAGTAATGAGGAGGTGGAGACTGGAAGGAAGGAGAGACCATAGGCATAGAGAAAGTCATCAAGACCGGTGAGAAGCCCTAGGATGGCGCAAGAGATGAAGATGTGTGGAGTAGTGAAGTAAACCCTTGTTGAAGGGTTGGAGCTCCGGCGATAGTAGTAGGAGATGATTAGAGGGATTAGGAGGATTGGAAAGCCGGCAGTTTCAAGGAAGCTGAGAAGCCAATTCCGGTGGCCGCCGTGGTTGAAGTAGAGCCGGGAAAGGCAGGGGCCACCGGTGTTGCCGAGCATGAGAAGGAGGCAGTTGAGGATTGTTAGTGTTTTTCTTAGGGTTTTGTTCATGTGGATCTTGTTCTTGTTCTTGTTTGGTTGTGTGGATTGTGTGTCCATGGTTCTTTCTGTTTGATTGCGAGGGACGGATAAACTTTGAATTATAAGGAAGGAAAACACATAATATATGATACAATATAATATATTTATTTAAAAAAAAAAAGACTAGAGAATTTATGTAGTTATTTTCACCCTAGGCCAACTGAGGCCAACTGATAAAAAATATATTTCATTATATATATATATATATATATATATATATATATATATATATATATATCCCAAACCATATTGCAATTTGCACCCCTTGTTTTTATTTTATTTTTTTAACCATGTGAACAAACTATCTCACATTTATTATTATTATTATTATTATTATTATTATTATTATTATTATTATATAATAAAAAAATTTAAGCTCTCAATTTTTACACTATGACAAACTTTTATTTTACTATATAATCACTCATTAGTTTAGATCAGGGCCGACCTAGCATAGGTGACCAAGGCCTATCGGTTGGAGCTCACAATTTTCTAGGGCCCATAATTCATATATATATATATATATATATATTAAAAAATTATATTTAAAATTCTTAGTATTATCTTATTCACATAATTATCATGACGATTTTAATTTTTTTAACTATAAAACTTAAATTTTGATAATTCAATACACAATATTCTAAGGTATCACAATTCATGTTTTTTAATTATAATTTAAATTTTTATTTACTATCATCCTATAATCCTATCCATATTATTATCTTGAATTTTTTTTAAATTTTTTAAATTATAACACTTAATTTATGATAATATCAATCTATAACAAAATTGGCCTTATAATAGGGCCTATAATTTTCTAAGACCTCACAATTCATGGTTTTTTTAAAAAATTATATTTTTAAATTTTTATTTACAATCATCCTATAATCATATCCATATAATTTTTCTAAATATTTTATTTTTAACTATAACATTTATAATAGAGCCCCACAATTTTCTAGGGCCTTATAACTTATGTTTTTTTTAAAAAATAAACTTTTTATTTACTATTATTTATATGATCTTATCTACATAATTATAATTTTAAAAATTTTAATTGTTTTTTAAACTATAAAATTTATCTAATTTGATTGATTTATGTTTTTTATTATATAATTTATTATTTAATAAAAATATTAAAAAAATATTTATTATGGTTTAGATCACAAAATAATTCGGAAGTCGCATTAGACGGCGATTCTCTTTATGAAGTCAAAATAAAACAGTGGAGATACTTGTGTTGGTTTGTTTGATGTGATCACGTATGAAGGAATCAAGACAATAAAAGGTGACAGTTGTGGACTTTGGATTTTTGTGCATCTTTGAGGGCCACTGTGTTTGACTAAGATGTGTTTTAGATGCCAATTATATGTGAAACTTGTCCACTAGTGATGGTGAAGTGGGAACATGGAAATAAACCTCATTTAAATTTTCTATACTCTTTTTTAACTAAAATTTTCCAAATCATCAACTGAAATATATATAATTTTAAAACTACTTCAAATGACATACCCAGAGATGGGCACGGGCCGGTTAACCGGCCCGGCGGGCCCGACCCGCCGGGTTGCGGTTCACCGGCCCCCGACCCGGACCCGGCCCGGCATGGGTGTAGAACCCGCCGGACCGGGTTGACCTGTCAGACCCGGCGGGTCCGGGTCACAAGAGGCCGGGCCCGGAACCGGCCCGGCTTCACTGTTGAACCGGCGGGCCGGGACGGTTGGCCCGCTAAAACATATTAAAAAAAACAAAAAAATTCAGAAAATAGAAAATAATAATAAAAAATTCAAAAAATTAAAAAAAAATAGAAAAAAATTCTGAAAATTTTTAAAACCAGGCCAAACCCGGCGGGTTTGGCCCGGCGGGTCAACCCGCCGGGTCAAAGGGTTGGGTTTTCCCAACCCGTAACCGGCCCGCCGGGTCAAAGGGTTGGGTTTTCCCAACCCGTAACCGGCCCGTCTACAGTACGGGCCGGTTACGGGTCATTGAACCGGTGGGCCGGTTCCGGACCGGGCCGGTTTTTTTTGGGCCCGTGCCCACCTCTAGACGTACCCCTTTCTAGAACATTGAATATTGTTTAGGTCACATTGTTCAAGCATCCAATTAATTCTTATAACCCTATTTTTTTTTACAATTAGATAACTTTTTAATGCATTACAAATCAGAATAGCAAATCCAAAAACATGTTGGATGTGGATGTTGATTACTCAAAAAAATACTAAAAAATCACTATAAAATTATATTTTTGACTATGTTCATTCAAAGGATTAAAGATTAACAACAATTCCCAAAACATATCCATTCTATTATATGGTCAAAAAAGATATCTTTTGATAAGTCCCCTCATGGACTAACTATTGAAAAAAATCAATTAGGTTTGATCCAAATTTTTTTTTTAAAACTAACCCAATAAAATCAATCATGTCCTCAATTTTTGACATTTGTTTTCAATGATTTACAATTTGTTTTTTATAAAATCCACCTCACATGTGTTCAAGTCAAACAATATGATTTTTTCCCTATACTCTCTATGTAGGAAAATTTGCACTTATCTCATACCTTATATTATTGATATATACACATACAAAAGTAAAAATTTTCTTATACACTTATAAAGGTGCATGAACTAAGTATCACAATCAATTAAGAAAAATCAAAGGAGACATAGGTAAGCATTGATAGATCAATGCAAACACCGAGATAGAGACATTCAAGATATATTCATATTTTTTTCAAATAGTTTTCAAGGGCCACTAATTTGGTGTTATATTTAAAGTTCAAGTATTAATGTTGACCAACTAGAGATTATTCAGTAAACGTAAACTAATCGAAAGCCAACAAAAACCATTACTTTGATTTATATATGGAATTTTTTATATATATATGCCCTTGCAAAAAATTATAATTACTAGATATGTCAGACCGAGGCTTTTTTTTAAAATACTAAAATGCGCACTTATATGAATAATTACCAAAATGTGGACATAATACTATCCTTGTTATTTTTTTAATTGAAAATGGGTTAAAATTGTAACTTATAAATTTTTTAATTCAATTTTTTTCCACAACTCTATTTAAATTTTGACAATTAAAACCTATAACTATCAGATATTATGATGATCAAATTTATAATATTAAAACATTGTAATTCTAAAATCTGCAACTGTCAATAATTATGATAGTTAAATATACAAATTTCATGATGGTCAAACCTACCACTATCATAAATTATAATCATCAAATTTGCAACAGTAAAAGAATCACAACTATTAAATTAGGGGAAAAAAAGAATGATTATGAAGTATAAAATTAATAAAGGTTGTCTAGTTATGCAATCTTTGAACCAAGATATTTCCAGAATTATATTAAACCCCTCTTTTGAGGGTGAAAAGTAACTGAATCGGTGGAGAACTGATAGAGACATCCACACAATCACATTAATACTCTATGAAATCTCACTGTGAGCTAATAATGATATCTTGAGTGGATAATCTCTCTTGTGAAGAGAGATTACCTCTAATATGAATATTGAGTAGAGATGTGATTTCTTCTAAAATCTACTCCATATGATTGCAAATAGCATGGAGATAATCATTAACTCACTCGGGAGAATTGAGGAAAGCAAAGTCTCTAAAGTACCCTATACCTGGGCTTACTCACAATTTCCTCTAATCATGGCATGTCTATGCTAGGTGGGTATTTCTACTTGTCACAAAGCACACCAAGTATGATAATTTGGGCTTTCGTCTTGTTAACAATCAAGCATTCAAATACGCAATTAGATTCAAATAGAATGGATTGCAATAAGGAAAACAATTAAATCATGAAGATCCAACAACCAATGTCAAAAAGTAAATCCTATAGTTTAACTATGTCCAAACAACTAACAAATGAGCTCTCCATTAATTGAGGGAAAGTGATGTGTTCTCCGCAAGTGTACGGGTCACACACAAGCAATACAGTGGTACCTCGCGAGGGGTAGGGTTGTCGAACCACAGAAACTGGACTTAAAGTACTAATCTTCCTTTTGATCTTTAGTTAAACTAAAATTGAATCGAATTAACGAAAGGAATAGAACAAGAAAAGGAAAGAATAGGATGATATATATGTTAGGTAGACTGGAATTGAGAATTCAACAACAAGAGAGCAATGCCCCGGAACAATCCTTATGAGCTATAGTATGCTAACTTGCTTCGAATGCCTACCAGGTACATTCTAGGGTTCTATTGTGTGCTTAAGAGCAATGTTGCAGTTATGGTCCTCAAATACACCAAGTTTTAATTGCTAAGGTAACTGTGGGTTTCATACACATCGAGTTTTGTAATTACACAAGGCAACTACAACTATGGCAATCCACACACCAAGTTTTACCACAGCAGCTATGCAAATCAAACACATTGAGTTATACAACATATGATTTAACCAAAAAAACCCCAAAGAACTCCATAGACATTAAAAAACAAGTGTTCAAAGCATACAAAGCATCATAGTTCAATATCTCGGGGCACCATGAATGGTTAGCCCCTCATGGATGTATACAACAAGGAAGAAGAAGCTAAAACACTAAAGAAAGAAGACATGACTTCCTTCTTCTCGAAATAATCTTCCAAGTTGAAGTTCCTTGATGCTAATCCCACTTCTCTTGTGCCTCCAACTTGTCCTTGGTCCCCTAGAATGTGTGGTGAAGCTTGATCTTCGCTCTCATCAACGTCCTCCCGGTGGAGAATGGAATCCCCAATCAAAGATGAAAGTGAAACCGTAGACTACATCTGGAGTTAAAAAGGCTGGTTTTAGGCTCGACATGATCTAAGCACTGTCGTGCATAGGCCGTGCTTCTCTTCGATATTTTTGAGTGAAATGACTACGTGTATGCCTGGGATAATCAAGGGGAGAAGCACGGGTATGCTTCTCCTATGCTCTACTTGTGCATGATTGTGCTAGGGGCACCGTGGTCGTGCTTCCCCTGTTGAGCTAGAGTTATCTTCAGAATGAAATATTCAAGGGGAAGAAGCACAGTTGTGCTGAGCCCGTGCTTGGCCTAAGAGGACCCCCATGCTTGAGTTATCACTAGGTCGTCTCTAGGCTGCACAACTGTGCTCTGCCCGTGTTTCACTTGAACACTTAGCAAAATCTTCATTCTTTGCTCGTTCAATGCCCGATTTCACTCCAAATTGTTTTGAGCCCTATAATTCTGCACAAATAACAAATATACCCAGAGTAGCACCGCAAATAAACAAAAGTGTGCTTAAAAGACAAGTAAACAAGTGAATTTATGGTAAGTAAACATGATATGAAATGCACTCATCAGAAAGCATCCAAGATACACGACATTGAAGGAAACATAGAAAGCATGAAAACCCCCTTCTCAATCGTGCCGTAGGAGGATCGCCGGAGAAAACCTAATAAAGCTTCCACGCAAGGCGCCAAGGTAAGCTTGACAGCTACAATCTTCTATCCTCTTAAATGTGGATCCAAACCTCCTGTAAAATCACCCCTTGAGCCCTGAAAATTTGTCTCCTTTCTTCCCTAAGTTCTCCTCCAAGAATAAAACAAAAGAAAACCAAAGAGTGCCCTAAAAACCCTCATCATATATATATTTATACTCATCTGCTTATGGGTTGCTTACGGGCGTATGGGCGTGGCCTTAAGGAGCTGGAGAAGATGGGTTGCCAGACATATGGGATCACTTACGGTTGTAAGTCCCATCCATAAAGTCTTTTATCTATATTACAGTCCAGCTTACAGACGCAAGTGCTGGACTGTAAGCTTTACTATCTTGTTCTTGCCGACAGCCCTTACAGGTATAAGTTCTGGTCGTAAACTCCTCTGGATGGTCCATACGGGAGTAAGACCTGCCTGTAAGGCCCTTTGATTTGACTATGTGGACTCATTCTTACGAGCATAAGCATGCCTGCAAGGTTTTTGGAAAATGCTTACGGCCATAATCATGCCATAAACTACCAGTAAGCCACCCAGTTTACCTTGTCCTTGTTCATTTGATGCCGAGAGAGCTCCAACTTCTTTGTTTGAGGTCTAGAATGCTACTTTTGGTTCTCTCTCGACTTTAAATACTTTTCAAAGCCTGAGAATGCAATACACACTAGATTTAGCATTGAATTCCATAATATGATTTTAATACAAGCCAAATGAGCGTACAAAATAATATAAAATACATGAACGTTATACACTCATCAAAATCATATAAAAATATGTTCACTTATATATGCACTTATCAATGGCTTAAGCATGGGCATCCTTAGGGCATGGTGATCATAAAAGTCAAGAAAATCAAGAGTGTGGCCCATACACGATCTCCTTGCCAAGAGCATATTGGTCGTGCATGAAGAACAACTAGCGTATTGAGCTCGTCACTAGGATGTGTATGAGCTTGCCTACTATTCAATGAACTTGTTTGTGATCACTAAATATTTCACTGGTAACATGGCCTGAAAAATTTATCCGGAAGAAAAAAAAAAAAAAAAGCAAAGTAAAGAAAAATAAGAAAAAAAGCAGCATTTACCTTCATGTGGCTATGTAGGTGGTCAAGTGTTTAAATCTCATCTAATGCATGGTGGGTAAAGTACACTATACATAGTGATGGGTGTCCCCTCATACACAAGGAGCTATAAAAAGCTATAAAATGTTTCTAGTATGGAAAAAAATTTGCAATTCAATCCTTATATTAAACATATTTATATATTTTTTTTTCTTTTGACAAGTTAATAGACAAATCATAGCATTTTATATGGGCACTCGGCGGGTTGGACTAATTTTTTTGGGTGGGTACTTAACTATACCCATGTTGCAACTTGAGTACTTAATTTTAATTTGTAACTAAGTGAGCACATTATTTCAATTTTGTTTCAACGGGAGAGCACAAGGGCTATTCTGGCATGAGTTTGCTGATGTGTCCACCGGTTTGTTGACGTGGACAGTGTTTTACCACGTCAACCGCTCACGTGGTAAGTTCCATGTAAGCAACTTATCCAATGTCCTCCTTTCAACGCCATGTAAGCTCCAGCTGTACAAAAACCTTCTTTCTTCTTCTCTCCCCGACAGCTCTTTCCCCATTCTCATCCTCTGCCCTAATTTCTCCAAATCCACCAGTGAGCTCTGGCCAAGGACACCACTCCTCCGTGCTGCGCACCAAGTGACCCAGAACATCCTCTGTTTGGGAAGGTAGCATTGTAGCCAAAGAAACTAGATCCCTCATTCCTAAGCTCTGTTGATCCACCGGTGAGATCTGGTCAAGGATACCACTCGTCTGCGACTAAACTCGATGATATCCAGCAGGCCAATATGTCCTCGAAAGCAATCAAGCCATGCAAGATGAATTTACATGTTCCGGCATCATCCAACATTATTGTGAAGCCCTGAATTTATTTCTGTAAAGCTTTGAATTTACAGAGCTTTGAATTCATTATTGAATTTATGGAGTGAAGCTTTGAGTTTATTGTTGTAAAGCTTCGTCCATGATTTTATTGTTGAATTTGAAGAATGTTGCAGAGGATTTATAATTTTAGAAATTTAATCCACCATTATTTTTAAATGAATTGTCGTGATTTCTAGTTAATCATGTATAGACAATTAAATTTCAACTGATAAAAAATGCCACAAAATTCTGGATTCATGCAAATACATTAAATTCCTTCATATATACAAAAAAATATTCCTATAGAAATACAGAAATACTAATTGCTGTAGATGTACAAAAAATACTGGATGCTGAAGATTTTAATCAAAGCTATACATTCCATTTTTCTGCCAAAAATACATTGGAGAATTTCATTGATTCACCTTGTTTTTAGTACAAAATTAAGTACCCTATTGTATACATCAAAAATGGCCACATACTCCTAAATATCATGTTTTAGAACAAAATTAAGTACCATATTGTATACATCAAAATTGGCCACAGCATCCCAAATACCTTGTTTTCAGAACAAAATTAAGTACCCTGTTGTATAGAGAACAACACCAGAAAAAAAAATTCAGCGCATATATCAAATTGCTTTTCCAGCACCAGAAGCACCACCAGCACCTGGTGGCACCCATCCTTTTTTTTTTTGAGTTCCAACTCCTGAGGTTGTGGGATTTTTTTTTACTTGGATTTTGCTTCTTTGCATTATTTGCAGGGTTTTGCACCTTCTGTTTTTCACCATGATTTAATTTTTGAGCCTCAACTACAACCGTGGCCTTTCTTTTTCCTCCTCTTATTTGAATTTTTGTTCTGTTTGTTATATTTTAAGAGGTATAGTACTTGCATAATGGGGATCTTTCTCAATTGCATTAATAACCTGCGTCATTGAAAATCACATTAGGTTAGTCACCTAAGCAAGATGAATACGTGTGTTGTTGTTACATTACAGTAATATTACCTGTGATATAGGTTCCATAGGTTCTACTCGAATATGTTGAGGTTCTTCATTTTCAACATTGAATTGGGTTTCAATTAAGTTATCAACCTAACACAATATAGAAAAACCAAATTAGAATGGAAAATGTCAAAAGAAATTTTAACACAGTAGAATTCATACCATTTGAATATGTTCTTCCAAAACTTGTGGATCTATTTCATCCATAGGGTAGCATTTACCTCTGAAGGGCACAAGATTAATTCAAGTCAAATTAAATCATACAATTTAGCATGACAATCAATTTGCAAATAGCTAAAAGTTAAGTACCCACCAAAAAAATTGCTCAACTCATTGTTATTAGTTGTCCCAGAAGGTTCAATAACCTAGACAGCTACTTGTTCTCTGCGTGTTAGCTTTCAGCCTTATGATGTGTACATGTATACAAATTGTCCAAACCATGAATGAAATTCAAATAGATGTAAGCTGAAATCATGAATAGAAGGAGAATAAAATTCACCTACCTGTAGTCCATGAAATCTATTGTTGTGGCCTGTAGCACCACATATGCTACACTTATTTTGTGTGCCTTTCCTGCTCACCTTGCCTTTAGTAAAGCAATGTGACTATCCCTTTGGTTGTAGCCCTAAGAATTAAACTATTGAAACATTTACATAGGTTGTTCAAAAGCATATCACACTTACAATTACTTTTAAAGTGTGCCCTTGACCAATGTGCAGGGGGTATTTTCTTTAAAAACTCATATGCATCAGGTGATATAATTTTCAAGGTATCCATTGCCTTGTTAAAAATAGGGATGTAACTGGCCCTAGCACATCTCCATAACTGATCTTTTAAAGCTTTCGCCATGTAATTACTCCTGAAGTTGCCATGTATGTGCCTAACACAATATCTATCCTCACTATAGGGGAATAACTGTTGTAATGCAGGTATTAGGCCCTATGATGATATTTATTTTGGCATACAAGGTATGATGAGTATGGGAAAACAAATAGAGGAAAAAAAAAACACAACACACAAAGCATCAGTTACTCTATAAATGAAAGATAATAAATGAATACATGTGTAGAAGTGTTTAGATAATTAACCTTTTGTCGATCACTAATAAAAGCAAAATGGTGGTTGTTGTTAATTTCCAAATCCACTTCTAGTAACTCCAAGAACCATGCCCAGTTATCATAGTTCTCTTTCTACACCATAACCCATGCTATGGGATAAATGCAATCGTTTGCATCTATTCCCACAGCTGTGAGGAGTTTCCCTCCAAATAAGCCCTTAAGCCAACAACCATCTACTGAAATAATTGGTTTGCATCCTACCAAGAACCCTGCTTTCAATGAAGACAAGCAAACATACATACCCTCGAATCTGCCGAATTTTGATCCAGTAGACTCGGTTCTGTGGTAACTATCACTGAACCAAGATGTGGCTCATTCTTAGCTATGGGTTTATAAATTTTATTATTTTTTATTATATAATGTAGGGATAGATTGGTAACTATCTTAAAAGATTCATACCCTTTACTTTAAAAGTTATTAAATCGAGATAATCCAACGGATAAGGTTTAGCCACATCTCGGTTCTATAGTAACTATCACGGAACTGGTTCTCTGGGATCATTTCCGAATCTGCCTTCACTGCATTTAAACATAATAGTCGATCGATCCTGGATGTGTCCTTAGAAGCTCAAGCCTATAGTCATACAAACTCCTCACCTGTTCACTTTCATCACATTCTAATATGTTGTTTGGATAAGACAACAAATGAACATATAGAAGAAAAACAAATTAAAAATAAAACTATATGTAGCAACAAATTAAAAATAGAAGTTGCACCTTTTTGCAATGCATTTTGCCCTCCAAGCCTTGCACCTGTTGATGTCAACTTGTTGATTATGTTTCACAACCTGAATTATGCCTACCACAGACCATGAAGGTCAGCTCTAAATTGATCCAAGTAGTGATGAGCAAGCCAATTTGCACTGACATGCCTCCCACTATGATCCCTTATGCACTTATGTTTTAGAATCCCCGATTTGATTTGGATTGTATTCTTATCTTTAATCATCGGAGCTACCCATAGATAGAAAGGGCATCCTTTTCTACAGATTGCTTTGCATCTCTTTTTATTACTAGGCCTGAAATTCATTACATATCTGTTCTTGATTCCATAGTTCCTCACAGCATCTCGAAATTGTTTAAAGCTACTAAACTTCATTCCAATTTGAAATTGTGGATCCTTCATATCAACCTCCTCATGAAATTCTGCATACTTAGGTTTTTCTTAACATACTCCTTCCTCATCTACTTCAGAGCCTGAATGGAATTCCTCAGATTCTCCATATTCAGATTCATCTTCTGTACAGTCTGCACCTTCTACACCTTCATGCCATTCTTTTTCCACTGCATCAGGTCCCATCACATCATCATTGCCCTCAGTTTCTATCTCTTCTTCACTGCTGAAGTTATACTCTGAATCATGTAGTTCACTGCCATCATCTCCATTTTCCTTGCTGTATAGGAGAAGCAACATCCATCTCAACATTCTCTTTAATAACTTGTTTTTGAACATCTTCCCTTACACCAGCATGGTCTTCTTTTTCCATGGCATTGGGCACCATCATATCACAGTCATTTGCACCTTCATTAGATATCTTAGCATATACATTTATGACCCTTTTGTGATATACTCCTAAAGCTAATTATAAAGCATCTGTATCACTTCTTACTTCCGTTAAACCACCAAAACCACCACTCAAATTCAGCCACCAAAATGAACACCTTTCTTCTTACAAACCAAACTCTTTAGCCATACTTGTAAGTTATTATAATCTAGACATTTTATAATGGCAGCAAAAATCTACATGCCCAGCAAGTTTACTACCATTATACACTTGTAGTTGACCAAATGTGTAAAACAATTTTATTGTGAAATAATGATTGTTAGGTGCTATCATAAAAATAAATCCATATCAGTGTGGTCACAATTCACATATCACAGTTAATTATGTTCTCATTAATAAATGATTAACATCCTTCAAAACATTATCAAACTCCAATCATGTGAGACTTTATAATTAAATATCAAACTTCAAGTGTTGAAAACCCAAGATAACAAGGCAAATGAAAACCCAAGATAACATGGCAAATGAAAACCCAGGACATAAATTTAAAACTAAAATCTGGGTCAAGTTAATACGCAATCTAAAGCAATATCTCCAATAACACTAAAAGACTGATACCAAATTAATAATGAAGGAGCAAATACACAATCTAAACCAAATTCACGATTAAACAAAATTCCGGTGAGAATTTATAATTAAAAAACATTAATAAAATCAAATCTTCAAGTGCTGAAAACATATACCCTCATAAATTGAAATTTAAAACAAAAATCTTATCAGAATAATACGGGTAAATTTTTCCAGTGAGTACTTAAGTTTGGCCTTATATCAGTTTGGGTACTAAATTTCAATTTGTATCAAAATGAGCATAAAGTTTTAATTTTGTTTCTCCGGCGGAGCAATTGGGGGATTCCTGTTATAACTGAGTGACATAGAAGCCGGAACTATGATGTGGACACCCAAAAACCAAGTTAGCAACTATCCACATCATCAACCAAACCAAAAAAGGATGAAGATAAGGAAGGGGAGGAAGGAAAGGGATAATGATGTGGCAGCAAATTAGGCTACGTGTATAAGTTGATGATGTGGATATGTGCTGAGTTGGTTCTTGAGTGTCCACATCATATTTCCGGCTTCCACGTCACTCGATTATAACCAGAATTCCCCAATTGCCCTCCCGGAGAAATAAAATTAAAACTTTGTGCTCATTTTGATACAAATTGAAAGTTAGTGATCAAACTGATATAAAGCCAAACTTAGGTACTCACTAGAAAAAGTTACCCCAATAATACACAATGTACAACAACTAAAAGACTAATGTCAAAATAATAATGCAATACCAAATACACAATCTAAATCAAATGAAACTAAAAAAAAAAACAAATCTTTAGGTCAAGATAATACTGGAAATCACAAGAAAACTAAAAACCAAATAACCCATCTTCCCACAACCACTAATTCAAAATCAAATGTCATCCAAAAAACCATTACAATCCCACCAACAGAATTCATCCCAAACTAAAAACCTAAGTTATACATTTCAAATTTCACAACAATTAATCTAATATCTTACCATAAATAGGTGATTCTAAGTTTGGTGGCTTTATCACCCAATCAACCTCCATGATCAACGGTCGCAATTAAGGAATTTGGTTTCTTCGGCTACAATGCTACCTTCCCGAACAAATGATGCTGATATGCGTACCTTGTGGGTCACTTGGTGCGCAGGTGCAATCACGGAGGAGTGGTGTCCCTGGCCGGAGCTCGCTGGTGTATCTGGAGAAATTAGGGAAGAGGATGAGAATGGGGGAGGAGTTGTCAGGGCAGAGAAGAAGAAAGAAGGTTTTTGTACAGCTAGTGCTAACGTGGCGTTGAAACAAGGACAGTGGATAAATTGCTTACGTACTTACCACGTGAACGATTGACATGGTAAAGCATCATCCATGACAGCAAACCGGTGGACACATCAGCAAACCTAGGCCGAAATAGCCCTTGTGCCCTCCCGATGAAACAAAATTGAAGTAATGTGCTCACTTACAAATTAAAATTAAGTGCTCAAATTGCAACATGGGCAAAGTTAAGAACCCACCCAAAAAAATTACCCAGCACTCGGCAATGATCATCCCATCCCATGAGGAACTTTTGAGAGGTGTGCGTGATTTTTTTTTTTTTTTTTTTAATGTTCCACACGCTCTCACCGTATGGCCGAAGAATTTTTTAAATATATGTGTACTTATACTATATCATTTTAGGGGCATATTTGTAACAAAAAAATTGTATATATATATTTATATATAACCATGTACAAAGTCTTTTTAGAATATATTAAAATTTTCAATAAATCTTTAATAGAAAGCAAGTACATAAATTTTGCTTTAAGGAGGGTAGTTAAAATTATAATTAATTAATTTTTAATTTGTTAATTGATTTTGCATAAATATGAATTCTTATGAGATGACAACCACTATATAGCCTAGTGAAAGTAACCATAAGTGGTGGGTGAATGGTGCAAGATCGAATCCCTTATGCCATAGTATTGTATGGTATTATATAAATATACTGTATCAGTACTATTCACCTAATGTTCATTGAGTCTCCTATGGGAGGAGCCTTATTTTCCACCCCTCCGATGTTGCAAAGCAAAAGGGATTTACTATTGTGGAGTTGTGATCATTGAGATATCATCTTGAGGTGCATGTGACAAGCCCTAATTACCATGCGTTGGCCCACCCAACATGATAAATCTCTCAGGGATCATTAAGTCACTATAACACTAGTACACTACCGTATTTGTTTGTCCCTTTGACAACCCTTTTGGGGCGGTGCTTGTCTGTATATATAATTAATTAATTTCTTATGAGATGGTGAGATTCTTCATTTTAATGAAAATGAAATATAAATAAATTTCGTAATTAATAACCTCATCATCATGGTGGCTTCGTTATATTGTTTCCTTAATTCATTCATTTTATTAAAAAAAATAGCTATCTTTTATATAGTCCCTTATTTTACATATTTATTAAAACTATCTACTCCTTCTCTTTGTTCCTTTTTACTTGTTATATTTTGAAGTTCTTCTTTGTTCTTTTTTTACTATCATATTAGAAATTTTGTGCAGTATTAAATAATTTTTTCCAAATTTAACTTTTAATTTAATATACTTATACAATTTTTTGTAATGGAATATTTTATAAAATTTAGATTGTCAACTAACTTCAACAAATTTTCTTAATGGGTGTGAAATAAATAAATTTGACAAGTAAAAAAAAATGGAGAGAGAATTTATTTTTTATGTTTAATTAAATTAATTTTATTATTATTCATTCTCAACATAAATAACAAACACATATATATAGCACATCATATTTTTTTTGGTTGAATTTTTTATTGATATCTTAATTACTTAAACTACACCAACAACCTCTTAGTCTTTTGGCATGGTATAACTTATATGTAGAGTGTTCGTGTTTTGCTAATAAAACAAATTCAAATATCAATTCAGTGTGTTGAGGTATTAATTTTATATCTGTGCACACGATCTATTAGTTAAAAAAAAAAACTTGACTAACATGATCCTTGAAAGGAAGTCAACAAACAAAAATGATATTTTGATAATTTCCTATTAACGGTTAATATAATTGGTGGAGTTAGTCTTCTTAAATATTGAAAAGGTTAGTTATAAATCACAATAAATATACCATAGGATGAATCACACTCTATGTCCATTTATGCACATGTACATTTACTAATATATTTTTAGTGAAATCATATTTATTTATATGTTCTAACGAAGCATTTATATCACTCATAAGAATAGGGTATGACTAGTAGTTTATTTATTTATTTTTCTGAAATTACAAATAAAATCTAGAAATCATTATGACCAAAAGGCCCACATTAAAATTGCTATCTTTCTGAAAAAGAAAGGACGTCTCAATGCATTCCTCAACGACAAGCACATATATATTTTTATTTTTTGAAGCAATTGACTAGTCATTATGTTTGACATGGTTATTAGCTAATAAATGTCTCAGTCCATAATAAAAGTTGAAGCATTTTATTTTAATATTTTGCTTGGCCTCACATTTCATTTGCGGAGATTCCATCACTCATCATTCACGAATTGAAAGACCCTTATATTAATAGGCTATGAAATCATTAGCCCAACGCATACCCATTATGAACAACATAAAATAAAATAATTAATTGATTAATTAAAAAATTATTTTAAAAAACATTTACCTTTAGATTTTAAATCCTCAACCATTACATAATTGACAAATCTAAAATCTACAATTTTTTTTTTAAAATAGAGGGTTCAAATATATCTTTTTATTAGTTGTATTTGAAAAAAAATATGAATCCATTGATAAGTCCAATCCGAATCTCATAATTTGGTATTTTTCATAATTTTATAAAAATATTTTAATTGAAATTTTATCATAAAAGTACTTTTTTTTTTCTATAGGTATAGAAGCAAAGGAAAGGCCTTTTGCAAATAAACCCTCAGGAAAGTACTATTTAACAACTACATCAAACCCAAAGCATTTTTCAAAAATTTTATCATAAAGGCCTTTTGCAAATAAAGCACAACCTTAAAGGGATGCTATGCTCGAATATCATTTATTCTCTTAATTTCTCTCTTGCTTTATTTCTGTATTTCTCATTTTAGTTTATTTTGTACACACAAATCACTCGATCACTTAGGCTATTTTAGCAGAATTAGGGCTATTACTAGTATTCACTTTTTTCCCTGTGGACTGACATTTTGCTTTACGCACACACTATTATTACCCGATCGGCACATACACTTACATCCCTATCACACACTTACGAGCATAAGTCTTGCCCGTAAGATCCTCTGTTTTGACTTTATATATATTCCTCCTTAAAGGAATAATCATGCCCACAAGGTTCTCTAGAAGATGCTTACGGTCGTAAGTTAAGCCGTAAGTTGCCAGTAAGCCATCCCGTTTGCCTTGTCCTTATTCAATTGATGATGAGAGAGTTCCATCTTCTTCGTTTAGTGTTTCGAATACTTCTTTTGGCTCTCTCTCATCTTTAAGTACTGCCCAAAGCTTGAGAATGTAAAACACACTATGTTTAGTATTGAATTCTACATTATACTTGTAATACATATGCCTAATGAGTGTACAAAATTATATAAAATAATAGAATATTGTACATTCATCACTTCATGTAGATCTCCTCATTTAAATCACTATGCAAGAAAGCATTATTTACGTCCATATGATATAACCCTATTCCGCATATTGTTCCTATAGGCAAGAAAATCCATTTAAAGATAAGTTAGCACCCGAGGTGAAAGTCTCATGGAAATCAAACCCTTCTACTTATGTGCAACCTTTAGCTACAATGCACACCTAGTATCACTCGATAGTGTAGTCAGCTTTCTACTTGATTTTATAGACCAACTTGCAATTGATAGGCTTCTTGTAATTATCAGGAAAACTTCTCGAGTGTCTAGGTTCCATTGGCTTCTAAGGCTGTGATTTCCTTGAACATTGCTTGCGCCATTATTCAACTTTAATCGCTTCTATATATACTTTTGGGCTCAATTTTCAAAGTAATAGCCGCCAAAAATCTCCTATAATTCTGAGAAAATTTGTGTAACTTGTAAAGAGATAAGGTGTACTTGAGAAGCTTTCTTAGCATAATAGCTTTGAAGGGGGGTAAATACCACTCCAAACCTCTTGATAATTTTCCACACCAATTCGGAACAAATTTCCACAATCTTTTGGTATTTGGCTATCCTTACAGTTGTGTTTACTGATACAACTACCCCCTCACTATCATGAGCAAAAGGGAAAATATTCTTGTGAAAATTACACCTTTAGAGTAAAAGAATGTGTTTTGCTCAAGATCATACAATTTCCAACCCCATTTCCCATGAGGGTATCCCACAAACACACACTTTTGACTTCGAGAGCCAAACTTATCTTTTTGTCTAGGATTATTATGTGTGTAGCACAAACATCCAAACAATCAAAGCTGCTTATATGAAGGTGTTGTCCCAACCAAAATTTCATAATGAGATTTTTTGTGTAGCTTAACGGTTGGTGTTCGATTAAGTAAGTAGGCTATCGTTAGTATACACTCACACTCACCCCAAAACTTAAATGTCAACGCTTTAAAATGAAAAGCTCTAGCTACCTCAAAGAATATGTCTCTCGACTCTCCCATTTGTTGTGGCATGTCGTCTACACAACTAGTCTCATGAATTCTGCTTTTTTCACTATAAAAAAAAAAAAACTTGCATTAACCACCCAAAATCAAGCCCATTATCACTCTAAATCCTTTTCATTTTTTTTCCAAATTGTATTTTAATAAGATTGAAAATCATTGATCAACTTGATAACTTCACACTTCTCCCTCATCAACCACATGATGATGGTTTCTGATATAGGTCCCTGTTAGTTCCGCCGGTTAGGGTTTGTGAAATAAGAGAAACACTCACTCACTTAAGCACTCAAGAAAAATAAACACAAACCACAAAGAGGAGACACAAGACGTTGGTAACCCAGTTCGGCATCCACTTGCCTACATCTGGGGGGCCATGCCCGGAGATCAACAATCCACTAAAAAGGGGTAAAAGATAGAAGAGTACAAAACACACTTGTCACTCTCTCACATACAAAGAATACTACCCTCTCTAGATTGTCCGGTACCTCCCTACTCCCTCTTTCAAGAGTCGTACCCAATCCTAGACCAAGGTAGTATATATAGACGCCTCAACGTCCCAAAAATAGCACATACCCTTTTTAGAATCTCCGCGGCTTCTAACTTTGGAACCCTCCAAAATTAGATGTCGTAACTTATGTTGTAACATTTGTTGCGACATTGGCCCTGACTGTTGGCTTGGCTGAATTCTGGCTCTATTGCTAAGCGACCTCAAGACACCCCATCCGAGTCGATGTAGCCCGATCACCTGATCCGACCTACCAGCAACTAACCTCCCTCTTCAGCTCCTCACCACACAGCCCCCTCGCAAGGGGCGCACGTCCTATGTGCGTCTTTATCGAACTTGCCAAACTTAGTCTTCACTTCACCCAAGTTTGGTCTTAAGGATCTTCAATCCATCATCCAAATCTTGCCATCAATAGGCGCATCTTCAAACATACCCTTAATAGACTTCATATCATCTCTATTAGGGTTTTTCAAATCTTCAACAAGGATCTTCAAATCTTGCCTTCAATAGTCTTCAAGAATCATACCATTGATAGGTTGTTTCTTCATTTAGCTTCACCCATATTTAGTCTTCAATCACATCTTCTAAATATGGTCTTGATGAGATCTTGATTTTAACTTGATGCTTGCTTGATCATCTTGCCTAAAATAGTTTTCACAAGATCTTCATTCAATCTTCATGAGAGTTGCAACTTCTTGCCAAAAATAACTTCTCCAAGATCTCTCATGATATTTTCCACCTAGCCAAGTATATTTGCCATGTCATCCTTCATTCCATGTCATCATCCATGCCACGTCATCATGCTTGCCACGTCATCTTGACTAGGTGTCAAATTATGCCAATCATTAAAGTGCATTTGCACTAACAATCTCCCCCTTTGGCATAATTTGACACAACTTCTTCTGCTCCCAGACTGACCATTGTTACAACACTCTGTTACAACATTTTACTGGGACACAGACTAGACTGACACTTGTTACAACATCCAATTATAACATTTACTGGAGACCAGACACCAGACCTGACAAGTTAATCTGCTAGTTGCTTACAAAGAGTAAAACATTCTCAAAGACAATTGCAACTAGAGAAAAACAACCAACTACGATTAAACATAACTAACATAACAATGTTCGACATAACCGACATAACAATGTTATGAACCAACAAAACATGAACAACCAAACATAAACAAACTAAAAGAATAGTTTTAAAGAATAGTCAGTCTGGAAATGCAGCAGCAGCAGTAAAACTTCTCCCCCTTTGTGCCATAATTGATGCCAAAGCTTCAAAATTGTTGCAGAAATATGTTGCAACATTTTCTGTGACTCCCCCTATCTTCAAGACACTTGGTCATGAGCTTCCCTTGGCCTTTGTTGAAATGCTTCAAGGCGGGCAGTTAGCTTTTGCTTCTGTCTGGCAATGATGATCAGTTCAGCAGCACCTGCTCGTTGTCTCCTCTCGAGGTCTTCAATTTGCTCCTTTAGAAACTTCTCATATTCCATTCCAACAGGTAGGCTTAATCCTTCATCATCTTCCTCGGTTGTTGGTAGTGGAGAGATTCTACCGACTGGTAAGTCAATCTTCTTCCCTGGAGTGAACAACTTCTGTGAAATCTTCAGCTTCTTCACTGTGGTAAACACTTCTCCCTTCTTAAGTCGTACTCCATGTTGTAACAAATAGTGTGACAACAGTGCTGGATAGCCCAAAGAACCTGCAGTGCTCACACTGTCTGCTTCCTTCACAATGTTTTGAAATACTAATCTCCCCAGATTAAACTTCTTTCCAGTCCCGATTGAGTACAATAACAATGCCATATCTTTCACTAAACCTGAGTTGTGTGGAGCTGGTAGCCAATTAAGAATGCCAATTCTAAATAGAACATTGTACTTAGCTGTGAGCAAAGATGCTGGCAACCGAGTCTTTTCTCCCCATGCTTCGGTTCTGTCTCCTGTGATCTTCTTCAGGACTTCTTCATTGACTTCAAGTCCTTCTTCGAAATTTCCTTTTACTTCTGCCTTGAATTCCAAAAATCTGTTGATAGTTGCTGCTGTAAATGGAATCCACTTCCCTCGAACAAACACTCTGGAGATTCCATTGTTGGATGGTAGCAGGTTGCTATAAAACTCCTGAACCAATGAAAGACTATATCCCTCAGCAAAACTGGCTGACTTGAACAAACTCCTTTCCTTCAAGAGATCAGTCACACCATATTTCAGAAACGCAGGATCATCAATTGATCTCTCCACAACAACTCCTCTCTTCTCTACCTTCTTGAATTTCATTTTGGCTTCTTTGTCTCGAAATATTTCTTCATCATTGTCTCCTGACACCTGGGAGGCCTTCTTCTTCTTTCCCTTTTTAGCCTTAGTGGATTTCTTCTCCCCCTGAGATGTGACTTCAGTACTTTTCACACCCTTGGCTTTCTTTCCTTTCTCAGATGTGGAGGACTTCTTCTCCCCCTGTTTCGCAGAATCTGTGCATTTTCTCTTTGGCCTCGGACTCTCTTCAGGATCAGCAAATGACTTCCTCTTTGTAACTTTGTCACCTTTCTTCTTCTGCTGCTTTGAAGACACTGATTTCATCGTAGACAACTTCTCCTTTAAAGGGATATCATCATAACTGTGAGAACTTCCGGATGTTGCTGCAGGTGTTACAACAGTTTCTGTGACAATGTCTGAATCTTGATGAATGCTCTTTAAGACCTCGGCTGCTTCTTCTTCAACACTGGTGGGAGGATTTTCTTTATCCTGTAACTCGGTCTCCGGTTGCTCATCCTCCTTTTCTGAGTCTGTTGAAGAACTGTCATTTTGTTGAACATACGCTCCTGGAAAAGTGTCTCTTATCCAACTGAGAAGTTCATCTCGGTCTTTCTGCCCTGTAGATGCATCAGATGGTCCTGCAGGTACAGTGGTCTCGGTGTTAGGAGATACAAATGGGACAATAGCCTTTGAACGGTCTTCTGTCTCTTCAGTTCTTGACAGGCTTCCATCTTGCTTCTTCTTTTCTTCTTCAACCCGAGCGGCAATTTCCTGGGGAGTCACTCGTGCTCGGCGCGCCATTCGCTTGGTCCTCATATTGGCGTTCTTCTGATTCTTTTTCTCTCTTGTCACGACTTAGTTTCAAAGTGGAGAGTAATTTGGGGAAGAACTTAGGGTTTTTCTTTTAGGGAATTTAAAAACATGGTCTAACAACCATAAATAAGTTATAACTTCCAAGACACCTCTTCAATTTTCAAAAATTTCTTTTGAAATCAATTTCTCTTTTCTTTTCATTTTCCCTCCCTTTTTCCTTTTCTTTTATTTATTTCTCCCCCTTTTTTTTTTTTTTTTTTTTTTTTAACAAAAAATCTCATCATGAAACCTTGCATGTTGACCTTGTAGGTCCTCGGTCTAAGCTCTGCATGTTGCACCTTGATGTTGTAACATCCTGGTTCACCCTTTCTATCATCACACAAGTAGAACAATTCACATTCTCTCTAGATACTTCAGTTTTACGAATCCACATCTTCTTTATGACAATAGTTCTTC
The DNA here is from genome assembly GCA_020875875.1 of Dioscorea alata. NCBI lineage: Eukaryota > Viridiplantae > Streptophyta > Magnoliopsida > Dioscoreales > Dioscoreaceae > Dioscorea > Dioscorea alata. The sequence goes on along the minus strand of CM037028.1, from coordinate 1,452,809 downwards.
CTCTGACTCTTCTTTTGATGGTTGCTTGCACATGACCAATTACTCTTCCATTCTTCAAGTCTTCTTTTAATTTGTTGCACTTTGGTCTTATATGTCCGATTTCTCCACAATGAAAGCATGTAGGCACTTCTTTTATGCGCACCTTCTTTGTTTTGACTTGCTTCTCTTTTTGTTGAGCAGTTGACTTTACAAAAGTAACTCTTGAGCATTCAGTCTTGGCACTTGAAGTCTCACCAACATATCCAATGCCTTTCTTAACTTTACTTGGTCTTCCAATTGAAAGCATTTCATCAAGCTTTGCTTTACCTTTGTTCATGGACTCTAGAATCTTCTCCGCTTGACTCAACTTTCCTTGACATTCAGTCAGTTCCTTCTCTAGACGTTTGTTTTGTATCATCATCTGGTCAAACTTTGTGAGCATTAGTTTGTAACTCATGAGAAGATCTTTTTCTGTTACCTCATCGAATTCACTGTCTGATGTTGTAACCGATGTTGTAACACTTTTTGCAACATTTCTCGATTTGCAGGCTGCCTCACTTATGATTGCTGGAAACGAGATATGATGGTTGCAGTTGCCTTCCTCTTCTTCTTCGTCCATGCTGTAGTCTGAGTCATCACTCCATTTGGCATTGAGTGACTTTCCTTTCTTTTTAAGAGTGTTGGCACACTCCAATTGATAATGTCCTACACCACCACACTCCCAACACTTGATCTTTTGTTGATGATCTTCTGCTTCTTCCTTCTCTTCTTTAGGAACCTCCTTCTTTTGGAATCTGCTACCCTTCTTCTTATACTTTCTGAACATATTGTGCAGCTTCTTTGAAAGGAAAACAAATTCTCCATCTTCTTCATCTTCATCATCTGTTACAACAGTCTGTTGTAACTCTTTCTGCTTGACTGCTTCTATTTTCAAAGCAAAGTCTTCCACTTTTCTTTCAGGGTTCAGGTTCATTTCATATGCTTGCAATGACCCTATTAACTCGTCAAGCTTCATGGTTGTGATGTCTCTTGCCTCTTCTATTGCGGCTACTTTTGCTTCAAACCTTCTTGGAAGAGATCGAAGAGTCTTTTGCACTAACTTCTTATCGGAGTATTTCTTCCCAAGTTGATAGGCTTGATTTGCAATATCCATCAACTTTGCATTGAAGATGGCTATTGTTTCTTCCTCTCCCATCCTGAGATTTTCAAACATGGTGGTTAACATTTGTAGTTTAGATGTTCTTACCACATTCGTGCCTTCATGAATTGTCTGAAGAATCTCCCAAGCTTCTTTGGCACTTTCACACATAGCCACATACTTGAACTGATTCTCGTCCACACCTCCAAAGATTGCATTTAGAGCTTTTCCATTTGCATTAGCTTTCTTCATGTCTTCGGTACTCCAGTTGATCTTCTTCTTCACAGTCTCTTTCTTTTCTTCATCAACTTGAGTTGGAGGGGACCATCCTTCTTCAACAGCAATCCAAGCACACTCGTCCAAAGATTTAATGAATGCTCTCATCCTTGCTTTCCAATATGGGTAGTTGGAGCCGTTGAGCAATGGAGGACGTGTAACGGAGGCACCTTCTCTTCCGGCCATCAAGGAACTAGATAGGATCTCGCCGACCTTGAAAACAAAGTTAACACGACGACCTATGCTCTGATACCACTTGTTAGTTCCGCCGGTTAGGGTTTGTGAAATAAGAGGAACACTCACTCACTTAAGCACTCAAGAAAAATAAACACAAACCACAAAGAGGAGACACAAGACGTTGGTAACCCAGTTCGGCATCCACTTGCCTACATCTGGGGGGCCATGCCCGGAGATCAACAATCCACTAAAAAGGGGTAAAAGATAGAAGAGTACAAAACACACTTGTCACTCTCTCACATACAAAGAATACTACCCTCTCTAGATTGTCCGGTACCTCCCTACTCCCTCTTTCAAGAGTCGTACCCAATCCTAGACCAAGGTAGTATATATAGACGCCTCAACGTCCCAAAAATAGCACATACCCTTTTTAGAATCTCCGCGGCTTCTAACTTTGGAACCTTCCGAAATTAGATGTCGTAACTTATGTTGTAACATTTGTTGCGACATTGGCCCTGACTGTTGGCTTGGCTGAATTCTGGCTCTATTGCTAAGCGACCTCAAGACACCCCATCCGAGTCGATGTAGCCCGATCACCTGATCCGACCTACCAGCAACTAACCTCCCTCTTCAGCTCCTCACCACACAGCCCCCTCGCAAGGGGCGCACGTCCTATGTGCGTCTTTATCGAACTTGCCAAACTTAGTCTTCACTTCACCCAAGTTTGGTCTTTAAGGATCTTCAATCCATCATCCAAATCTTGCCATCAATAGGCGCATCTTCAAACATACCCTTAATAGACTTCATATCATCTCTATTAGGGTTCTTCAAATCTTCAACAAGGATCTTCAAATCTTGCCTTCAATAGTCTTCAAGAATCATACCATTGATAGGTTGTTTCTTCATTTAGCTTCACCCATATTTAGTCTTCAATCACATCTTCTAAATATGGTCTTGATGAGATCTTGATTTTAACTTGATGCTTGCTTGATCATCTTGCCTAAAATAGTTTTCACAAGATCTTCATTCAATCTTCATGAGAGTTGCAACTTCTTGCCAAAAATAACTTCTCCAAGATCTCTCATGATATTTTCCACCTAGCCAAGTATATTTGCCATGTCATCCTTCATTCCATGTCATCATCCATGCCACGTCATCATGCTTGCCACGTCATCTTGACTAGGTGTCAAATTATGCCAATCATTAAAGTGCATTTGCACTAACAATCTCCCCCTTTGGCATAATTTGACACAACTTCTTCTGCTCCCAGACTGACCATTGTTACAACACTCTGTTACAACATTTTACTGGGACACAGACTAGACTGACACTTGTTACAACATCCAATTATAACATTTACTGGAGACCAGACACCAGACCTGACAAGTTAATCTGCTAGTTGCTTACAAAGAGTAAAACATTCTCAAAGACAATTGCAACTAGAGAAAAACAACCAACTACGATTAAACATAACTAACATAACAATGTTCGACATAACCGACATAACAATGTTATGAACCAACAAAACATGAACAACCAAACATAAACAAACTAAAAGAATAGTTTTAAAGAATAGTCAGTCTGGAAATGCAGCAGCAGCAGTAAAACTTCTCCCCCTTTGTGCCATAATTGATGCCAAAGCTTCAAAATTGTTGCAGAAATATGTTGCAACATTTTCTGTGACTCCCCCTATCTTCAAGACACTTGGTCATGAGCTTCCCTTGGCCTTTGTTGAAATGCTTCAAGGCGGGCAGTTAGCTTTTGCTTCTGTCTGGCAATGATGATCAGTTCAGCAGCACCTGCTCGTTGTCTCCTCTCGAGGTCTTCAATTTGCTCCTTTAGAAACTTCTCATATTCCATTCCAACAGGTAGGCTTAATCCTTCATCATCTTCCTCGGTTGTTGGTAGTGGAGAGATTCTACCGACTGGTAAGTCAATCTTCTTCCCTGGAGTGAACAACTTCTGTGAAATCTTCAGCTTCTTCACTGTGGTAAACACTTCTCCCTTCTTAAGTCGTACTCCATGTTGTAACAAATAGTGTGACAACAGTGCTGGATAGCCCAAAGAACCTGCAGTGCTCACACTGTCTGCTTCCTTCACAATGTTTTGAAATACTAATCTCCCCAGATTAAACTTCTTTCCAGTCCCGATTGAGTACAATAACAATGCCATATCTTTCACTAAACCTGAGTTGTGTGGAGTTGGTAGCCAATTAAGAATGCCAATTCTAAATAGAACATTGTACTTAGCTGTGAGCAAAGATGCTGGCAACCGAGTCTTTTCTCCCCATGCTTCGGTTCTGTCTCCTGTGATCTTCTTCAGGACTTCTTCATTGACTTCAAGTCCTTCTTCGAAATTTCCTTTTACTTCTGCCTTGAATTCCAAAAATCTGTTGATAGTTGCTGCTGTAAATGGAATCCACTTCCCTCGAACAAACACTCTGGAGATTCCATTGTTGGATGGTAGCAGGTTGCTATAAAACTCCTGAACCAATGAAAGACTATATCCCTCAGCAAAACTGGCTGACTTGAACAAACTCCTTTCCTTCAAGAGATCAGTCACACCATATTTCAGAAACGCAGGATCATCAATTGATCTCTCCACAACAACTCCTCTCTTCTCTACCTTCTTGAATTTCATTTTGGCTTCTTTGTCTCGAAATATTTCTTCATCATTGTCTCCTGACACCTGGGAGGCCTTCTTCTTCTTTCCCTTTTTAGCCTTAGTGGATTTCTTCTCCCCCTGAGATGTGACTTCAGTACTTTTCACACCCTTGGCTTTCTTTCCTTTCTCAGATGTGGAGGACTTCTTCTCCCCCTGTTTCGCAGAATCTGTGCATTTTCTCTTTGGCCTCGGACTCTCTTCAGGATCAGCAAATGACTTCCTCTTTGTAACTTTGTCACCTTTCTTCTTCTGCTGCTTTGAAGACACTGATTTCATCGTAGACAACTTCTCCTTTAAAGGGATATCATCATAACTGTGAGAACTTCCGGATGTTGCTGCAGGTGTTACAACAGTTTCTGTGACAATGTCTGAATCTTGATGAATGCTCTTTAAGACCTCGGCTGCTTCTTCTTCAACACTGGTGGGAGGATTTTCTTTATCCTGTAACTCGGTCTCCGGTTGCTCATCCTCCTTTTCTGAGTCTGTTGAAGAACTGTCATTTTGTTGAACATACGCTCCTGGAAAAGTGTCTCTTATCCAACTGAGAAGTTCATCTCGGTCTTTCTGCCCTGTAGATGCATCAGATGGTCCTGCAGGTACAGTGGTCTCGGTGTTAGGAGATACAAATGGGACAATAGCCTTTGAACGGTCTTCTGTCTCTTCAGTTCTTGACAGGCTTCCATCTTGCTTCTTCTTTTCTTCTTCAACCCGAGCGGCAATTTCCTGGGGAGTCACTCGTGCTCGGCGCGCCATTCGCTTGGTCCTCATATTGGCGTTCTTCTGATTCTTCTTCTCTCTTGTCACGACTTAGTTTCAAAGTGGAGAGTAATTTGGGGAAGAACTTAGGGTTTTTCTTTTAGGGAATTTAAAAACATGGTCTAACAACCATAAATAAGTTATAACTTCCAAGACACCTCTTCAATTTTCAAAAATTTCTTTTGAAATCAATTTCTCTTTTCTTTTCATTTTCCCTCCCTTTTTCCTTTTCTTTTATTTATTTCTCCCCCTTTTTTTTTTTTTTTTTTTTTTTTTAACAAAAAATCTCATCATGAAACCTTGCATGTTGACCTTGTAGGTCCTCGGTCTAAGCTCTGCATGTTGCACCTTGATGTTGTAACATCCTGGTTCACCCTTTCTATCATCACACAAGTAGAACAATTCACATTCTCTCTAGATACTTCAGTTTTACGAATCCACATCTTCTTTATGACAATAGTTCTTCCTCTGACTCTTCTTTTGATGGTTGCTTGCACATGACCAATTACTCTTCCATTCTTCAAGTCTTCTTTTAATTTGTTGCACTTTGGTCTTATATGTCCGATTTCTCCACAATGAAAGCATGTAGGCACTTCTTTTATGCGCACCTTCTTTGTTTTGACTTGCTTCTCTTTTTGTTGAGCAGTTGACTTTACAAAAGTAACTCTTGAGCATTCAGTCTTGGCACTTGAAGTCTCACCAACATATCCAATGCCTTTCTTAACTTTACTTGGTCTTCCAATTGAAAGCATTTCATCAAGCTTTGCTTTACCTTTGTTCATGGACTCTAGAATCTTCTCCACTTGACTCAACTTTCCTTGACATTCAGTCAGTTCCTTCTCTAGACGTTTGTTTTGTATCATCATCTGGTCAAACTTTGTGAGCATTAGTTTGTAACTCATGAGAAGATCTTTTTCTGTTACCTCATCGAATTCACTGTCTGATGTTGTAACCGATGTTGTAACACTTTTTGCAACATTTCTCGATTTGCAGGCTGCCTCACTTATGATTGCTGGAAACGAGATATGATGGTTGCAGTTGCCTTCCTCTTCTTCTTCGTCCATGCTGTAGTCTGAGTCATCACTCCATTTGGCATTGAGTGACTTTCCTTTCTTTTTAAGAGTGTTGGCACACTCCAATTGATAATGTCCTACACCACCACACTCCCAACACTTGATCTTTTGTTGATGATCTTCTGCTTCTTCCTTCTCTTCTTTAGGAACCTCCTTCTTTTGGAATCTGCTACCCTTCTTCTTATACTTTCTGAACATATTGTGCAGCTTCTTTGAAAGGAAAACAAATTCTCCATCTTCTTCATCTTCATCATCTGTTACAACAGTCTGTTGTAACTCTTTCTGCTTGACTGCTTCTATTTTCAAAGCAAAGTCTTCCACTTTTCTTTCAGGGTTCAGGTTCATTTCATATGCTTGCAATGACCCTATTAACTCGTCAAGCTTCATGGTTGTGATGTCTCTTGCCTCTTCTATTGCGGCTACTTTTGCTTCAAACCTTCTTGGAAGAGATCGAAGAGTCTTTTGCACTAACTTCTTATCGGAGTATTTCTTCCCAAGTTGATAGGCTTGATTTGCAATATCCATCAACTTTGCATTGAAGATGGCTATTGTTTCTTCCTCTCCCATCCTGAGATTTTCAAACATGGTGGTTAACATTTGTAGTTTAGATGTTCTTACCACATTCGTGCCTTCATGAATTGTCTGAAGAATCTCCCAAGCTTCTTTGGCACTTTCACACATAGCCACATACTTGAACTGATTCTCGTCCACACCTCCAAAGATTGCATTTAGAGCTTTTCCATTTGCATTAGCTTTCTTCATGTCTTCGGTACTCCAGTTGATCTTCTTCTTCACAGTCTCTTTCTTTTCTTCATCAACTTGAGTTGGAGGGGACCATCCTTCTTCAACAGCAATCCAAGCACACTCGTCCAAAGATTTAATGAATGCTCTCATCCTTGCTTTCCAATATGGGTAGTTGGAGCCGTTGAGCAATGGAGGACGTGTAACGGAGGCACCTTCTCTTCCGGCCATCAAGGAACTAGATAGGATCTCGCCGACCTTGAAAACAAAGTTAACACGACGACCTATGCTCTGATACCACTTGTTAGTTCCGCCGGTTAGGGTTTGTGAAATAAGAGGAACACTCACTCACTTAAGCACTCAAGAAAAATAAACACAAACCACAAAGAGGAGACACAAGACGTTGGTAACCCAGTTCGGCATCCACTTGCCTACATCTGGGGGGCCATGCCCGGAGATCAACAATCCACTAAAAAGGGGTAAAAGATAGAAGAGTACAAAACACACTTGTCACTCTCTCACATACAAAGAATACTACCCTCTCTAGATTGTCCGGTACCTCCCTACTCCCTCTTTCAAGAGTCGTACCCAATCCTAGACCAAGGTAGTATATATAGACGCCTCAACGTCCCAAAAATAGCACATACCCTTTTTAGAATCTCCGCGGCTTCTAACTTTGGAACCTTCCGAAATTAGATGTCGTAACTTATGTTGTAACATTTGTTGCGACATTGGCCCTGACTGTTGGCTTGGCTGAATTCTGGCTCTATTGCTAAGCGACCTCAAGACACCCCATCCGAGTCGATGTAGCCCGATCACCTGATCCGACCTACCAGCAACTAACCTCCCTCTTCAGCTCCTCACCACACAGCCCCCTCGCAAGGGGCGCACGTCCTATGTGCGTCTTTATCGAACTTGCCAAACTTAGTCTTCACTTCACCCAAGTTTGGTCTTTAAGGATCTTCAATCCATCATCCAAATCTTGCCATCAATAGGCGCATCTTCAAACATACCCTTAATAGACTTCATATCATCTCTATTAGGGTTCTTCAAATCTTCAACAAGGATCTTCAAATCTTGCCTTCAATAGTCTTCAAGAATCATACCATTGATAGGTTGTTTCTTCATTTAGCTTCACCCATATTTAGTCTTCAATCACATCTTCTAAATATGGTCTTGATGAGATCTTGATTTTAACTTGATGCTTGCTTGATCATCTTGCCTAAAATAGTTTTCACAAGATCTTCATTCAATCTTCATGAGAGTTGCAACTTCTTGCCAAAAATAACTTCTCCAAGATCTCTCATGATATTTTCCACCTAGCCAAGTATATTTGCCATGTCATCCTTCATTCCATGTCATCATCCATGCCACGTCATCATGCTTGCCACGTCATCTTGACTAGGTGTCAAATTATGCCAATCATTAAAGTGCATTTGCACTAACAATCTCCCCCTTTGGCATAATTTGACACAACTTCTTCTGCTCCCAGACTGACCATTGTTACAACACTCTGTTACAACATTTTACTGGGACACAGACTAGACTGACACTTGTTACAACATCCAATTATAACATTTACTGGAGACCAGACACCAGACCTGACAAGTTAATCTGCTAGTTGCTTACAAAGAGTAAAACATTCTCAAAGACAATTGCAACTAGAGAAAAACAACCAACTACGATTAAACATAACTAACATAACAATGTTCGACATAACCGACATAACAATGTTATGAACCAACAAAACATGAACAACCAAACATAAACAAACTAAAAGAATAGTTTTAAAGAATAGTCAGTCTGGAAATGCAGCAGCAGCAGTAAAACTTCTCCCCCTTTGTGCCATAATTGATGCCAAAGCTTCAAAATTGTTGCAGAAATATGTTGCAACATTTTCTGTGACTCCCCCTATCTTCAAGACACTTGGTCATGAGCTTCCCTTGGCCTTTGTTGAAATGCTTCAAGGCGGGCAGTTAGCTTTTGCTTCTGTCTGGCAATGATGATCAGTTCAGCAGCACCTGCTCGTTGTCTCCTCTCGAGGTCTTCAATTTGCTCCTTTAGAAACTTCTCATATTCCATTCCAACAGGTAGGCTTAATCCTTCATCATCTTCCTCGGTTGTTGGTAGTGGAGAGATTCTACCGACTGGTAAGTCAATCTTCTTCCCTGGAGTGAACAACTTCTGTGAAATCTTCAGCTTCTTCACTGTGGTAAACACTTCTCCCTTCTTAAGTCGTACTCCATGTTGTAACAAATAGTGTGACAACAGTGCTGGATAGCCCAAAGAACCTGCAGTGCTCACACTGTCTGCTTCCTTCACAATGTTTTGAAATACTAATCTCCCCAGATTAAACTTCTTTCCAGTCCCGATTGAGTACAATAACAATGCCATATCTTTCACTAAACCTGAGTTGTGTGGAGTTGGTAGCCAATTAAGAATGCCAATTCTAAATAGAACATTGTACTTAGCTGTGAGCAAAGATGCTGGCAACCGAGTCTTTTCTCCCCATGCTTCGGTTCTGTCTCCTGTGATCTTCTTCAGGACTTCTTCATTGACTTCAAGTCCTTCTTCGAAATTTCCTTTTACTTCTGCCTTGAATTCCAAAAATCTGTTGATAGTTGCTGCTGTAAATGGAATCCACTTCCCTCGAACAAACACTCTGGAGATTCCATTGTTGGATGGTAGCAGGTTGCTATAAAACTCCTGAACCAATGAAAGACTATATCCCTCAGCAAAACTGGCTGACTTGAACAAACTCCTTTCCTTCAAGAGATCAGTCACACCATATTTCAGAAACGCAGGATCATCAATTGATCTCTCCACAACAACTCCTCTCTTCTCTACCTTCTTGAATTTCATTTTGGCTTCTTTGTCTCGAAATATTTCTTCATCATTGTCTCCTGACACCTGGGAGGCCTTCTTCTTCTTTCCCTTTTTAGCCTTAGTGGATTTCTTCTCCCCCTGAGATGTGACTTCAGTACTTTTCACACCCTTGGCTTTCTTTCCTTTCTCAGATGTGGAGGACTTCTTCTCCCCCTGTTTCGCAGAATCTGTGCATTTTCTCTTTGGCCTCGGACTCTCTTCAGGATCAGCAAATGACTTCCTCTTTGTAACTTTGTCACCTTTCTTCTTCTGCTGCTTTGAAGACACTGATTTCATCGTAGACAACTTCTCCTTTAAAGGGATATCATCATAACTGTGAGAACTTCCGGATGTTGCTGCAGGTGTTACAACAGTTTCTGTGACAATGTCTGAATCTTGATGAATGCTCTTTAAGACCTCGGCTGCTTCTTCTTCAACACTGGTGGGAGGATTTTCTTTATCCTGTAACTCGGTCTCCGGTTGCTCATCCTCCTTTTCTGAGTCTGTTGAAGAACTGTCATTTTGTTGAACATACGCTCCTGGAAAAGTGTCTCTTATCCAACTGAGAAGTTCATCTCGGTCTTTCTGCCCTGTAGATGCATCAGATGGTCCTGCAGGTACAGTGGTCTCGGTGTTAGGAGATACAAATGGGACAATAGCCTTTGAACGGTCTTCTGTCTCTTCAGTTCTTGACAGGCTTCCATCTTGCTTCTTCTTTTCTTCTTCAACCCGAGCGGCAATTTCCTGGGGAGTCACTCGTGCTCGGCGCGCCATTCGCTTGGTCCTCATATTGGCGTTCTTCTGATTCTTCTTCTCTCTTGTCACGACTTAGTTTCAAAGTGGAGAGTAATTTGGGGAAGAACTTAGGGTTTTTCTTTTAGGGAATTTAAAAACATGGTCTAACAACCATAAATAAGTTATAACCTCCAAGACACCTCTTCAATTTTCAAAAATTTCTTTTGAAATCAATTTCTCTTTTCTTTTCATTTTCCCTCCCTTTTTCCTTTTCTTTTATTTATTTCTCCCCCTTTTTTTTTTTTTTTTTTTTTTTTTTTAACAAAAAATCTCATCATGAAACCTTGCATGTTGACCTTGTAGGTCCTCGGTCTAAGCTCTGCATGTTGCACCTTGATGTTGTAACATCCTGGTTCACCCTTTCTATCATCACACAAGTAGAACAATTCACATTCTCTCTAGATACTTCAGTTTTACGAATCCACATCTTCTTTATGACAATAGTTCTTCCTCTGACTCTTCTTTTGATGGTTGCTTGCACATGACCAATTACTCTTCCATTCTTCAAGTCTTCTTTTAATTTGTTGCACTTTGGTCTTATATGTCCGATTTCTCCACAATGAAAGCATGTAGGCACTTCTTTTATGCGCACCTTCTTTGTTTTGACTTGCTTCTCTTTTTGTTGAGCAGTTGACTTTACAAAAGTAACTCTTGAGCATTCAGTCTTGGCACTTGAAGTCTCACCAACATATCCAATGCCTTTCTTAACTTTACTTGGTCTTCCAATTGAAAGCATTTCATCAAGCTTTGCTTTACCTTTGTTCATGGACTCTAGAATCTTCTCCGCTTGACTCAACTTTCCTTGACATTCAGTCAGTTCCTTCTCTAGACGTTTGTTTTGTATCATCATCTGGTCAAACTTTGTGAGCATTAGTTTGTAACTCATGAGAAGATCTTTTTCTGTTACCTCATCGAATTCACTGTCTGATGTTGTAACCGATGTTGTAACACTTTTTGCAACATTTCTCGATTTGCAGGCTGCCTCACTTATGATTGCTGGAAACGAGATATGATGGTTGCAGTTGCCTTCCTCTTCTTCTTCGTCCATGCTGTAGTCTGAGTCATCACTCCATTTGGCATTGAGTGACTTTCCTTTCTTTTTAAGAGTGTTGGCACACTCCAATTGATAATGTCCTACACCACCACACTCCCAACACTTGATCTTTTGTTGATGATCTTCTGCTTCTTCCTTCTCTTCTTTAGGAACCTCCTTCTTTTGGAATCTGCTACCCTTCTTCTTATACTTTCTGAACATATTGTGCAGCTTCTTTGAAAGGAAAACAAATTCTCCATCTTCTTCATCTTCATCATCTGTTACAACAGTCTGTTGTAACTCTTTCTGCTTGACTGCTTCTATTTTCAAAGCAAAGTCTTCCACTTTTCTTTCAGGGTTCAGGTTCATTTCATATGCTTGCAATGACCCTATTAACTCGTCAAGCTTCATGGTTGTGATGTCTCTTGCCTCTTCTATTGCGGCTACTTTTGCTTCAAACCTTCTTGGAAGAGATCGAAGAGTCTTTTGCACTAACTTCTTATCGGAGTATTTCTTCCCAAGTTGATAGGCTTGATTTGCAATATCCATCAACTTTGCATTGAAGATGGCTATTGTTTCTTCCTCTCCCATCCTGAGATTTTCAAACATGGTGGTTAACATTTGTAGTTTAGATGTTCTTACCACATTCGTGCCTTCATGAATTGTCTGAAGAATCTCCCAAGCTTCTTTGGCACTTTCACACATAGCCACATACTTGAACTGATTCTCGTCCACACCTCCAAAGATTGCATTTAGAGCTTTTCCATTTGCATTAGCTTTCTTCATGTCTTCGGTACTCCAGTTGATCTTCTTCTTCACAGTCTCTTTCTTTTCTTCATCAACTTGAGTTGGAGGGGACCATCCTTCTTCAACAGCAATCCAAGCACACTCGTCCAAAGATTTAATGAATGCTCTCATCCTTGCTTTCCAATATGGGTAGTTGGAGCCGTTGAGCAATGGAGGACGTGTAACGGAGGCACCTTCTCTTCCGGCCATCAAGGAACTAGATAGGATCTCGCCGACCTTGAAAACAAAGTTAACACGACGACCTATGCTCTGATACCACTTGTTAGTTCCGCCGGTTAGGGTTTGTGAAATAAGAGGAACACTCACTCACTTAAGCACTCAAGAAAAATAAACACAAACCACAAAGAGGAGACACAAGACGTTGGTAACCCAGTTCGGCATCCACTTGCCTACATCTGGGGGGCCATGCCCGGAGATCAACAATCCACTAAAAAGGGGTAAAAGATAGAAGAGTACAAAACACACTTGTCACTCTCTCACATACAAAGAATACTACCCTCTCTAGATTGTCCGGTACCTCCCTACTCCCTCTTTCAAGAGTCGTACCCAATCCTAGACCAAGGTAGTATATATAGACGCCTCAACGTCCCAAAAATAGCACATACCCTTTTTAGAATCTCCGCGGCTTCTAACTTTGGAACCTTCCGAAATTAGATGTCGTAACTTATGTTGTAACATTTGTTGCGACATTGGCCCTGACTGTTGGCTTGGCTGAATTCTGGCTCTATTGCTAAGCGACCTCAAGACACCCCATCCGAGTCGATGTAGCCCGATCACCTGATCCGACCTACCAGCAACTAACCTCCCTCTTCAGCTCCTCACCACACAGCCCCCTCGCAAGGGGCGCACGTCCTATGTGCGTCTTTATCGAACTTGCCAAACTTAGTCTTCACTTCACCCAAGTTTGGTCTTTAAGGATCTTCAATCCATCATCCAAATCTTGCCATCAATAGGCGCATCTTCAAACATACCCTTAATAGACTTCATATCATCTCTATTAGGGTTCTTCAAATCTTCAACAAGGATCTTCAAATCTTGCCTTCAATAGTCTTCAAGAATCATACCATTGATAGGTTGTTTCTTCATTTAGCTTCACCCATATTTAGTCTTCAATCACATCTTCTAAATATGGTCTTGATGAGATCTTGATTTTAACTTGATGCTTGCTTGATCATCTTGCCTAAAATAGTTTTCACAAGATCTTCATTCAATCTTCATGAGAGTTGCAACTTCTTGCCAAAAATAACTTCTCCAAGATCTCTCATGATATTTTCCACCTAGCCAAGTATATTTGCCATGTCATCCTTCATTCCATGTCATCATCCATGCCACGTCATCATGCTTGCCACGTCATCTTGACTAGGTGTCAAATTATGCCAATCATTAAAGTGCATTTGCACTAACAGTCCCCATAAATCACAATGGATTAATTCAAAACAATCAACTGTATTAGTCTTACTTAAAGGACAAGGAGAACATGTTTGTCTCGCCCTATAGCAAGTGTCAGAAACAAAATTATTCTTATAATCAAAGGAACTACTAATATCCAAAAAAAGAGATGTCGATTAGAATAATGTCTCAATCATCTATACAAACCATACTTGAGATTTTCTGCCCTGCCTTCATTTGTTGAATGTGCCTTGATGGGTGTGTAGTAGTAGACTCCCCTGGAATCTCACACATTCCAATCAGCGTCCTGGAGATACCATCCTCTATCACACAAAGCTCATTAATAAACATGATTTGACAATTTATCTAAGAAATCAATTGATGAGTAGATATCAAGTTGCAACTTAAATTCGGGACATAACGTACATCAAATAACTTCATATTTGGACTTAAAATAATGCAACCAAACATTGTCATCATTGTCTTAGACCCATTAACTAAAATAAGCTGGCATTAGACTCATTTATTTGAGCTCTATCAACTAGTCTTTCTTACTCGTTATGTGGTCCGAGGCTCCACTATCAAGTATGCACGTAAAGGCTTCAAAAACCTTAACAAAAAGTTTATCCAAGCATTCACTAGAATGGTCAAGGAGGGTTAGAAATTTTTGAAACTTCTCATGAGATAAGCTGGGGATAGTCGAACCACTATTTCCCTCAATGGAAGGAACTGCGGCTGTTGCGTTAGCTTGTCCATATCCTGCTTGCCCTCGGCCTTTGCTCATGTAGTTCTGCTTGTGCCCCTTCTTGTCTTTGTTCCAAGTTAGGTACCCATTGAGTTCAAACAATCGGTGACCTCATGCCCAAACTTGTTACAGAAAGAGCACTTTTTTCTTGCCTCTGACTGGCATTCTCGACCCAGCCAAAGGTACCACTCTGACTTTTGTTGTGGTTTGCATCACCAAAGCAATCAGTTTGCCTCTCTCCTCTTAACCTCACACAATAGTCCGATGTCTTTCCTCATGTGTGATCAAGGTATATACCTTATTCACAGTGGGTAAAAGATCCATGCTCAAAATTTGTGATCGAACGGTCCCGAACATCACGTCATCCAATCCCATAAGAAATTGGTGTAGCTTCTCCTTTTCTCGTGTAGGAACTCCTGAGTAGCACCACACGTACATGTAGGAATCTTGGAATAGCTACTTAGTTCATATGACATTCCCTGTCAATTTCGTGTAATAAGTCATCACATTGATCCCTTGTTGTCAAAGTGATGCTATCTGGCTCTTTAGTTTGTGGACCTTTAAAGCATTCTCAATTGAGAATCTATCTCTCAAATCATCCCACGCCACCTTCGTTGTCTCCAAATATATAGTGCTCGGTTGAATTTTTTTTTCAATGGAGTTGAAATTAAAATCCATGCACACATCCTAACATTCAGCCTCCGGTGTGCTGGTTATAGGTTTGTTCAAGGTTCTATTGACAAAACCAAGCTTGTTCTTGGCCTTGAGAGCATTTATCACCGTTTTCTCCGACATGTCAAAATTCTCTCCATTCAGTAAGCAAGATGTGATTGTGGCACTCCGATTGTCAAATTAATGCAAGTGGTAAAAAAAGGTCATGTCCACTTCTTTCTAAGATACAACCATGGTTGTAACATTGCTTACGAAACTTCCGCACGTTGGTCAATCACAGCTGGCTTTAGACCGTGGCAGTGGTGTGCCAAAGAAGATGGCAGCTAGCTAGGGTTTTTTTTTTTTTTTTTTTTTGGCCTTTCCCTGTTACCATGAAAAGATTAGAGAGGAAAGAAATCACTTTAATTACATTAGAATACAAGATATATATATATATATATATATATAGACACACACACAAATAAGTACCTAACTAACTCCGTAATTATCTTTTTAATATAATACATGTCTTTACAAAAAATTGCCTAACAAACTCTAAAATTATCTCTGTAATATATTACATTAAACATTAACAATTATCTTTTTTAAAGAGAAGATAGTTAAAAAATAATTATTATAATTCATATTTTTATTATTCCATCTCAACATAAATAACACAATGCATACTCGCTTACATATATAGTAAAGTTTTCTTTTACTTTTGGTCGATGTCCAAATTACTTAAATTATTCCCTGAAAGAAGTCAATATCAACAAACAATATGATATGTTTGTAATTTAATATTGACCATTAATCTAGTCAATGGAGCTGATTTTCTTAAATACTGACAAAAATGAGTTATAAATCACAATAAATATAATGAGGATGAATCACACTCTATGTTCATTTATGCACATGTACATTAACTAATAAATACGACAACCACAATTAAAAGATGTATACAAACCGAGAATTGATCATCCTCTCATATTCATACTAGGAACCCATTGGCCATTGCTACCTTAATGAATTAGGAACCTTTTATTCTAATATATTTTTATAAAATCATATTTATTTATTAGCTCTAATAAAGCATTTATCTTTACCCATAATGATATGGTATGACTAGCACTTTAATTTTTTTTTATAAATTTTTAATTTATTTTTCAATAGCTTGTTAAAATTAAAGCACCGATTTATAAAGATATATAAACAAAAACCGTGTTTACAAAGCGTTAACTATATTTTTCCAAAGTTATACAAACAAATAATATGTTTTAAAAAATTATAAATAAGTTTTAAAAAATCATTATGACCAAAAGGCCCACATAAAAATTACTATCTTTCGGATTGAGAAAGCACATCTTGCATGCCTCAAACAACGTGAACACACACTCATTGTTAACAGCCTAAAAGTAAATATAAAAAAGAAAACATCAAAAGCTTTTTTTAAGAAAATATAAAAAAAATACTTAACTTAATTTGAATTATATATTTTTTCTTGATTTTATAAAATAGTTTAATTGATTTTTTTCTCATAAAAGGACTTAAGCAATTGATTTGTATGAGTAAATGGACAAATTTGCCTTTTTACAAAAATAGAAGCAGAGGAAATGGACCTTTTTCAAAAATATATTTACAAATAAACCCTCAGGCAAATCACTATTTAACATAGAGCATGCCTCAACCACACAAGCACAGAAAAATCTAAGGAAAAAAAATGCATATTTATCCTTAATCATGTTTATGTATTCTACTCCTCTCTTCCAAACATGTCCCAAAAACGGATGGACTACAAGTCTACAACTAAAAAGCATTTTCTTTCATTTAATTTTTAGCCATTAAGGTAGACAAATAAATAAATATTATTTATATAATAATATTTTTTGTCATAGATATTGAAAGCCTTATATAAGTATTTTTTTTAATACATAAAAATTTAAATTTAAAATTATTTATTTAAATAATTTAAATTTCCACTACTTGAACTGACCCGGTTAAAAAATACAAAGTTTCACAACAATACAACAGTAAGTACTTATTTTTCTAATATATTCAAAGAATTATAAAAAATAAAATAAAACTTTTGACCCTCTAATAAATCATTATTTGAGTACAATCATTTATTATGTTTCCATTCCCAAACACAAACTCATGATCATCTTTACCACCAAAACCCCTTCAAAATAAATAAATAAATAAATAACCATTTAGTCCCTTTTTTATCCAACCCTTAACAAACCACTATTTAACAACCACCTCAATCCCCTAAATAAAACCCACACTTCCAAAATGGAACAAAACAAGCATCATAACAATGAACATTTTCCTTCTCATCATCATCATCATCATCAACAACAACAAATTAACACACTTGTCAAAAGTCCTCCTGTGCGGTAAAAGTTCAAATCATAGATAAAGACACATTTTTGGGAATACGAGTAGTAATTGTGTGCAGGTAATTCCAGCATCCATATATGCACGGACTCTGCCCAACTTACTCCACTGAAACTTGTACTCCCCCTACCTTTCTTAACGGCCTAATCATTCATCTTTTAAAAAAAATATCCCCCTAAGTGTCACTCAATTAAAAAAAAATCAAAGGAGACATAGGGAAGCATTAATGGATCAAACATTGAGATAAAGATATATTAAAGATTTATTCATATTCTTCTGAAGTAGTTATCAAGTGCCACTTGATAATTGAGTGGAGTTAGAAAGTAAGCTCAAATGGCATCAGCTGTCATTTTTGACCACATGACCATTATTTTGGTGTCGTATTCTGAGGCCCGTTTGATTCACAGTAATAATATATTACCATGGTAATGAGATTACAGTGATAATAAGATTAGAAATGTTATATGTCTGGAAATATTGTAGTAATATAATATTAACATGTTTGCTTGAGAATTTACATTATTGGTAACTTTCATTACCATGTTTAGTTAGTCATGGTAGTCACCTCAGCAATATGTCAAATTTATTAAAATACCCATATATAAAATTTAAAAAAAATATAATTTAAAGTATTTAGATAAATAAATAATTAAATTATAATATTAAAACTTATTTTTTTACAAACTTTTAAAATACTTTTGTATTTACCAAATTACCCTTACATATAAATTTTGGAAAATATAATTTAAAGTATTTAGATAAATAAATAATTAAATTATAATATAAAAAATTATTTTTTCACAATTTTTTAAAATAACTTTGTATTTACCAAAATACCCCTACATAAAAAAATTTGAAAACTTAATTTAAAGTATTTAGATAAATAAATAATTAAATTATAATATAAAAAATAATGAATGAAAATAAAAACTAAGGTTTTGATAATGAGTGTAATAAGGAATTAGATTATATAAGTGGGGGTATAATTGGAAAAAATATATTTCACATTACCACCAACCTGGTAATCTAGATGGACACCTATTTTATGGTAATCACATTACCAAGTAATATTTCACTATGGGGCCGTTTGGTTCGCAGTAATGATATATTACCACGTAATGAGATTACCTTGGTAATAACATTGGGAATACTATATGCCTAGGAATGTTGTAGTAATTTATGATAACTATGTTTGGTTGGAAACTCATTTTATATAGTATTCAACTTGGTAATATTCTAAATTTCCCAAAATACCTTGTGTCTACTATTTTGTACAAATTTAATTTTAAAGTAAAAAAAATTTTGGATAAAAAAATTAAATTTTCAAAGTTGAACATATTCCCAAAATAATGTTATCCAAATTTAATTTTTTAATCGGACAAATAAAGTATGAAAATTATTATTTTTAAATAAAGGGCATATTTGTCAGAAAAATGTTGTAGATTACCACCCATTTGGTAATCTAACATTGCCATCTATTTTGGTAGTAATGGGATTACCAAGTTTCTTGGTAATCTTTCAAGGTATCAATATTACCACCGCCACCAATCCAAACGTGGTAATCTTTCCAGATACCACGTAACAGGTGGTAATGTTTTCACATTACTACTGCTACAATAACTAAACATGATAATCTGAACATATTATCACCATATTCTGGGTAATATTTTCATATTACCCCGAACCAAGCGCCCCAAAGTTCAATTATTGATGTTGACCAACTAGAGACTATTAGGTAAACTAATCAGAGGCCACAAAACCATTACTAAATCTGATTTATATTATCGATTTTTTTTTTAACATATATATACCTTGCAAAAGTTATTATTGTTTGGATATGTCAAACCGACATCTATTTTAATATATCATTTTAATTTGGACCGTATATGTAATACGGTACTAACAGCTCTCCATTAAAAACTTGACATGTAATTAATAATGATTCATGATTATAATTTAATTGAAATTCTTTAAGCAACTGCTCATTTAAGCTCGTCTCTCATTCCCCTTCTTTCCCATTTCCTCCAATGAGCTCGTCACTAGGGTGTGTATGAGCTCGCCTACTATTCAATGAACATGTTTGTGATCACCAGACGTTTCACTGGTAACATAGCCTGAAAAATTTATCAGTGAAGAAAGAAATAAAAAATAAAAAAAAGACAGCATCCATTTTATATTGGTTGTCGGATGTTCAAATTTCACACAATATATGGTGTGGGTAAGATGTACTATGCACAAATAATGAGAGTTTCTTCATGCACAAAGTGCCATAAAAGATTCTCGGTGTAAGAGTATATTTGTAACTCAATTTTTATATTGCCAAATAAAAAATGACTAATTTTTTTTTATATACATACTTCTAATTATTAAATCTGCTGCATTTATTAATAAAAGTACTATTACATCGGTTGCATTGTTTAAGAAAAGTAAAATATGGGTTTCAAATCAACAAACATTTATGTGAAAGATATTTTGAAAACTCAAGATTGTCAAAAATACTAAAAACATTAAAAAATAAAAATAAGTCAAGGGATTTGCAAATCATTAGATGTGAAATGAAGAGTGTGATTTTTTAAAGCTTTATAAGTATAACTGTATAATTACACATCTAGCTATAAAAAAAAAAGTGCTTCTTTTTATGATGCCCTAATTAAAAATGCATTGAAACAATAGAGGAATCAGGAATAGAATGTAATAAGAATAAAGTGGAAAAAAAATATGTGACATGGAATATATTCTAATATAAAAAATATGCATTAGTTAGATTAGCATTTAAATTAAGAATAATTATAAATATATTCTATATAAGCATAAAATTAGATTAAATATTTATTTTCTTTTAACGAAATGGACAAACCATAGCATTTTGTATGGGCACCTGACAATGGTCGTCCCAGTCCACGAGAAACTTTTGAGATGCATGCGTGGATTTTTTTTTATTTTTTAATTTTTTTTAATGTTCCACGCCCTCACCTTACAACCAGATTTTTTTAAAAATATATTTACACTTATACTATATCTATTTTAGGGGCACATATATAACCAAAAAAATCTAAAATTCTATATATATATATATATATATATATATATATATATATATGTATGTATGTATGTATAACCGAGTACAAAGTCTTTTATAATAGAAGATATTTACATCTTCAATAAATATTTAAGAGAAAGCAAGTAAATAAATTTTGCTTTGGGGAGGGTGGTTAAAATTATAATTAATTTTTAATTTGTTAATTGATTTTGCATAAATTTGAATTCTTATGGGATGATGAGATTCTACATTTCAATTAAAATATAAATAAATTACCTAATAACTTTATCATCTATGGTGACTTTGTTATATATATTGTTTCCTTGATTCATTCATTTTATTAAAAAAGAATAGCTATCTTTTATATAGTCCCCATTTTATGTATTTATTAAAACTATTTATTTATTTATTTATGTTTAATTAAATCATTATTTTTACCTAATAACCTTATCATGCATCTATGGTGACTTTGTTATATTGTTTCTTTGATTCATTCATTTTATTAAAAAAGAATAGCTATTTTTTATAAAGTCCCCATTTTATGTATTTATTAAAACTATTTATTTATTTATTTATGTTTAATTAAATCATTATTTTTTTTATTATTCACTCTCAACATATATATATAGTGCAGTTGTTGTTGTTTTTTTTTTTTTTTTGTTGAATTTTTGGTTGATGTTCAAATTACCTAAATTACACCAACGATTTTTTGGTCTTTTGGCATGGTAGTTCCCATATATAGAATGTTTGTGTTTTATGAAGGAAATAAATTTAAACTTTAGTTTATATACAGAGTGAAGGAATAAATGTGTTGATGCATTAACTCAAAAATTGTGCACATGAGGATAAATTTTTTTATAAGGCACAAAATTATAGCTAATTTTCATTTTGAAGTCCAAACTTCAATTTGAATTAAAATGGTTATTCAACTTTATTTTTGTTTCATTGAATGTTCACATGAGAGCTTCTAGCCTATTTTTGATGATGTATATGACGGAAATTCTCTGTTATCATATTATATGACATACTGTCTGTTCTACTAATAATTCTATCTCACTCACTATAGATAATTTCTAACGTTACATCATAAAAAATAGACCAGAACTTATCGGATGATCTTTTGGTGAAATAACATTAAAACGAAATAACCATTTTGATGTAAATTGAAATTTGGATCTCAAAATAAAAAAGAAACACAATTTGATACCCTATCAAAAAATTTATCAGTGCACATGATGGAGCATTAATAAAGTTGGTGGGGTTGGTTTTTCTTAAATATTCATAATTCATAATAAATAAATATAGATGAGGATGCATGAATCACACTCTATGTCCATTTATGCACATGTACAATTACCAATATATTTTAGTAAAATCATATTTATTTATATGCTCTCACAAAACATTTATATTCACTTATAAGAATATGGTTGACAAGTAATTTAATTTTTTATAAATTTTTTTAATTAATTTTTCACTAGCTTGTAAAAAAACACCAATTTATATAGACATAAACAAAAACTGAGTTTACAAAGCTTTGACTATTTTTTTTTTTCAAGTTATACAAACAAATAATATGTTTTAAAAATTTTACAATAAGTTTCAAAAATCATTATGACCAAAAGGCCCACATAAAAATTGCCATCTATCCGATAGAGAAAGATCCTAATTTCATTTCTCAACAACCGAGAACACGCACCTTTTTTGGAAGAAATAAACAAGCCATTATGTTTATATGGCTTTTGGACCATAAATGTCTTATCCATGAGATGTACATAGAGCTTTTAAATATTCCACTAACTCACATTGAGTACGTGGGGATCCGAGTTGAGAGATTTTTACTGCCAAGAGACTCGTTCATAGTCTATTGGCAGTAAAAATCAATTAGTTAAATTTTTTTTTTTAAAAAAATTATCTCTTAATTTTAAAACTTCAGCACTAACATGACAAATTCAAATATATATATATTGATTGACATGTACAATCCCAAACTTTTAATTTCTTATTTTTTAATAATTTTATAAAAATATTTTAAATGAAATTTTATCATAAAAGTACTGATTTTTCTAAATGTATAGAAGCAAAGGAAATGACTTTGTTTTTTCAAAAAGACTTTTGCAAATAAACACTCAGGCAAGTCAGTATTTAATAACAATATCAAACCCAAAGCAAGAAGAACGTAGAGCATGCCTCAACCACACAAGCACAGAACAATTTAGAAAAAGGCATATTTATGATTTATCCTTAATCTTATTTATATATTCTACTCCTCTCACCCAAAAATGATATTCCTTTTCACTGGCCTCTTCAAAATGAATGGACAGCAACTAAAAAGCATTTAATGGCATTTAATTTTTGACCATTAACATAGACAAATAAATAACAATTATTTATATAATAATATTTATTCAAATATACTACAAGTATTATATAAGTATTTTCTGTATATATAAAAATTAATACTCAGAATTATTTATTTAAATGATTCAAGTTTGAAAATACAATGTTTCATAACAACACAATAATACTATATTAGCCATTTTTCAAACATACACAAAGAATTATATATATAAAAAAATTTTTAAAAGACTTTTGACCCTCAAACAAATCATTATTTAACAACAATCATTAACACAAACTCATGATCACCTTTACCACCAAACCCCCATCAAAATAAATAAATAAATAAATAAATAACCATTTAGTACCCTCTAATTTGTCTATCCTACCCTCAAACAAACCACTATTTAACAACCACCTCAATCCCTTCAAAGTTCAAACCCTCACTACCAAAAATGGAACTAAACAAACACCATGACATTGAACATCCTCCTTCTCATCATCATCATCAACAACAACAACAAAAACACTTGCCAAGAATCATCCTAAGCTTCACTCTCCTCTTCCTCGGAGCAGGAGGCCCATTCCTCCTCCGTGTCTACTTCATCCACGGTGGTAGCCGGAAATGGTTCTCAAGCTGGCTCCAAATGAGTGGTTGGCCTGTGCTTCTCCTGCCTCTTTCCTTCTCATATCTCCGGCAATACAAACAAGCAAAAAAGGTCTCATTTTGCATGAGTCCTAAGCTCACTTTGGCTTGCTCTCTTCTTGGCCTCTTCATTGGCCTTGACTGCTATTTGTTCACCTTCTCCTCCGCCTACCTCCCTGTTTCTACTGCTTCCATCCTCTTCTCCACTCAACTCGCCTTCACTGCTTTCTTCTCCTTTTTTATTGTCCGTCAAAGGTTCTCATTCTCTTCCTCTATATATCTATATCTATATAATTAGTGTTCATCTTCATCATCAGCTCTTCTGATACTTGTTTGGTATTTCAATATATATATGTATAATATTTCAGTATATTTCTGGAGTGAATAGTTCATAGTGTTCATATTTAGTTGTTGATTTTTCATCATATATGGCTTCTTAATTAGTCTTTTTCATAATCCGCTCTTCTAATATATATGTGTGTGTATATATACGCTTTGCAAGAGAAAATTAATTAGTATTCAATTTTTTTCTTGTTAAAATAAAAAAATTTATATTTCTTAATTAGTGCTAATTATAATTAATGTATTGGTCTCACAAGAATGAATTATGAATTATAATTAATAATATTTTTTTTATATATATAAACAGATTTACTGCATGCTTAGTGAACGCTATTGTGCTTCTGATGATGGGATCAGTGGCGCTTGGGCTGAGAACCGGCGGTGACCGGCCAGAAGGAGAAAGCAAGGCCGAGTACTGGATGGGGTTTGTGATGACACTGGGTGCGGCGGCGGTGTATGGGTTGGTGATGCCATTGCTACAATTGGTGTATGAGAAGAGTAAGCAAAAGATGAGCTTTGAGTTGCTTTTGGAGGTTTCTCTGGTCATTGCTTTCTTTGCTGCTGGTTTTTGTCTTGTTGGAATGCTCATCAATAATGATTTTCAGGTCAGACAACTGAGCCTCTTGTTTCATAATGCCTTTCTTGGTTTTTTACGAAATTTAATTTTGTATTTTTTGAGGGTGCTTGTTGTATAAATGCCTTTTAAGTTTTATATGCACCTATATTTTTTTTTTATGGGGGTTTCTAGAAATTTTGATTTTGATTATGATTATTCCAAGGGTGTTTTCAAAATTTACACTATATCAAATTGATGATGAATAACGACGTAAATAAGCAACCCCAAATAAATACACACTTTTTCAAACTTTTGACTCTTGCTTTTTTAATATGAGTGCTTTAATCCACTTATTTTATTGACAGCCTATCCTTTAGATAGGAGTATAAGATAAGTGCATGTGTGTAACTAAATATTACCTGCATAAATATATTAAAATATTAATTTTATATTTATGCATATCCTGTCATCTATTTATTTGTGATGAAAGGAAAAAAGAAGTGACAAAATGTGATTGATATGAGCACAAACAAGAATGATGTGGTAGGTTGTTTACTTCAGCTTTAGTAATGATATCTTCCATCCATCTTTCTATAATTAATCATGCCATTAACAACTTTAAAAACACAATAATCTATTATTATCTGTGTCAAATAATTCTTAAAAATTTAGCTTAACACACGTCAATGAAGTTGTCAACAAGAGTACGAAACTTTCCTACCCACTACGCATACAATGGATTAATTAATATTAATCAAAAATTAATTTAATTTGAAAATTAATAAGTTCTAATTAATGATAAATATTCATTTTTTATAAAAATTAGTTATTGAATATATTTATAATCTTACCTATTTAGTGTTCACTAGGAAAATTAAGTCTATTCCCAAATTACTAAACATATATATATATATATATATATATATATATATATAAATGCAGGCAATTCCAAAGGAAGCAAGAGAGTTTGGGCTGGGAGAAACAAAGTACTACATACTGATAGTATGTGATGCAATACTATGGCAGGTCTGCAATATTGGATTATATGGTTTACTTCTCTATGCGTCCTCAGTGCTCGCCGGAATCGGCACTGCTCTGCTGGTTCCACTTGTGGAGGCCTTGGCCGTAATCCTGCTCGACGAGAAGTTCAGCGAGCTGAAGGGCCTTGCCCTTGCTCTAACCATCTGGGGTTTCGCTTCATATCTTTACGGAGAGTATCGACAAACCAAGAAGAT
The DNA here is from genome assembly GCA_020875875.1 of Dioscorea alata. Lineage (NCBI taxonomy): Eukaryota > Viridiplantae > Streptophyta > Magnoliopsida > Dioscoreales > Dioscoreaceae > Dioscorea > Dioscorea alata. Next base: position 1,427,164 of record CM037028.1, on the reverse strand, counting down.
TAAGAAAATGAAAGAGAGTGTTGCACTTGAGTTACCTGTTCCATAGATCACTCATGTATGTATATGTCATTGTTATCCAAAATGTAATGGCATACACATGTCCAAATTCATCTAAATCATTGATCTTGAACAGACCAATATTATCACATTCTCTGAATTGGGTCTAAACAAGAAATAACCAAGTGAACTATGAATCAACTTTTTACTAGTGGCTACACAATTTATAACTGAAAGATAACTCACTACACTAAAAAAGAGCTATAGAGTCGGTTTTCAAGACCTATAAAGGCGGTTAAAACCGCCTCTATAGCTTTAGTGATGAATTTTCACCCGTTTTTAAACCGACTCGTATTAAGTCGGCTCTAGCGTTTAGAGCCGGTTTGATACAACCGTTGGGGTAAATTAATAGCTAAGGAAGCGGTTTTTAGAGATGGTTATAACCGCCTCGAAAAATATTTTACCTATAGAGGTGATTATAAGCGCCTCTACATATAAAATTTTAAAAGTCTAGTTATAGTTTTAGAGGCGATTATGACCGCCTCTACAATTAAAATTTTAAAACTATACTTATAGTTTTAGAAGAGGTTATAACTGCCTCTACAATTAAAATTTTAAAACTCTAATTATAGTTTTAAAGGCGATTATAACCGCCTCTACAATTAAAATTTTAAAATTATACTAATAGTTCGAGAAGCGGTTATAACCGCCTCTACAATTAAAATTTTGTTCTAGTTATAGTTTTAGAGGCGATTATAACCGCCTCTACAATTAAAATTATACTAATAGTTTTAGAAGCCGCCTCTACAATTAAAATTTTGCTCTAGTTTTAGTTTTAGATGCTATTATAACCGCCTCTACAATTAAAATTTTTAAAATTATACTAATAGTTTTTTTAGAATCGGTTATAACTGCCTCTACAATTAAAATTTTAAAACAACACTCATATACATTTAGAGGCGGTTATAACCGCCTCTATAATTAAAATTTTTAATTTTTAATTATTATTTTAGAGGCGGTTATTACCCCCTCAAAAACATACCTAATAATTAGTTTTAAATTAAATATATATTATTTAATCAATTAAAAACCTACTTTTATTCAATTAAAAACTCACAATTTATTTTTATTTTACATAAAAATAGTGAAATACACATAAATTTAGCGTTTTTTTTAACAAAACAAACTAGCAATTCAACTCACCGGCTTAAAAGGAAAATAAAATAAGAACTTTAAATTCTCTGATAAACAAGCTCTATTAAACCATAGCCCAGGTGTTTGGAATCTCTGGATTAGAAACCTAAAACATGTTATAGATTCTGATTTACATAAAAAAAAAAATTGCTTAGTTTGACACAACATCTTATCTTTAAGAGAATTGCAAAGAAGATGGCCAATTGATTTACCAGTTCTCAAGCTCCATGACCCCACAGCCTATTTCTTCTCAGAGTTGTTATCAAGCTCATTCTTCAATTGGAGTCTATTTCTTCTCAGAGTTGTTATCAAGCTCATTCTTCAACTGGAGTCTATTTCTTTTCAGAGTTGTTTTCAAGCTCATTCTTCAACTGGAGTCTATTTCTTCTCAGAGTTGCTATCAAGCTCATTCTTCAACTGCAATGAGAAGTTATCATTCACATCATCATCATCCCAATCATCCCACTTGGCAAAATTTATGCAAAATGATGCTTACTTATTCCAGGCAAGAAATGAACACTGCAATGGCTAGGTTGTGGACAAGATCCTCCATTAGACCAGCGTGAAAGGGGACTAGTAAATGGACAGCGCTGTAGCCAGCGGAGAGCTTTGTGGCCACTTCAACGATTGCGGCATCCCTCAATTGCAGGTATCTCACTTGAGAAGAAAGAGGATAAGATATCAACATTAATTGAGATTCAAACCACCTGGAGAATGACAAATCTAATATAGTTAGTTCATGGTAACTTGTTTCTATCATAACACTTAGAGAAAGATATTTGTTCTAGTCAAATCAAACAATGATTGCATGAAGACAATGTTTAACATGGAATTACATCAATAACACAAGAATGAGCGAAAGAAAAAAAACAGAAGAAAAACCAGTATGGATAAGGTCAGTGATTTTGGGCTACACATTTGTTATCACAATCAGGTTTAGGAGGATAAGGAATATGCAGGGCAGAATTCGGGAAAGTTCAAGGTATACACATTTCGGTGGAAGCTACTTCCCTTTCGGTATCTAGATGAAGATTCAATCTCTTGCATGAAAACAAAAACATGCAACTTTTTATATGTAAGAATATGTAAGGACAAGACAACAGAGGGGTTCATTCATCTTGGCTTATAAGATTTTGCAAATTTGTTGGACATTATTGAAGCCTGCAGGGAGAATGTCAGTTAAAGTCTTAGTTATTATAAATGAGACAATAGAACTAGAATGAGTTTAAACAAGTCCAAAAAATGCATGTGGCCAGGGATTAAAAAGAAAAAGTTTATGCGGTGAAGTGTTAACTGCGTGGAACGGTAATGCAGAATAGAAACAGAAACTTAGAAGCATGCTAACACATTTTAGGACACAAATCATTCAGGTGGCGAAACCCAATCTCCAATATATGAAAGATATTCAACCACAGTAAAAACCTAAGGCTTCTATAATTTAGAGATAATAAGCAAGCTTCAAAGGCAAACATTCTGTCTCAAATTCAGGTAGGTGGCAATTCACTTGATAGAAATAATACATAAAAAATGTATGTATTCCTCAATCTAAAGGTCAAACAGCAAGCAACTCATAATGTATAGAGATCAGAAATAAGAGACCAGCACTAGCAAAACAAAGAAAAATGCTTCTGCAGTGAAAGTAAGGGGTTGTTTGTTACTAACCTACTCCTGAATAATGCTCTGAGCTTCAACATTAGCTAAATTTAGTGTTTAATTGTTAAGCCGAACCTGAAGAAGCAAATTACCAGATCTTATGAAAAATAGAAACACCTCATATCACAATAAACAAAAATAAAAAATAAAAAAAACTCTTTGGCAGACCACAGAAATTAATGGCCGAAATATATTTGATGTACCACATGAGCACCAATTGGGCCCATATGGGGGCTTTTAAATTTCCTATGATGTCGCTCAATTGCTTGAAGGAGATTCAGCACTCTGTCTCCCCCAAATGCAGTTACCTGTAGAAACAAAATAAACTTTACAACTATACCAAAACAAAAACATAATCTACATTCACATTTCACATGACAAAATGATTAAAGAAACTACGGAAACTGAACACCAGCATTTTATTTTACAGGAAGGATATATAAACCAACATACAATTTCTCATGAGCAAAACTTACAGAAACCAACATACCTTATTAGTTTGTCTTCGTTGAAGATCGCAGATGTAAGAATTTAAATCACGATTCTTTCTTTCATATTCTTCAATCTACAAGCATTGACAATTTTCAGTTATAAACTAACACAATATACTAAAATGTCAGAGCATAAATGTTAGACTTCTGAGAAAGAAGAACAGTGAATCTGGATATTGAGAATGAAAACAAGTTCAGAAAAATACCAAAGTTCCCAAACCTTCAAATCTCTTAGCTGTTGTTCACTTCTCTCTCTAAGAAAACCAAACAACATAGACTTTAAACAAAACACCAACCAAACAAACACAATATCATGCCTAGAACTAAAACCATTTACCCAGATTGAGCTATCCTGGCCGTCCATCTGTTCTATCCACACTCTCTACACCACTAGTCACAAAGCAACTAATACACCCAGAAATTAAACCAAACTTTAGACACCAAACTGAAACAAGAAACTGAAAACAGAATAACTACATAAATAACTAGCAAAATCTGGAATTAGCTTCAACTTCAACTTCATACGAGCAAGCCTTCAATCAGCTAACAATAAACTCATAGGACTTAATATTACAGGACAAAAAGAATTTAATAATAGTCAGCAGTTCAATCCTGTGGCTGCGTCCAAGTTAAACTTGTAAGAAAAAATAAAGAAATTATCCATGATCTGTATTGATGAAAATGCTTAGGAATAATAACAATCATGCACATTACTATTGATGCTTTGCTCAAGGACGAGCCAAAAAAATTTCTTGGTTTGGGTAAATTTCTTATAAATTTCCTATAAATTTCTTAGTAATCACACACATTACTATTGAACAATAGCATTGCCGCTTATAAAGAAGTGAAGCTTTATTCTAGAGACACTATCTCTGAAACAATTGTAGCTCCTTTGCAATTTCCTTAACAGTGCTTTTTGCCAATGCTAAATTTTATGATAGGGAATTTTCTTATTCTAGTAAGTACTTGAAGCAATTTAATATAATAGAAACGTTAAGCATGTTATGAGCTAACAGTACAAAGAATGAATACAAGAAAATAAAACTTGACCTTGTTACACTCTTCTAGACTATATCAACCTCATCATTAATTTCCTTCATTCTTTCCTCAATCTCAAACTCTTCAGCCTTACAACAGAAAGAGAAAAATAATTGAAAGAAAAAATGATCAGTTCATTAAAGCAAGACAAGCACCAACTTCATCCTTGTATAAGGTCATACAGTATTTAAAGCGTTCTCATGGGTAGATATCACTTAACGTGGAACTAAGGAAATAATTGGGCCAAGCTAAACAAATTGGATAACTTAAATTCAGACCTTTGTAAAAACTAAACAAGAATTAGTCCCTTCAATAAACTAAAATTTTATAAAGTCCTCATTAAATTGAATCCTCTAATGAACAAGAAAATTTCATAGATCGCCCTTGTTAAAATAAAATTTACCTTCAAATCCACTTAAAACTTTCAATAAATTATTAATTAAAAATAAAATAAAATGTTTTTATAAACCTCATGGACCTAAACCAGACCTACAACTATAGGTATATGTATGTATATATGTTATCAATCCTTGTTGAACAAAACTATGTCTGTTTAAGCTCATCTCATTTATTTATCAAGCCTGTAATCTAGATTCAAGCCAATCTCATTTATTAACCAAACGTAATTGAGCAAGGGAAAACGTGAACCAAACTTTACAATTTAATCATACTAATAATTGATTCTTTAAGTCCTTAAAAAAAAATATACAACTGATAGTGCATTATACCTTATATAAACAAAGTCGTGTCAGATACATTATGCCACAACATAGGATGAATGGGATACAAAAGTGCCAAGCTTAAGTCCAATTAATGGCCAAAGACGTAAGAAATTTTTGGAGAAAATAAGAAAATAAAAAAGGGAACCTTGTATTCTTTCAATGTCATTTTCAAACCAGATACTAGAAATGGATCCAATGATGTACAAGTCATTCCAAATGAAGGATCAAGGAGCATTGGTATAATAACCACGAGGAACAGTGTAATTTGCAAGTTGAAATATTCCTTGAAATAGTGCAAAACAGCTTGAGGCATAACAGAACACAACTAGCATTAGAACAACCATGGTGCAATACTGGAATAAAAGATTCATCTCTATCAGATATAAGACAATCTGATGATAACCAATATCCATACAGAAGGCAAAGAAAGCAACCTCCATTTCTAACAATAAATGTAACTATAATAAAAACTTTAATCAAACTTCATTAGAAACAGTATGCAGTTTAATAACTTGAAGTTCATAATTCTGTGATGTAGTGAACTGCCACTGACAGAGAGATGTGTCCTTCAACAAAAGCTTCAAGTCATGCTCTTCCGCTTTTAAAACGCATAAAATGTTAGCAAAATCAGAATCCTAATATTTTATTTTTTCTAGAAAGGCACTATATTTCAACACTCAGTTGTGTTGGAGCAAAGGATCGTAAGAACAAGTAGAAGAAATAAGTGTTTGTTGAAATGCCCAGTGAAAAACAATGTGTTTGATGAAATGCTTGAATGAGTTTCAATATTGGGTCATCATAGTCAAAGCAAGAGAAAAGGTAGGGATGACTTTTTCAAAGAGAAGACCACCCAATCAGCATCCCATCTTTACTGATATTTAAAGATAAAAGAAATAAAAAAGTATTACACCCATTGTTCAGCCATTGGCTGACAGCATCTACTAACCCCCGATTGGGTACACGTTTAGCTAAACTGCTCTCTCATTGGGTAGTGTATACAACGAGAGATACATTGCATTATAATATATTAAATACCAACTAACTTAACTGACACTTCCAATACAAAACAAGGACCCCAAACATAAGTCACCGAAACGAACCTATACTTCTCAGTACACAGCCTTGCTTGTACTGTATCAACTCTCACCTGCTTCTTCAGTCCCATACTCAAGCTTCTTCTCCCATGCTGCAACTGCAAAGTCCATGCTTCACCTTGCCTTCGAATGGCCCGTCATCTTCAATCACTGCCTTAACACCTCCCCTTGATTGAAGAGTGGTTACCCCAATCATTCTTCTTAAAGTTTCATGCTTCTCAGCTCCTAAAGGCTTAGTAAATAAATCAGCAAGTTGGTCCTTTGTAGAACAATGGTGCACTGAGATTATTCCATCACTAATTAGACCATGGATGAAATGGAAACACACATCTATGTGCTTAGTCCTCCCGTGATGAGCAGGGTTCTTTGCCACAGCAATTGCCGATTGATTGTCACACCACAACTTGGTTGAATTGCTGAGATTGATTCCACAATCGTGTAACATTCTTCTGAGCCACACCACTTGACAGGCCGCTGATGTAGTTGCAATATACTCGGCTTCGGTTGTGGACAGAGCAACTATCTCCTGCTTCTTCGAGCTCCAAGAAATTGGACTAGAACCAAGCAAGAAAAACATGCCTGTTGTGTTCTTTCGATCTGCTCTACAGCCTCCCCAATCACTGTCTGAATAAGCCTCCAGAGATCCATCATTAACCCGTGAGAACCACAGCCCATGATCCATTGATCCTGCTAGATACCTCACGGACCTCTTGGCAGCAATAAACTGGTGCTTCATTGGACAATTCATGTATCTTGATAAGTAGTTCACTGTAAAACAAATATCTGGACGTGAGTGTGTGAGATAAATTAATTTTCCTTGTGAGCAATCATTAACTCCCATGGGTGTGGAGACAGGCTTGCATTCTTCCATGTTAAGAGTCCTGAGTAAGCTCCTAACATAACTTCTTTGTGAAACAAAGATCCCATCATGCCTTTGATGTACTTCAAGCCCGAGAAAGTAGTTTAAGCTTCCCAGATCAATCATTTTGAAAGTATTCTCCATCTCATCCTTAAATTGAGCTATTAGTGTAGTTGACGAGCTAGTATACACAATGTCATCAACATACAAACTAATCAGCAAGCTTTCACCATTCTTTTCAACCTTTCTGTAAAGAGTGTGTTCATTTTCACTCCTCTTATACCCATGCTCTTTGAAATGCCGATCAATCTTCTCATACCAAGCACGAGGTGCTTGTTTTAGGCCATACAAAGCCTTCTTCAACCAATACACAAGGTGTTCACTTCCTTTAATTTCATAGCCCTGTGGTTGCTCAACAAACACCTCCTCTTGTATCTCACCATTCAAGAAAGCTGTTTGAACATCAAAGTGATAAACTGGCTAACCTGCATACGCTGCAAGAGCAAATATAAGCCTTACTGTTTCAAGCCGAGCAACAGGCGAAAATACCTCTTCATAATCAACACCAAACTTCTGCGAGTAACCCTTGGCTACTAGTCTGGCTTTATGCCTCATAACACGACCATCAGCATCACATTTGATCTTAAACACCCATTTAAGACCTACAACATGCTTCCCTTGAGGCAATTTACATAACTCCCATGTCTTGTTGCTAATAATTGATGCCATCTCGCTATTCATAGCATCTTGCCACTCCTTGATCTTCACTGCCTCCTTGAATTCAGCTGGCTCAGCAATGTGTAATACTAGAGTACATGAACTGTAAATTTTTGTCAATGAGCGAGATTTCCTTGCAGGTGACCCATCAGTATCAAGCACTTGTGTGTTAAGATCTGGACACTCAGAATTTTGACCTATTGTTGTTGAATTACTGCCACCTCATTCTCTGCTGGATCCTCCTTCACACAGATCCTCGGAATCTTCAATAACACCCTCAATTTGGACTTCACGAGCACTGCAGCTGCCTGAATCCCAATTCCACCGGGAATGTTCATGGAATACAACATTCCTGCTCTCTATAACTTTGCACGTGTGTGGGTTATAGAGTTTGTATGCCTTGGACCCTGAACAATAACCAACTAGAATGCATTTTTCTGATTTATCATCAAGCTTTTGAACTTTGTTAGAAGGTATAAGAGCAAACCCGATACACCATAACACCCTTAGATAGCTCACATTCGGTTTGGTATCATGCCATGCCTCATAAAGGGTCTTCCGGTTCAAAGCTTGTGTAGGTGGTCTATTGATCAGGTGTACAGTAGTTGAAGTAGCTTCACCCCAGAATTTTGTTGGCAAACCACCACTCTTGAGCAAACCTTTGGCCATCTCTATCACTGTCCGGTTCTTGCACTCCCCCACGCCATTTTGCTGTTGTGTGTAAGGTGCCGAGAACTCCCTCTTGATCCCCAGCTTCTCACAGTAATTATGGAATTCCTGTGAAGAGAACTCACCTCCATGATCGATTCGAATTGTCTGAAGCTTGCTTACCGTCTGCCTCTCCACTAGAGCATGCATGAAAGCATTGAAACTTCTTGAAAGTCTCTGACTTCTCCTTGAGAAAGTATACCCAGCTCCACCTGCTATAGTCATCAATTAGTAAATAGAAATACATGTTTCCACCAAGAGATTTTTCACTCATTGGACCACATAAATCCATATGAACAAGTTGCAATTTTGCTGTTGCTCTTCGAGGTATCCCTATCGGAAAGCTGCTCTTTGATTGCTTCACCAGCACACAGTCTTCACATTCCTTGCCATACTTGAGCTCTGGCATTCCTTTACTCTTTGATCTTGTGATAGAGACACTAAGCTCCTATAATTCAGGTGCCCATAACGCACATGCCATAATTCTTCTATCGAATGACTTCTCACAACCACATTCAGACACTCTATGCTGGTGATATTGATAGGGAACATATTATTTTTGGTTCTTGTAATCACAATTTCCTGCCCATTGGCATTGTTGCTATTGATAATGCACTTGTTCTCTTTAAACAGCACGGAATACCCTCTCGTGATCAGTTAGCCCACACTCAATAGATTATGTGCAAGGCCTGGCACGTACTGCACATCATGCAGCTTCTTCTGGTCTCCACCTTGAGTGTGTACTGTCACGACTCCTATTCCTAGCACCTTCATCTCCTTGTTGTCTCCAAGCCTAACATTGATTTTTAATGACTCATCTAGGCTGCTGAAGAGCGTTCGATCTCCCGTCATATGATTTGAACAGCCTGAGTCAACTAACCAAACTGAATTTGGTTGAGTCTCAGCTGCATTGCTTGCCATAAAGAGATACCCTGCATCTTCTTCGCCTGCTACAAGACCGGCATCATCTTGTTGCTTCTCCTTGCTTCTACACTCGGCCTTCATGTGGCCAAAACGTTTGCATTGGAAGCATTGTATTAAGCCTCTATTGTCAAAGCCTCTGCCTCGACCACCCCGGCCTCTACCTCTCCCGCGAGTGAAGTGCCTTCCTCGACCTCTACTGTCACTCTAGGAGCCTCTTGTGTTTCCCCCTCTTCCTTGACTTGAACCTACATGATCATTCTTCACATGAAGAGCTTTCATACCTGCCTTTACTGCTGTGCGATTGATCCTTACTTCATGTGCTTAAAGTGTTCCACTGAGATCATCTAGTGAGAGTGATGATATCTCCTTAGACTCTTCAATGGCCACAGCTACCCAATCAAATTTTGGTGCTAAACTTCGAAGTATTTTGGACACCACCTCAGCCTCAGCTACCTTGTGCCCAAGCGCCCGAACATGATTGACAATGCCGATAACCCGAGTGATATACTCTCGGATTTCTTCATCATCTCTCATCTGCAAAGTCTCAAAGTGTTGTCTAAGAGCCTGAACTCTCACAGCCAAGACCTTTGAAGTGCCTTGACATTGCCTCTTCAAGATTTCCCAGGCTTCGTGTGCAGTCTTTGCGTCGGCAATGCGGTGCAGGTTGGGCCCGTCGACAACTTGTTGGATTAAGCACATAGCCCTAGCATCCTTCTTCTTGTTCTCCCTCTCAACAGCTTCCTCCTTTGACTCTGCCACTCCTTTCTCCACTAGATCCAAAAGCTCAAAAGATCTGAACACAGTCTTCATGCGAAGACTCCACCTCCCGTATTCCTCGCCTGTGAATACCAGAACGGAGGTCTAAGAAAGAGTCACCGGCGTGTCTTTGGAGTTGTTGGAAGTCATCTTCAACCTGCAAGCTCTGATACCAGTTTGTTGGAGCAAAGGATCGTAAGAACAAGTAGAAGAAATAAGTGTTTGTTGAAATGCGCAGTGAAAAACAATGTGTTTGATGAAATGCTTGAATGAGTTTCAATATTGGGTCATCATAGTCAAAGCAAGAGAAAAGTTAGGGATGACTTTTTCAAAGAGAAGACCACCTAATCAGCATCCCGTCTTTACTGATATTTAAAGATAAAAGAAATAAAAAAGTATTACACCCATTGTTCAGCCATTGGCTGACAGCATCTACTAACCCCCGATTGGGTACACGTTTAGCTAAACTGCTCTCTCATTGGGTAGTGTATACAATGAGAGATACATTGCATTATAATATATTAAATACCAACTAACTTAACTGACACTTCCAATACAAAACAAGGACCCCAAACATAAGTCACCAAAACGAACCCATACTTCTCAGTACACAGCCTTGCTTGTACTGTATCAACTCTCACCTGCTTCTTCAGTCCCATACTCAAGCTTCTTCTCCCATGCTGCAACTGCAAAGTCCATGCTTCACCATGCCTTCGAATGGCCCGTCATCTTCAATCACTGCCTTAACAAGTTGCTCATCATAAAAACCTTTTAGCTTAAAGGTCACAGTTAATTGCAGAACAGAAAATAATAACGATACAAATAGAGAGAAAACATTAAAAATTAAAAATCCACACATCCTGGTAAAAGACTTGTCTTGTATAACTCTACTCTTAAGAAAGCAAGTGTCTAAAATATGCACTATAACCTCCACGAAAGCCACAAGGCAGCAATCTTCACCCTTCCATGACTTGTAATTGAAGCATAAGCTATGGAATGTGCATATCATTTGTAGAATTCATTTCATCATAGATGTAGGAATTAGAAGTTAGCAACCGAGCTAACTTCTACGTCATCAGCGCTTGCCGCATCGGCTTGGCTGAACCAATCCGGTGGCGGTGCTGTTACTCTGACGTTGCAATTCCCAAGCAGTCAGCTGAAGTCTACGCTGAGCGCCAGAGACACATTAGTAGAGCTTGCGTGAATTGATAAAACAATCGATTCAACAAGCTAAAATTACTGTAAAAATTTCAAAGAATTATAAGAAAAAATCAGCAAAGCTCTAAGTGATAATGATCTAAAGCAAGAAATGGCATGAAAATTAGCAAAACATCTCTAGGAATTAAGATCAACTGAAACCCTAGAAAGAGAAAGGAAGAGAGAGTGAGAGAAAGATGGAGAAATGGGGCGGGTAATGAGAGTGAGAATATATATATAGGGGGATGAAGTGCTAGCATGACCACCATGAATGAGACTGCTTAAATGATGGTGGAGGCGTGTGGCGATCCGGCGAAGATCGTGCGAGAGAGAGAGAGAGAGAGAGAATTGTTTTTTAAAAAATTTGTGGGGGTTTTTAAAACCGGGTGTAAATTATTTAAAAAAAATTATAACATGTATAATGGAGACGGTTTTTGAAAACCACCTCTATAAAAGTGTCTCTAAAACTGAAAATTGGTGTAGTGACTAGTGTATCACAAAAAGACAAGTAAATGAAATTCAGTATATAAAACAAGGAAAATGAAAACATTGCTCAACTAACTGTCAACAATGACAACTAGTGGATACATTGCTTTCAAACTGACAGAGACATCATGAAAATTATTAGCGGGCCAAGCATGTTGAATAAACCAGGACCTTCCATTCACTAATTTCCAGAAAAACCAGAGATTAAAACATCAAGTATTCAGAGAGAAAATTGGGAGAGAAGCTCTGTCATTCATTCCTTCATTCATCTTATCATCTAAAACAGTATACTAAAGCACCTTTTAAACAAAACCAAAACACTTGTATGGCTAACGTCAGCCTCACAATGAAAGCACACTTGGCGAGTAATTTTTTTGGGAGGTCACCAAACTATACTCTATTTTCAATTTGGTAATCAAACTTCAATTTGTATCAAAGTGGTTATTCAATATTAATTTGGTTTCACCAGCTAGCCACCCAATGTTTTCTTACCCCCCTTTGCTTGAGTGGCAATCGGAAAAGCTGAGTTGGCTTCACCGGAACACATCACCATGCTGAGTTGCCATATCCACATAACACAAGAGCCGCCACATCATCCGAAGTTGGCCACGTAATTTAAAACCCTGCCACATCATTGTCTTCTTCCTCCGTGAACTTGAGAAGCAAAAATAGCAAGGAAGGCGAGGGAGCTACTAGAAGTCGATGCCTCGGTGAGAAGGAATAGTTTAGAGAGAGAGAAGAGGGGAAGCTCGTACTTGAATAACACAGAAAGAGCCGACCAAGCCATTTGTGTTATTCAAGCAAACATCCTCAACAAAAATTAAACCCTAGCTATAGGTTTGAATTTTTGTCGAAGCCTTCATTGGTTTGATAACACTAGCCATGAATATGAATCTACTTGAAATTATGTACATGTTGCATTAAAGTGAACATACAATCTATCTCATTAGGAATGATCTATTTCAATATTGATGCAGAGTGTGGGATGTTTTCAGAGTATTGGCAGGAAAATTCTTGAGAGAAGGGAAAATAAGAGGGAAAATAAGAGAAAGGAGAGGAAGAAGAAGTAGATAGCAAATGATTGCTAACAAGATGTCCTCCATTTCATTTAGGATTACCTCTTATAGGAAAATCTTTACAGAATTGTAACAAGCTTATAACAAACCGGTGAGCTGGCATTCTATCGAACACCTCCTATGCCAAGACAGGTTGTAATTCAATAACAACCTTCTTTCGCTACTTATATCTCCTAATTACAATAATTAAGTACTCATTTAATCCCTGAATTTAATACAAGTAATTTCACTTCATCATGTAATCATTGTATTTGATGCGCTTCATCCCTTGATTCTGGCGCAAGCTCTTCCTGGTAGCTATTCCGTGTCTGCTTGCTAATTGCTGAACCAAGGCCTCTTGTGCAACAAATATGAACAAACCAAAAAACAAAATTCCAAGAGGATAATAATATCAGTATGAAGCTGTACACAAATTTATGGACACAAATCCAATCCCATACAAATTTGTTAGGATTTTTAACACAAAGAACCTGTACAAAATATAACAAGTTGTGCACTTGAAAGTAAACAGAAAAAATGGAAAAGCAAACATAATGCAGAACCAGGATAATAAAATGTCACACATAGCAGAATTTAATAAGCTCAAACTGTGTACAAAAAAATAAATAAATAAATACATGATGACACAAACATTATGCAGAAGGTATAACAATATTGACATAAACATTATGCAGAAGGTATAACAGAATATTTAATTCACATAATATTTCATTCGAGAGGAGAAAGAGAAAGTAACACAGCATAATTCATTCAAACATAATTCATAATAAATAGAAACTCTTCAGAGCAACAAAATCGTGCATCCCACTGTTGAGAAAAAAAAAAGTGCTATCACAACCATTATTTACAAAAATTGATACAACTTCTTCACTGAGTAGGACATCTTCAAACCTCTCAAGAAGGCCTTACACCACCTCTTCCAGGGGGAACCGAATTTTCCTTTTTTTTTTACAGCATCTCCATGTTTGTTCCTTTCCTTATCAACTTTATCTATTCCCTGAGGCTTCAGCGCAAATGCTCATGCACTATTTGAAGTTGTGCTTTTGCCTCTCCTTACAATTATTTTTTCCCTCCCTCACCCTATTCTTGACTCCAGAATTAGTATTCACTGCCTGAATGGCTTGGTTTTGTACATCAATTACCTAGAATGTGAAGAAGACGGAAAAAAATTAATTTCTCTCCATTATGTTGCAGACTTTTGATTTATATAACACACCTGTGACTATGGTGCTTCAGGGATTTGTGTATGTGTTGTCTCTGCCTCACCTTGACAGCTTCTAATTAAAGCATCAACCTTTTAATTTCAAACAAAACACACACATCAGTTTTCAAATTAATGTCAATTACAAATCTATGTAAGAGAGCATACCATGGTAAAAATGCTCCTCCAAAAATTGGGGGTCAATTGAATCCAATGGATTATCTGCAGCATATGATTCATTATGTTATCTACTTTACATCCCAGTAGCACCCCCCTTGTTTCCCTGGTAGCCATTATGATAGACAATTAATTATTAGGATATCAAAGATAAATAAATGTTCAATTAACAATACATGTTGTCCCCATGGTATCTCTTGTTATGCCCAGCGGCACCACATATGCTACACTTCATGGTTACCCCCATTTTGCTCACTTTCCCATTTGTGAACCCCCTGGTTTCCTCTCCCAACTCCTTCCTTCTAAGGATTGTCTTCCTCCCTCTTCTCTTGTTCACTGGCACCATACATGAGTCTTGTTTACATATAAGTTGTGATGGACAAAGCTTAAACAAAATAATGATCAATAATATGTGTTACAATATAAAACATATATGTAAAACCTTAGATAGTAAATGTACAAAAATATTTAAGATTTAGAGCTCACCTGATAGCAATACACTTGGCTGGGTATGCCTTCAAACAGCTTATGTCTAGTTGCTAGTTAGTCTTCACAGCTTGAATTATGCCAGCTACCTTCCATGTAGGGCCAGCCCTGAATTGTTCCAAATATGTATTTGCTATCCATTGTGCATTGACATGTTTGTTGTTATGATCCTTTGCACATTCATCCCTTAAATTTCCAACCTTGATTTGTATTGTGTTTTCCTCTTTCACCATAGGAGAAGCCCATAGATAAAAGGGGTAATTTTTTTTTACAAAATGCTTTGCACCTTTTTTGGGAATTTGGCTTGAAATTCATCACATATCTATTTTTAATTCTATAATTATTTACAACGTCCTTGAACTGTTTAAAACTCCTAAACTTCATCCCAATCTTAAATTCAGGGTCCTTCATGTCACACTCCTCATTAAATTCTGAATATTTGGGCTTAGTATGGATTAATTCATCCTCATCAATTGAAGATCGCTATTCAAAATTGATGAGGATGAATTAATCCTCTGCTTGGTTGACTAGTATCCCCCACTTTTTCATTTGAATCAAGGCTAAAAATGTAATCAGAGTCATGAAAATCGTTATCTTCTTCACCATTTTTTCCCTTACTAACTCTCCCAAGTAATATATCTTCCAAATTAGTATCTGTTTCAGGCACATCTTCCTCTCCATATATATTTTCTAAATCCTCACCATCAACACTAGTGGGAACTCCATGATCAGTACTAGCATTAGCCACTCTAATAAGCAAAGATATTTCCATGTGAGAATAAACACTCCTAGTCATATTGAGAGCATCCAAGTCATTTTGTATTTCTCTAAGTTCCAAATTCTCACTAGCAACATCCACCCACAAAATAGAGCAACCCTCAACATCTAAGTTAAACTCTGATAGGGACACAAGTGTACGTGCCGATCGCGTAATAAAGTGTGTGTAAAGTAGAGTGTTATTCCATAGGAAGAAAGTGAATACTAGTAATAACCCTTAATATGAAAATTAGCCTAACTAATGAAGTGGTGTGTGTGAATAAAAGAAAGCAAAAACAAGAAATACAGAAATCAAAGGAAGAGACGATGTCCGGGCATAGTATCCTTCTAGGGTTATGAAGTAGAGGACAAAGGTTGTATAAGTGTACAATCCTATTTGAACCGAGAGGTTTCTAGAATTATACTAAACTCCGATTTCTCAGGCAAAAAATAACTGAATAGGTGCAGAGCTAATACAGACATCCACACAATTGCATTAACACTCTATGAAACCTTGCTGTGAGCTAAAGATAATCTCTTAAATTGATAATTTTCCCCAAAGAGAGAGATTACCCCTAATCCGAATACAAAGAAGAAATGCGACTTTTCTTAAAATCAACTCCACATGATTACAAAGAGCATGGAGATTGCCAATAACTCACTCATGAGAATTGAGGAAGATGGAGTCTCCAAAGTACCCTATATCCAAGCTTATGCATAATTCCCTCTAATCACAGCATGTCTATGCTAGGTGGGTATTTCTACTCGTCACGTAGCACATCAAACATGATAGCTAGGGCTTTCTCCTCGTTAGCAGCCAAGCATTCAAACACACAATTAGATTCAAATAGATATGATTGCAATTAAAAAAATAATTTAAGCATCAGAGATCTAACAACCAATGCTAAAAAAATAAACCCTAGAGTTCAACTATGCCCAAACACCATGAAAATTAGTTCTCCATCATTTGAGAACAATAATCCAATCCAAAGGAATTAAAATACATAAAGAGAATAAGAAAACTCCTTTAAAGCTTGCAATCTCCTTCGATGGATGAAGTTCTTTGAAGATTCCCCAAAATCACCGCCGAGATTTCTCCACGAGAGGCTCCCTTCAAGCTTTGAACAATCTCCTAATCTCTCCCTCTTGTTTTCTTCCTTCTCCGGCAAGATATCCAAGGAAAAACCCACCAAATCGCAGCCTAAAGGGTGGCCAAGAGTAAAGAAGAAGATACCCCCAAAAGCTCTAATTTCTGGCTTTTATAACTCAAGAATCGGGGGTTCTTACATCTGTTACAATAACCCTTACCGCCGTAATAGTTGCCTATAAGGTTCTCGGGTTCGAGCTTACGACTGTAATCAACCCATAACATTGGCCATAAATAGTGATTTGCTATAGTAATCATGAACAATGTGCTACTAAAGTACCCTTACAGCTTAAGGCTTACTGCCGTAACTCTCGGGTTGGGGCTTACGCCAATAACTTGCTTGTAACAGTGCTGTAAACAGTAATGCACTATAGTGCCATAAACAATACACTACTATAGTAAACACCGGTAATGGCACCCGTAAGCTCGCCCGTAACTTGTTCCACTTGATCAATATGGTCTCATTCTAGCCTGAATACGAAATAGAAGCGAATTGAGCACAAATTCAATCATATATTCAATAATTACATGCAAAGTGCTATGAATAATAATAATAAAATACATTCACTTGATCAATATGTTCCACTTGATATTTGGTTTGCACAGCGATAATCCATATGTCCTACCAATCTTTGTCTACCCCCAACAGTGTAGCTAATACTTATTGTGAAGAGTTCAGCAATTGGCACTGAAATGAAAATCACTTTTATGACACTCTAATCTTAAATGACATGCAAATTAACTAACTACCAATTCATGGTCAACAACAACAACAAAACTAGATAAAATAAGCAAGTACAAGAAAATGTGAATCACACCAGGACAAAGTAAAACAAACTAGATAAAACCTTGGGCATTCTATTCTGTACAAATAAAACAACTTCACCTAGTATTGATAAAAGAAATTAACTAAATGAACATGCACATAACTCCAACTTCAAACATTTAAAGGAAGAGTCAAAATAAAAAGAAAAGACATGACCAAGCAATACAAAGAGTATTATACCACCTTGCAATACTAAAACATCAAACTTTCATTACTCATGGAAAATTAAATAAATGCAAAATCATGACATTTAAATGCAAGGAAAACCATAAAGAATAAGGGAAAAAATAACAGAGAAGACACTCATCCATATGTATTTCATTTTTGACAGCTAATTAAACCCTTTAACTATAACAATTAACCTTGGATGCAACCATTTAAAAGTAGAGATAAAATCAGAATAAACAAAATGTTAGCCACATAACTCCAACTACAACTATTTAAAGGAATAATCACAATCGGAGATAACATGACTAAGTATATTAAAAAACTTTTGATTGAACCCAAAAGACAGATTGCAATACTGTTGTAAAATAAAGTAACTGGTCACGATACAAGTAATGGTGATCAATTTTTTACCAACTTCCGTTTACTGAAACAATAAATAGTCACATTTAAATGCAAGAACAACCATCTACATGGTGATAAGCACAACTATGTACAAAGAAAACAAAGTGTGTCTATAACAACAAGACAAAGAAAACTAAAAAAATTACATAAAATAACTTCTGATAGACTTCAATAACTTTTACTACAAAACAAGAAGCCAAAACTGTCAATGCCTCAAGATTGCTTAACTTTGATTTAATTACTGCATTCTAATAATGATAAGCATAACCATGTACAACATTAAATTTGTGCATGTTTTTGGAATCTCATTATTTGTAAGGAAAATGAATCAGCATCAAATAAGTTAGTTCCATTAAAAGTGAACATTATTTATCGATTGACATTCATATTTATTTATTTATGATTATATCTGATTTTTTTTATTTTAATTAGGATCGGTATTTATTACCATATTGTTTGTATTTTATATATGAAAGTACTAAAGTTTTAGGATTGTGAATTAAAAAAACCATTTAACTGCTCAAAAGGACAGTTAATGGTTAATTAGCCTGTTATTTTAGCATATCATTTGCAAGATATGTTTGAGAAAAAATGGATAAAGTCTGTCTAGATTATATATATATATATATATATATATATATATATATAATGAACATTAGAAGCATGTGTTCTCATGCTTTTAAGATGGTCTCTAAATGGTGTCCTTGAGTTTTTAGCATGGCCCCAAATCACATAATTTTAGATTATTGTTCAATTAATGTTTGTTTAATTAATTAGAACCTACATGCTTTAATTCATGTACCCATGCTTTAATTAATAATGTCCTCATGCTATCTTTTGGTTATTTTGGGTTATTTTCAAAGGCATTTTTATCAACTTTATACCATCTAAAGCAAATTACAACAACCAAGAGCCGGAACATCAATATTATTTTTTTGTTCCACATTTTCTAATTCTAATCTATTAGGAACCACGATAAAAGAGACAACTCTTTTGTTGGCATATGCTCAAAATAGACAATGAAACATCATCGGAAAACCAACAAAAGTATAACTTGTATTTCATTTACAAAGTTGAAGAAGAGTGAGTAGCAAACAAAACCCCAAATTGAGACACAATTTATTCTCAAATGTGAAAAACCCTAACTTCACATACATAACCCTAACTTCCTAATTCTACAAAGCAAAACATGAAACTTAGGGTGAAAAAAGAGGGACTTACAATACTCCGTTGCTTCCTCCCCAACCGAGCGTATTTCCTAGTTGACCGCCATCACAAACAACCGAGCTCTTTTACTAACCCAAGTTTTTTCACATAACGACAGGTGCAAGCTTTCATCTTTTGTCTTCGGCGGCCTCTCTCCAGTTCACAGAGTCTCTACATGGAGACGATGGTTTAGAGCTTTCATCTTCATTATAACCTTTTTCCTCAAGCACAATGATGGAGACGACGATGTGATGGAAATGACGATGTGGCAAGGTTTTAAATTACGTGGCCAACTTCGGGTGATGTGGCGGCTCGTGTTATGTGGGCATGGCAACTTAGCATGATGATATGTTTCGGTGAAGCCAACTCAGCTTTTCTGATTGCCACGCAAGCAAAGGGGGGCAGGAAAACATTGGGTGACCACTTTGATACAAATTGAATTTGATGACCGAAGTGAAAATAAAGTATAGTATGGTGAGCTCCCAAAAAAATTATTCCACCTAACCCATTTCCTTGCCTGGAACTAATTGCACTTCACTAGATGATTTAATCTCCACCGTCCATCTATTCTCCTTCTGTGATTACAACTAACTTAACCACTATTCAAATATAAATAGAAAATAAAACTATACCCTCAATGACAACACTAAAGCTAAACAGAACAACAGCAACCAAACACACATCAAAACATTTCAACAAAGTCATACAAACATGTCACCAATTACTTTCTGTTCCTCACTACTTTTCAATCAAATTCCAACAAAGCAGATTCATTATCAAACAAGTAAAAAGAAAACATTGATCAGATAACCATCAACAAAAGATATGTTGAGAATATCTAATAATATATAGAAGAGTGACCAAAGAAAACAAATACAATAATTCTCTCTTAAGTATTTCACAAAAAGAGGATATGGTCAACAGATAGTTTCAAAGGAATTCTCCTTAGTTGCTGTGAAAGATATGTTGTGCTATTATGTAATAAGGAAATTAGAAAAAAATGAAGTAGAACATAGATGGTTGAACAAACCCGAATCTGCTAGAAAGGGATTTACAGAAGAACTAAATGTTGTGATACTATTAATTTTTCGATGATTACTGTCAAGGAGAAGCCTTTTATGACATTCACTTCAAGTTCCATAGACCACCAGTCTTCATACGGCAGCCAAAATGCAAGAGAAAACACATATACACATACCTTTGATTGTATTTTAGTATGCTTTGTGAAGTTGGCATGACAAAAATTTGACTATAATCTTGTGTGAAGGCACTTTAGGTTTATGAAAAGTAATTAAAGAATATTTCTGATATCAATCAATTAGAGTACAATGAGGGAATAAATGGAGAAGAGGCAACAAATCAGTTCCCTAATTTACTTCCCAATATCAAGTTTGGAATCATGCTATCTCCTAATATGGTACAAATGACAAATAATTACAATCAATTACAACTAATTGAGATGATGATGAATTCATTCTTTAATAAGGTCATGCTTTTGCTAAGCAACAGATGGATCAATAGTAAGAAACTGATTCCAAGCATGAATTTGGGCCCGATTAGATGATCAGTGATTTACTGCCACCTGTAATATTTAACATGTAGATAGCTGCTCATCAAGCCTACTATTCATTTCCAAAATATCCATTGTGTTTAGAGACACATGTTATAAGATTTGGCAATTCCGCTACAAAAGAAAATATAAAAGATTGTTTTAAATCCTTTCTATTCGAAAATGTTAACACAACAAATCCTTTACAGTGTGATATTGGCTGAATGCAAATATGGAATTATGATATGGCACAATACAAAAATCAACAATAAATGCAAATCATATGGTTTACTTGAAGGTTTAAACCCATAATAATATTACAGGTTGTGTATTTCAATCAAGATTTATTAGAGGGGGCAATATACAAGCTCAAGTTCAGAGTGAATTTTTAAAGGCAGACGCTAGCAAATTCTGTAAACCAGTGATTTTTAGAGGGTAAATTAGGAATTTTTTTATCTATACCAATGTCTGTAAGGTGTGGAATTAACTTGAAGTGTTAATGTTATTGGGAGCTTGCGCCATGTAGACACTTCTAGATAAACCAAGCAGGAGAAGATTACAGATGAGTTAATTTAGAAAGGGAGAGGGAAAGTGAGGTTCAGTTCAGTAGCTTAATAATGATCTAATGAGTAGCATGCATGCTCACAAAGTAGAATAGAAGAAAAAGCTCTAATAGGCAAGACAATGAAATAAAGAAAGAATTATCAGTTACTGAGAACCTATATTGGTGGTATTTGAAGGAGAAGATACCAAATTCACAACAAAATAAAAGAAAATGCATAAGAAATACATGTCACACTTCTAGAATGAGTAAACCAAGATCAATCAACTCCATTAAAAGCAACGATTTCCTCACTTGTATCTGAGAGTCTGTTACTGTGTTAAACCTCTTAATGTATCTAGATCTTAAAAATTGATCATGGAATAGGCTCTTCATTAATCACTATCGTGAATACTTTGCATATAAATTTAAATTCTCACAGTTCTAAAATTGTTGGTGAGCATGAGAATTGAAAAACAAGCCAAAGGTGAAGAAAGGGAGACACGAGAGAACATTGGTTTTTTTTGCGGATTTTCAGACAGTTTGTGCTATGTTACATCTCTGCATGATCCTCAGTTGTTCACCATTGGATCATGCTGGAATTTGGCATGGAGGCTGGCAAGACATAATTCTACAATCTGAACAATCAAATTCTTGTTTGTAGTTCTGTAGAAGGAGATCTAAACCTCGAACTGCAGATTAACATTGGTGATTTCTCTCTTTGTTTTTGCATCTCTTCTATTGTTGCTGTGTTTATACTCCTTATTAGTACTCTTATTTTGTGCTATCTTTGGAGAGGATTTTGTACATGTTGGTTTTGTAGCCAAACTTCAATCCAGCCAATTTATTATTAGTAATAAAGCAGGAGGTAAAATGCAAAAGAAATCCTAAACATAAAAATGTGGGTATTGAGAAGGCATCTATTCAGAGAAAAAAGAAAAAAACAAGGGTGTTTTGTTCTCAGCGTCCATTGGAAGGAGGAAGACGAAGAAAGCATCTCTTCTTCTATTGAATCCTAATCAAATTGACAAGTTTGTTTGAAGCAATCTTGGATGATAATTTCTCTAGTTTTTATCTTGGTGTGATCATTCAAAAAAGGGGTTTTTCTAGAGATATTATTTGTATTTCTCCATTATTGGCTATGATCTCAAGTATGAATTTCCTTGAGGATTTTTGTACTTGTTGATTTTGATGGTGGATTTGATTCGGAGTTTGGCCCATGGTTTTTTCCCTCTAAACAACAAGGTTTTCCAAGTAAATCTTGTGTCTACTTGATTGATTTCATTTATTGTTTAATTTAGTACTTGAAATTATTCTATTTACATCAAGAAGAATTTGTTGTGAAAAACTCAACAAGTGGTAACAGAGAAATTTGTTGATCCAGGGCTTCTTGGTGTGAATTGAAATGGAGGATTTTGTGGGTACAATGATTAAATTATCAGCATTAAATTATTCCATTTGGAAGTCAAAGATGGAGGACCTTCTTTATTGCAAGGATTTATATGATCCTATTAAATTAGGAGCTACTAAGCCAACAGAAAAATCTGATAATGATTGGGAGAAAATGCACAGGAAGACTATAGGAACTATTTGGCAGTGGGTTGATATCAGTGAATATCATCATATAAGCAAAGAAGTTGATGCACAGGTGTTATGGAAAAAATTAGAAAATATGTATAAGAGGAAGAATACTCAAATGAAAGGTTTTGTTATCAGAAAGCTTGTGAATTCGAAGCTTATAGATGGCAATCAATTGTATAACACTTGAGTGATTTTCAAGATATGGTAAATCAGTTGAGCACCATGAAAATAACACTTGATGATGAATTGTAGGCATTACTACTCTTGAGTTCTTTGCCAGAAAGTTAGGAGACCTTGGTAGTGTCTCTTAGTAACTCTGCTCCGAATGGTGTTTTATCTTTATCCATGGTAAAAAAATAGCCTTTACAATAAGGAGACTAGAAGGAAAGATATGGGCGTTGATACTTCACAAGTTCTTGTCACAGTTATAGAGAAAAGAGGCATGAGTAACAGTAAATGTCCTAAAGGGCGCTCTAAGTCAAGGATGAAAGCCAAGTTACTGATTCTTGTGTTGGGTGGGTTATTGATTCAACAGCATCATACTGTGCTACATCAAAGAAGGATGTCTTTACTACATATAAATCAGGAAACTTTGGCAAGGCAAAAATGGGTAACAACAATTATGCAGATATAGTGGGTATTGGTGATGTTTGTGTGGAGACAAATACAGGTTGGACATTGATCCTGAAAAATGTACAAGAAGTTCCAGAGTTGTGTTTGAATTTGATTTCTACTAATGCTTTGTACTTAGAAAGTTATTTCAATATCTTTGGTGATAAGAATTGGAAACTTACTAAAGGTACAATGGCGTTTGCCAAAGGTAGTTTGTGTCATACATTATACAAGCCTTAACTAAGGATTATTAAAGGTGACTTGAATGTAATTGAAGATGAAGCTTCCTTAGATTTGTGACACAAGAGGTTGGCACATATGAGTAAAAAAGGCTTGCAGATATTGGCTAATAAGTCCCTCATTCTTTGTTAAAGTTATGAGTTTAAACCCTTGTGATAATTGTTTATTTGGCAAGCAACATAAAGTTTCATTTACTAAGTCCTCTGAAAGGAAAAATAATGTTCTTAAGTTAATTTATTCTGATGTACATGGTCCCATTGATGTGGAAACTCTAGGGGGTAGTAGATATTTTTTTACTTTTATTGATGATGCTTCACGAAAGGTTTGGGTGCTTGTTTTGAGATCAAAAGACCAGGTGTTTCATTACTTCAAGCAGTTTCATGTCATGGTGGAAATGGAGAAGGGGCATCCTTGAAGTGTCTTCGCAGTGACAATGGAGGTGAATACACTTCAAAAGTGTTTGAAAATTACTACTAGGAGCATGACATCAGACATGAGAAAGCTATTCCTGGTACTTCAAAGCTCAATGGTGTAGCTGAAAGAACAAACAGAACCATCCTAGAAAAGGTCAGATGCATGTTAAAAATGCCAAATCTGCCTAAGTCATTTTGGGGTGAAGCCCTTAACACAACTTGCTACCTAATGAATCCATCTCCATTAACACCTTTAGATTTTGATGTTCCTAAGAGAGTATGGTCAAGGTAATAGAGCTGTCATTTCAGGCCGATGGGGCGGGCCGGCCCGCGGCTGGTCAAAACCCACCACTTGGTAAGGCGGGCCAGCAAAGTGTCAACCCAACCCAACCCACTTAGGGTTGTGGGTTGGGTGGGCCAGCTCACCAAAAATCAGGAAAAAAAATTGTCATATTTTATTAGTTTTTCAATGCATAAAAACATCCAAAAACATCCATTACAATTTAAAAAATTATCCAAAAACATAAAATAAAAACTTAAAACATACAATAATTAACAAAATAAAAGCATCCATTAACAAATAATAGAGCTGTCATTTCAGGCCGATAGGGCGGGCCGGCCCAGGGCTCGCCAAAACCCATCACTTGGTAGGGCGGGCCAGCAAAGTGTTAACCCAACCCAACCCACTTAGGGTTGTGGGTTGGGCGGGCCAGCTCGCCAAAAATATATATAAAAAATTGCCATATTTTATTAGTTTTTTAATGCATAAAAACATCCAAAAGCATCCATTACAATTTAAAAAACTATCCAAAAACATGAAATAAAAACTTAAAACATATAATAATTAACAAAATAAAAGCATCCATTACACAAGGCCAGGTAACCATTATAATTTATAATTAATTAATATAATAGGATTATGGATAATCGCACTAATCTATTATATCGGTTAATATTAATATATCAAATATATTATCTTCAAAGAGTATATATTTTTTAATATAAATAAGTTTTCAATTTAAAAAGAAGAAAAATACTATTTAATCAAAATAGTTGGCCAGAAATTGGGACTGAATGTTAATCCCAGGGCTGGGTTGTTAACCCCGGAGCCAGGGTTGCTACTGAATGCTAACCCCATGGTTAGGGTTGCTAACCACTGAGCTGGGGTTAGCATCGCTCTAAAAAGAATTAATCACTTATTATAGAGCTTTTTCACTTACTAACCCAACTATTCACTTATTATATAACATGTTTCTACTTATTGTTTTATAGTAAACCACTTATTATAGAGTTTTTTACTTACTAAACCAGCTATCCACCTATTATATTAAGTTTTCAGTTAATATAACATGTTCCCACTTATTTATTTATTTATTTATTTATTTATTTATTTATTTATTTATTTATTTGTAGTAAACCACTTATTATAGGGTTTTTTTTCACTTACTAAACCAGCTATCCACGTATTATATTAAGTTTTAACTTAATATAACATGTTTCTAATTTTTTTTTATAGTAAACCACTTATTATAGAGTTTTTTCACTTACTAAACCATCTATCCACTTATTATATTAATTTTTCACTTAATATAACATGTTTCTACTTTGTTTTTTTGTGGTGCTAACCCTGATATCTGGGTTAGTAAACACAATGCTGAGGTTACTAGTTAGTAAACCACTTAATAAACCAAAGCTTTTGCACATGTAACAAAGAAGCAAAGATAGAAACTTGATGACAACACTATTTCATGAATTTTTCTGGGTTATGGAGATGTAGAGTTTGGTTATATGTTGTGGGATCTAGTGAAGAAAAAGGTTTTTAGATCTAGAGATGTTATCTTCCAGGAATATAAAACCGTAGCTGATTTTGAAAAATCAGAGAAGAATTCTTCAAGTAATGGTTATATTTCTTTTTCAGTGCGAATTACTCCAATAGAGAATGCCACAAACGATGAAGAACTACATGAAGAGAATGGATCTAATGATATGCTTGAACAGGTTGATGTTGATGATAGTGTTGAGCAAGGAGAGTTGTCTCTTCCACCTAAGATTAGAGGAAAACCCCAACTCAAAAGATCAACCAGAGAACATCATCCGTCTACTACATATCCCAGTTTAGAGTATATTACAGTTACTGAGGAAGGGGAGCCAGAAAACTTTCAAGAAGTTCAAAATCACCAACATAAAGCTTATTGAATAAAAGTTATGCATGATGAGATGAATTCTTTGATGAAGAATAATACTTATGAGCTTGTCGAACTTCCTAAAGGCAAGTGGGTATTGAAGTTGAAGATCGATGGTGAGAAGATAGTAAAATATAAAGCTCTCTTGTTGGTCAAAGGTTTCAATCAAAAGCAAGGAATTGACTTTGATGAGATTTTTTTCTCTTGTTGTGAAGATAAGCTCTATTCAGGTTATTCTTGGATTAACTACTAGTTTAAACCTTGAGCTTGAGCAGTTAGATGTAAAGATGACATTTTTTCATGGTGATTTGCAAGAATAAATTTATATGGATCAACCAGATAGTTTTGAAGTAAAAGGGAAAGAACACATGGTTTGCAAGTTAAAGAAGAGTTTATATGGGTCGAAACAGGCACCAAGACAGTGGTATAAAAAATTTGACTCTTTCGTGGTAAGTCATGGCTACATCAGAACAGATGCAAATCATTGTGTGTACTTTAAAGTGCTTCCAGATGGTAAATTTATCATCCTTCTATCATAAGTTGATGATATGCTGATAGTAGGACAATATATTGCCATAATTAATGTTTTGAAAAAGGAGTTATTTGGCTCTTTTGACATGAAAGATTTAGGGCCAGTACAACAAATTCTAGGCATGCAAATTCTTCAAGATAGGAAAGCTAAGTTATGGTTGTCACAAGAGAAGTATGTTGAGCGAGTTCTGAGTAGATTTAATATGAAGAGCGCTAAACCAGTTAGCATACCTCTTTCTAATCACTTTACACTTAGCAAGAAATCTTGTCCTACTACTCAAGAAGAAAGGGAATATATGGTAGTAATTCCATACTCTTCTGCAGTTGGGAGTCTCATGTATGCTATGGTATGTGCCCGGCCAGATATTGCTCATGCGGTTGGTTTAGTCAGTAGATTTCTCTCTAATCCAGGTAGAGTTCACTAGGTGACTATAAAGTGTATCTTTAGATATATGAGAGGTACTTGCAAGATATGTTTAGGTTATGGAGGTTCAAAAACAATTCTAAAAATATACACAGATGCGGATATGGCAGGTGACCTTGATGATGGAAAGTCAACTTCAAGGTGTGTTTACTTTTGTAGGGGGAGCTGTTTAATGACATTCCAAATTGCAAAAATGCATAGCTTTATCCACCAATGAAGCAGAGTATATTGCTTTGACTAAAGCAGGCAAAGAAATGCTTTGGATGAAAAATTTTTCAAGAAATGGGCTTGAAACAAGATGAATATATGGTTAATTGTGATAGCCAAAGTGCACTCGAATTAGGCAAGAATGCCACATATCATTATCACACTAAGCACATTGATGTGAGGTACCATTAGATTCGTGATGCCATAAACAAGCAAGAAATATGTCTGAAGAAGATTTCCGCTGATAAAAATCTAGCTGATGTGTTGACTAAGGCGGTAACTCATGATAAACATTAGTTTTGTGCGAAGGTGGTGAGATTAAGTTGCTAATGGGGAGTTGATTTGTGGTCATCTCCCCATGGGCCAAAGGGGAGATTGTTGGTTTGGTGGCCAAACTTCAATCCATCCCATTTATTATTAGTAATAAAGACAAGGGGCAAATTGCAAAAGAAACTCTAAACATTTTTATGTGGGTATTAAGAAGCCATCTATTCAAAGAGACAAGAAAAATAAGCATGTTTTGATCTCTGCATGCATTGGAAGGAGGAAGACGAAGAAAGCATTTCTTCTTCTATTGAATCCTAATCAAATTGGCAAGTTTGTTTGGAGCAATCTTGGAGGGTAATTTCTCTAGTTTTTTTTCTTAGTGTGATCATTCAAGAAAGGGGGTTTTCTAGAGATATTATTTGTATTTCTCCATTATTGGTGATGATCTCAAGTGTGAGTTTGCTTGACTATTTTTCTACTGTTGATTTTAATAGTGGATTTTGATTCGAAGTTTGGCCCATGGTTTTTTTCCTCTAAACAAGAGGGTTTTCTATGTAAATCTTGTGTCTACTTGATAGATTTCATTTATTGTTCAATTTAGTACCTGAAATTATTCTATTTACATCAAGAACAATTTGTTGTGAAAAACTCAACAGTGCACCCTATTATTTAGTGGAGCTTCTCGTGATGGGCTTGAAGGTCCTATGGTTTTTACCCTCCATTTGATGGGTTTTCCACATTAAAATTTGGTGTTCATAGATATGGATGTTTGCTTTGATTTCTTGCTCATTCCCACTTCTAATAGATCTGGAAATTGGCCTTGGTGTTGTTCTTTTTTTCTTATGTTCAGTTCAGGTGACACTCTGCCGATTGGAGCCCAACAGCGGGTGTTCAAATCTCATCCAATGCATGGTGTGGGCAAGATGCACTACGCATAGGCAATGGGAGTCTCCTCATGCACAGAGTATTATAAAAGATTTTCGGTATAAGAGCAGGCTTGCAACTCAATTCCTATATCGCCAAGTGAGGGGGCACCAAAGGATGATTAATTTTTTTTTGTTGTGTGCATACTTCTAATCATTGCGATTGTTGCATTTGTTAACAAAGGTAGAATATGAGTTTCAAACCAACAAAAAAGTGCTTTTTATGGTGGCCTAATTAGAAATGCATCAAAATAGTAAAGGAATCAAGAATAGAAGGTAAATAAGCCCCGTTTGGATAGGGGTAATAATCCACAAGGAGTAGGAATCATTATCTCCCATCCATGTTAACCTTTGTTTAGGTTGGGGTAATGGGAATCCCGGAATCCCATTTCTTTGATGGGATGGTCCAACCATCCCATTAAGGGGATTCCCATTACCCCCAAATTGGCGGCAGCGGGAATCATGAAGGGAGTAATGAGGTGTAATGCCCATGTTACCCCTATCTTTTCATTTAATTAATATTTAAAATTAATATAATTAATTAATTAATTTAATTAAAATATTAATAATTAAAAAATACTGATATTTAAATTATTTTATAAGTGAAAATTTTTAAGTTTGGTTAATTAATGATATGTTAATAAAAATTATTACTTTATTATAATAATTTAAATTATAATAACATATTTACA
The DNA here is from genome assembly GCA_020875875.1 of Dioscorea alata. Taxonomy (NCBI): domain Eukaryota; kingdom Viridiplantae; phylum Streptophyta; class Magnoliopsida; order Dioscoreales; family Dioscoreaceae; genus Dioscorea; species Dioscorea alata. The sequence continues at coordinate 1,397,720 of CM037028.1, read as the reverse complement.
TATTAATTAACATAATAAAATAATTTAAATTTCATTATTTTTTAACTATTATTATTATTAATAATTATTATTATAATTAAATATGTGAATCAATTATAGGGAAAAATTATTTTTACCCCTCGGAAAATTCAAAACTTCCCAATCAGCCCATGCAAGTTTCGAATACCCCAGACAGCCCTTCCTTTATTGTTTTATTTTTTTTCCCCCATTGTATGTTGTGAAATTTCTTCTTTGCCCTTGAACATGGTGGGAAAAAATCCACCATGGATTCTCTTTCCTCTACTTTCATCAACCCCTTTCCGGTTTCTTCTCCGGCCTTCCACCACCATTACCTCATCTCATCATCTCTGTTGTCAAGACTATAGAGAAAACCAAAACCAACCTCAAACTCAGACCCACCTCTCCTCCGGTCCTCCGTCGACCCCCGCAGCGTCTTCTCCGACAACTTCGCTCCCGTCTCCGAGCTCCCCCAGACCCCATGACCCATTCACGGTCGTATACCACCTTGCCTCACCGGTGGCGCCTACATCCGCAACGGCCCCAACCCTCATACATCCACAACGGCCCCAACTCTCAATATCTCCCTCGCGGTCCTCGCTTTACTATCCTTGTCACATCCAAGTTTCCGCTTGAATTTATCAAGTTTCCGTTTAAACTATTATGTTTCCGCTTGAATATTCTAGTTTCCGTTTAACTTTTCCATTTTCGGTTTAAACTGTTATGTTTTAGTTTAAATTTTTCTTCTCTTTGTAAAATTATGATATTCTAGCAAGTATTTGGATTCTCCGAGTACATCCGTTCGACCTCAGGGCTACCCAAACGTTGTGGCATGCCTTCCTTCCTCGTCAAACCCTTTTCCATACCTTTTAGCATTCGTTTTGCATTCTTTTTTTTCTTTTCCTTAAACAAATCATGTCATTTTCGGCTTAAAAGTATATGTCTTCTCTTAATTATTATAGTTTCCACTAAAAACATAAGTTTCCGCTTAAAACAAAGGAAGAACATAAGTTTTGCTTTACTATCCTTGTCCCATCCAAGTTTCCGCTTGAATTTATCAAGTTTCCGTTTAAACTATTATGTTTCTGCTTGAATATTCTAGTTTCCGTTTAACTTTTCCATTTTCGGTTTAAACTGTTATATTTTAGTTTAAATTTTTCTTCTCTTTATATATTTATGATATTCTAGCAAGTATTCGGATTCTCCGAGCGCATCCGTTCGACCTCAGGGCTACCAAAACGTTGTGGCATGCCTTCCTTCCTCGTCAAACCCTTTTCCATACCTTTTAGCATTCATTTTGCATTCTTTTTTTGCTTTTCCTTAAACAAATCATGTCATTTTCGGCTTAAAAGTATATGTCTAGCTTAATTATTATAGTTTCCATTAAAAACATAAGTTTCCGCTTAAAACAAAGGAAGAACATAAGTTTTGCTTTACTATCCTTGTCCCATCCAAGTTTTCGCTTGAATTTATCAAGTTTCCGTTTAAACTATTATGTTTCCGCTTGAATATTCTAGTTTCCGTTTAACTTTTCCATTTTCGGTTTAAACTGTTATGTTTTAGTTTAAATTTTTCTTCTCTTTGTAAAGTTATGATATTCTAGCAAGTATTCGGATTCTCCGAGCGTATCCGTTCGACCTCAGGGCTACCCAAACGTTGTGGCATGCCTTTCTTCCTCGTCAAACCCTTTTCCATACCTTTTAGCATTCGTTTTGCATTCTTTTTTTGCTTTTTCTTAAACAAATCATGTCATTTTCGGATTAAAAGTATATGTCTTCTCTTAATTATTATAGTTTCCACTAAAAACATAAGTTTCCACTTAAGACAAAGGAAGAACATAAGTTTTGCTTTACTATCCTTGTCCCATCCAAGTTTCCGCTTGAATTTATCAAGTTTCCGTTTAAACTATTATGTTTCAGCTTGAATATTCTAGTTTCCGTTTAACTTTTCCATTTTCGGTTTAAACTGTTATGTTTTAGTTTAAATTTTTCTTCTTTTTGTAAAAGTTATGATATTCTAGCAAGTATTCGGATTCTCCGAGCGTATCCGTTCGATCTTAGGGCTACCCAGACATTGTGGCATGCCTTCCTTCCTCGTCAAACCTTTTTCCATACCTTTTAGCATTCGTTTTGCATTCTTTTTTTGCTTTTCCTTAAACTAATCATGCCATTTTCGGCTTAAAAGTATATGTCTTCTCTTAATTATTATAATTTCCACTAAAAACATAAGTTTCCGCTTAAAACAAAGAAAGAACATAAGTTTTGCTTTACTATCCTTGTCACATCCAAGTTTCCGCTTGAATTTATCAAGTTTCCGTTTAAACTATTATGTTTCCGCTTGAATATTCTAGTTTCCGTTTAACTTTTCCATTTTCGGTTTAAACTGTTATGTTTCCGCTTAAATTTTTCTTCTCTTTGTAAAGTTATGATATTCTAGCAAGTATTCGGATTCGCCGAGCGTATCCGTTCGACCTCAAGGCTACCCAGACGTTGTGGCATGCCTTCCTTCCTCGTCAAACCTTTTCTATACCTTTTTGCATTTGTTTATGAAGAAAATAATATTTATATGAAAAATTTAACAAGTTTGTGGAAAACCTTTTTCCAAACGAGCAAAAATAATACACAAAATGTAAAAACAAAAGAAAACTGCACAACTTCCCATACAAAGGACAATTTCGTCCAAAAAATTACAGTTAGATGCTTTGGGGGTTTAAAAATCAGTGTATTTAAAAGGAAGGGGTTTTTATGGATATTCAAATTTAGGAGGAGAATCTGTGCATATTGCAAACTTTGGGGGTGTTTTTGGCAATTTCCTGTTAATTATATTAAGTTTAAATAGTTAACTATAATAAATTTAAGTAAATATTTTATTCTAAATATTTAATAATAAATAATTTTAAATATTTATTATTAAACATAATTCATTATCTTTATACAAGATGATCTTATTTACACAAAAGAGCATAAATATAATTTTGATTATATTTATTTCTTGTTTTTTTTCTATTTGTAACTCTCATTCCCTCCAACCAAACACCTTCTTCCTTATCATCCCCTTTCTCTCTATTCTCATTCACATTCACATTCCTCCCTTCTTTTAATCCCCCCCCCCCCCCCCCCCCCCCCCCCCCCCAATTCTTATTCCGCAATCCATATGCTTTTGGATTGTGTAATAGGAATGAGAATGATAATGGTAATGGGAATGAAATTGCCCTTAGTGCTAATAAATAATATTGAAATATTATTATGATAAATTTTTAAATTATTACCAAATATTAATTAAATAATTCAGCTCAATTATTATTCATTTTAAATAGTATAATTGGGTATTATAAATAAATATTTTGTGTATTATTTTAATAGAAAAAGATGAAACTACTTCATTTCAAAATAGTTTAGATATTATTATTCATTTTAATGATTATAATTGAATATGTATATTAAATATTTTATATTATTATTATTATTATTACAAAATTAAGAAATGTTGGTGCCTTTCTATTTTTAGTTTATTGAGTCAATGTGTTACAAGGCATGTAAAATTCAAACACCATATTTGAGTACCAAAAAAATCTATATTGCAAACATCTAACAAAAGCAATTATTGGAAGAGTGCAAATATGTCAAATCACATCAATTCTTCTTCATTACCCTCATATTCGGGGATAATGGAAATCAGCCTTTAATTCTAAACGGTCAGGATTCAATTCCCATTTCTATACATATCTAAATGGTGTTAACATTAAAATTTGTGTCTATTCCAATTCCCTATTAACCACTACCCTGATCCAAATACACCATAATTAGAATAAAATGGAAAATCAAATATGTGACATGGAGTATATTCTAATATAAAAAATATGCATTAGTTAGATTGCCATTTAAATTAAGAATAATTATAAATATATTCTATATAAGCACAAAATTAGTTTATATATATATATATATATATTCTTTTGACAAAATGGACAGACTATAGTATTTCATATGGGCACTCCACAATGATTTTCCAAGCCCATGAGAAACTTTTCAGATGCATGCGTCGATTTTTTTAATGTTCCACACGCCCTCACCTTACGGCCACAACATATTTTAAATATATTTATACTTATACTATATCTATTTTAGGGGCACATATATAACAAAAAAAAAATCTAAAAATATTATATATAACCATGTACAAAGTATTTTATAATAGAAGATATTTACATCTTCAATAAATATTTAAGAGAAAGCAAGTAAATAAATTTTGCTTTGAGGAGGGTAGTTAAAATTATAATTAATTTTTAATTTGTTAATTGATTTTGCATAAATTTGAATTCTTATGAGATGGTGAGATTCTTTATTTTAATTAAAATAAAATATATTACCAAATAACCTTTTCAACTACGGTGGCTTTGTTATATTGTTTCCTTGATTCATTCTTTATATATATAGCTATCTTTTATATAGTCCTCTATTTTATGTATTTATTAAAACTATTTATTTATTATTATTTTTATTATTCATTCTCACCATAAATCATATATATATAGTGAAGTTTTTTTAGTTGATGTTCAAATTACTTAAAGTACACCGACGATCTTTTGGTCTTTTGGCTTGGTAGTTCTCATATATAGTATGTTCGTGTTTTACTAAGGAAATAAATTTAAATTTTATTTTATACACTACAAGAAAATAGGAACATTAGGGATGGAAATTTCCGTCACTGAAAGATCAAATTCGTAGGTGATGACTTTCACTGATTGGTGATAATGAAGTGGCTAATACTATTCTGTTAGTAAAAATAATTCCGTCAGTGATGTTGAAGTATTAATGACAAAATATTCCGTCATTAAAAATGTTTATCACCCACTGAATTCCATCACTGATTGTTGTCATCACTAACAGAATTCCATCACTAAAAGTGTTTATCACCCACGAAATTCCATCACTGATGGTCTTCATCACCAATGGAATTTCGTCACTGAAAATGTTTACCATCCATGGAATTCCATCACTAAAGGTACTTATTACCAACAAAATTCTGTCACTAATTATTTTCATTACCGATAAAATTCCATCTCTAATACTATTTTTTTTATTAATTCATTTTTTATGCTTTATTTCCCTGTATTAAATATATATTACCAATATCATTTCACAAACTGTTTATAATGTCTAAAATTATTTATTCATTAAAAAAAAGTCCAACATTGTTTAAGACAAAAACCTTCAATGTTTCATCAAATTTAAAAACATATAAGAAAACAAATTCGTACTTAACAACAAAATATCATAAGAGAAGTCATACGTAAACTTAACAATAAAACACCCAAGTTCTATGAATCACTCTCTGAAACATTCAATCTTCACCATCGATGGTTTCTTTTTCACGGTCTTCATCATTTGTTCCAATTTGAGAAAATCCAGCATTACTAGCAAGTGTTGCAAGATTTAGCATCTCAGTAATGCGACACAAAAATGTCTTGATTTCATTCTAAGAATCCTCCGAGCTTTATAATTTATTCTTCACAACCACTACTTCTTCCCAAAGATTATCAACTTTAGTGGAAGAACATGGAGCTTCAACTAGTGGACTACAAGCCGATGAATAGGAGCCTTCCCCAATACTAATGGGAGGAGAAATTAAATTTTTTCCCACGTGGCATGATCCCAAATCCATACACATGTGTACGTGTAGTCTCCATTCCTCCAATTGCATCACACCAAGCTTGCAGGTCAAATTCAAGATGAGAAGATTCATCGACACCATATTTTTGGGTCATTAAAGAAGTATAAAATTCCTACAAAAACATAAAATTTTTATAAGTGGTAGATTTAAGATCATAAAAGAATTATTAATGCATTGGAAACAAAAAATTTTATATTAATAATTAGAATATAATTATGAAACCAATTTAGTTATAGTCAGGGATTTAGACTTGTTATCAACATAATCACCATGACCCTTCTCACGCTTGTGGGTGTGATTAAACACTTCTCCATATGTTGGCTTCGGATTTAATTGTGTTTCTTACACATAGATATAGAATAAATTACTCATGCGCATATAATTAAAAAAATGTAAAACTTGTGAAAAAGATATAAAATCTTGAAAACTACAATAAAAAAGCAATAGAAATCATAGATATCATCCTCTTTGTATGAAGCAAAAAAGGTATCGATCCACCAGTATGTTTGGTAATACTTCCATTTTTTTCTGTGTGCCTATTTTGCTTGGCCTTTTGAGTTCGATTTTTCCATGTTTCAGTATTCCAAACATTGTCAATTAAATGATCCCAAATATCAACTCTTATCCAACCTTCATTAGCCTTTACAATGTGCAATGTCACTCACACCAAAATGCTTCTTTGCTCGACTCCTTTCTTTTTCCATCATTCCTTTAAAATCGCTCTATGCATGTAGTGTCCCAAATTTTTTCGTACGACATTTATTTTTCTTATGGGCCATACAAATTATTCTTAATAAAATATATAAACCAAATGTTACCAACACCACACTCAATACATAAGAATAGGACAATATATTCAAACTATAAAAGTAGTAAACTATTTGCAAGAAATAGAAGCTAGTCATACTTCAGAAAATAAAAACAAGTGTTGCATAACCAATTAATCTAGCACTTACAATATATTTCTTGTTTTCAAAAAAATGTTGATACAAACTAAATGCATATGCTATGAACAAATTGTTGATGCAACCTCAAACAAAAATCAATATAGCATGCTTGTTTTTTTCAAAGAAACTCAAATTTGAATATAATAGCAATCAAATTTCTTCACTCTTAATGCTAAGAGACAATAACCACTTATCAAAGATTCAAAAAAATCTCTTTGAATAAAAAATTAACACAAGTTTGCTATATTATCTCAAAATAACCAAGATGAATAAAATGATGAAAAGAAGTTATTATCATTTTATAGTTGTCAAGAGATAAGATTGTGAGATTCATGTTTATCAACAAGGCAATTGTTGACAATGAGATTCATTAATCCATAAATAACTCATCACAAGCTCCATTTTCTTAAAACACATATATATTGTGTACTACATAAGTTTGAAGGTATATAGGAAATTAAAGCCAACACGCACCTGAAATTTTGTCCACATGTCCTCTTTGATATCATTAGGTGTTTTTTTTCCATGTTGGCCATGCGTCATTGAAGTTAAGTTGTATACATTTTGTAATTGTCCTAACAACTTTAGGTTCAATGAATTTCCTATCATAAGAAGGCAAAAAAAATTTAGTTTATATTACTAAAAAACTTTGATTTAGTATAAAATAAGATGAATTGCAAATGAAAATACTCATCATGTAAAGTGGTAATAAGGACTCGATCATTAGGATTTGTTGGTGTAGGAATTATTTTATTTGGACCTCTTCAACGTTTCCTTGTTTCTGCATCCTAGGTGATCGCATCCTCAATTACTTCATTCCCCCGATGTGGATTTGGGTTTCTGGAACCTCTGTTAATGGAGCTTGTGAGTTATTCGAAGGGTTCATCAAAGATGGACTTCTCAGACGTGATTTAACTGCTCCAACTCCAACCCCTTTCTTACCTTTTGATTTATTCAAATTTCTCCCTTAATTTAGCCATGATATCTAAAAAACAATAACAAACAAGGAATAAAGACTCATTTATAAGTGCATAAATATTATAAAGAAATCACTAGTTTGAATTTAAACTAGTCAATGATATTTCATCATAAACACATAAAAGTTTTTCCTTAAAGGCATAATATCATCAATAGAACAATAAGATAACACTTTTAGTAACACAATTCAATAGTCATCATCATCATAGTTTGTAGCTATGATGATAATAGTTAATTAACATAATTTGTAGCTACTTTAAATCTCTAAATATGTTACTAATCATCCTCATCATCATCATCATCGTGATCTTCCTCCCCAGTCTTCTTCTTCTTCTTCTTCTTCTTCTTCTTCTTCTTCTTCATTTGCCCTTTGTCTTTAATCATCTTCTAAAACTTCATCCACTTCTTAAATGTCACCGTGAACAAGCATTCCTTCTTTGTCAATATCTTCTGAGTAGATAACATTTCTTGGAGTAGACACTTCAACTTCTTGGTAAATCTCTTTATTTAATCAAAATCTCCATTATTTGTAGAAAGGTGAAATCTGTTTCTTGCCTTGGTCTTAAACTCATTCTACCAACTCTGTCGATGTCGACTAGCCAAAAGGTAAGGGTTGTAATAAACTTGGTGGCATTGCTCGGCTAACACAAACAATTCATTACTAGCAAGTACTACTTTATAATTAACTTCCACAAGACCATGGTTGGGATCCACATGAACTCCTTTTTTAGTATCAACCAATGGCAATTGAAAAGTACAATTCGATTTCCATTCCCAAAATACTCCAATTCAATTATGTCCACCAAGAAGATATAAAAGTCTCGATCATAATCGTTATAAAAACTCCCCTTCAGGCATACATCGCAATTTAATGCCGACTGATTATGACTATATTCTTTAGTATGAAACTTGAAACCATTCACAAAATACCCTTTGTAGCATATTACCAAACAAGAAGGACCATGAGCAAGTTGAGCAATACAATAATCTATTTCAGAGATATGCTCTTGTACCTAAAAATTTATATCAAAAATCAAAAACTAAACATTAATATTAAACCAAGATGATTATGAATCACATATAGTTTAATACTTACATATTGTTTAAACCAGGATGCAAATGTGGTTTCTCATATTTTTTTCCCCAATTCATTATCAGTAATATAAGGTGTATCTCTTCTCACCATGTCATCAAATATCCTAAATTATGTGAATATCCAACACAAGTTAAGAAATATTTTGTGGCACTATGTAGTTAAATATAAATCTCCAATATGACTTACTCAACATATGGAACCATTTCTACACAATTCTTAAGGACATAAATTTCTGTAGCCAAATACTCATTCGTAGTTATGCATTGAGTATTTTTCTTTTTTGGCCCAAGAAGACGTCCAAGATATCTAAAAATTGAAAGCCATCTCATATGATCCTTCTCACCTCCATCATCATTACGTGGCACTTGGGTGAACTTTGTTTGTGCGTCATCTTCAAAATATAGCGCACAAAATGAAGCAATTTCCTCAATAATAATGCCTCGCAAATAGACCCTTCAACACTTGCAACATTTTTTACCTATTTTTTTTAGATGTTGTAAAAACCTAAAAGCATTAACCAAGTAAATTTGGATTTATAACAAAGTTCTTAAATAATTTAAAATCAGCATCATTTTAATATAAATTATCAACAAGCTGCAACTACTTATGGCAAGAAATCAACACTATTTTGCATAAATAGTCCAATTGGCATAAATATCTCTCAATGGTCCAATTGGCCTTCTGGAACCAACGCAGAATATCTCTAAATGGTCCAATTGGCAGAATATCTATTGCAAGTGATCAGAAACTTAAATTTAATATATAAAATAACAATAAATGGATGCTAAACTTAGTTTTCTATTACGTAATATTCACAATCAGGGAGCATAAAAGAAATAAATGAAAGAATTCAAAATAAAATCACTGAAAACATAAATCAATACCCGTAAACTCAAGATAAAAAATTGAATATCACAAAATGCAGATCATGATCAGACTACTTGAGACATTGAACTAGAAGCCCAAAAAATATTTTAAGTCAAAATTGTATTTCAATTTTCAAATCAAATGGTATACATTTAACATACACATTATCATTTGAAGATCTGAACCAAATGAAAAAAATGTAATATATGGACAAAATTCTCAGGAAAAGATGCAAGGTCATGACTCATTGTTAGCAGGATGGAACTTTATTACTATAAACAATATGAGATGGATGCGCTTTTTCTTAATTCATCTGCAAGTAATAACTAGAGATTTCTTAATTCATCTCCTACCAGTTGAATGGAAGTTCAATATATGAAGTTAATGCATTTATCAAATACAGATACATAAAAATAAATAAATAAATAAATAAATATGCTGATCCAAATTAAGTAAAAGAATGCATTGCCTGATGTTAAAAAAATAAATATCCTGAAGATACATAAATAAATATGCTTTAATTGTGGCACCGATAAAACTGCCCCTAGTTATATAAATCCCCCTAATAAAACAACAAATTATTGACAATAAAAGCAAATAGATAAACATTAGTTGAGATCTGAATACCAGGCAGCTCTGAGAAAGAAGACACCGATTGAGATGGTGATTTCGATGGCAACAAAGGTAAATTGCAAGATCTACATCAAAGAATTAAAAAGAGTGAAAGATATGATTAGAATAGATGAGTTGGATGCTAAGTTTAATATCAATTGCAATATATATAAAATTTTTCCACAAACAATAGGGCTCACCGATTGTAGGCGTTCGACACAGCTCCAACACCAAGATGGGCTAGCGAAGACTAGGATCTGGCATTAAGATTCAAATCTCGCATGTCCCCCTCAGCACACTTAGAAAAGAAAACTCACCGGACACTTAGAAAGAGGTTGGGCTTAGAGCGAAGGGTTGGTGAGGAGGTCGCTGGAAGGGAGGTAAAGATGGAGATGGTGAAAGTAAGGAAAAGAGGAAAGGGTTAGAAAGAATTACTGCTTGGAGTCTTTCACTTTGGGTTTTTTTTCTTTTTTTACTTTGGTTTTTTTGGGAGAATGAGGCTTTTCTTCCTATTTTAAGTTTGACTGATATTTATTCTTAATATACATTGCAAGAATAGATAATAGAAAATTTATATTCGAAATAATATGTCATTGTTAACTTCATATTTTTATAATATATATATAATCAAATATTATAAAATAAATATTAACATAAATAGATGAGTCCAAAAATTATAGGTCTTTTGTTTTTCAATTAACTAGTTCACTAAAATTGATATAAAAAGCAATTAAATAAACAATATTGACATAAGTGTTTATAATTGAGAGTTTTTATTTTTCAAATTTAATATTATTTGTCAATTTTATTCTTTATTTATCATATTTTGTGTTCTTTTTTATTTTTGGAAAAAACTAAAATTTTAAATATTTTTGAGGATGGTAATTCATAAATATAGAAAAAAAATATTTATAAATGATAAATTGATTTTTTGTAATCAATTAAATAAACAATAATTATTAAATGTGTTCGCAATTACAAGTTTTAATTTTTTAAAAAAAAATTAATTGAGTGCATGTTTTTTATTTTAATTAATTGAAACAAAAGGTAATTAATTAAATAAACAATAGTTACTAAATTCGATGTCATTAACTATTAGTTCCGCTGGTTAAGGTTTGTGGATTAGATGAACACTCAACACTCAAAGAAAAGCACACACAAACCAAGCAAGAAGGAGACACAAGAAGTTGGTAACCCAGTTCGGCGTCAACTGGCCTACGTCTGGGGGGCCAAGCCCGGAGACAAACAATCCACTAAAAGAGGTGATAAAAGAAGAGTACAAACACTTTGTCACTCTCTCACATAAACAACAATACTACCCTCTCTAAATTGTCCGGTGCCTCTCTACTCCCTCTTTCAAGAGTCGTACTTAATCTCAGACCAAGGTAGTATATATAGACGTCTCAACGTCCCAAATATAGTCCATACCTCTTTTAGAATCTCCGCGGCTACTAACTTTAGAACCTTCCGAAATTAGCTGTTACAACTTCTGTTGTAACATATGTTGCAACATGGCCCTGACTGCTGGCTTGACTGAGTTCTAGTTCCATTGCAAAGAGACCTCAACACCCATCAACCACCTGGTCATGCTTAGTCTGAGTCGATGCAGACAAATCACCAGATCCTGACTACCGGCAACTAACCTCCCTTCTCAGTTCCTCACCACACAGTCCCCTCGCAAGGGGCGCACGCGATTGTGCGTCTTCACGAAACTTTCCAAACTTGATCTTCAATCAATCAGCTCAATCATGTCATAATTAGGCATGTCTTCAATCATACCCTTAATAGTCTTCATCCAAATCTATTAAGGCTCTTCAAATCATATCTTCAATATTCTTCAAATCTTACCATTGATAGGTATTTTTTCATTTAAGCTCCATCCATATTTAGTTTTCAATTAAATCTCCTAGATATGGTCTTGATGAGATCTTGTCTTCAAGTTGAAGCTTGCTTGATCCACTTGCCAAAAATAACTTCATCAAGATCTTCAAGGATATTTGCCTCCTAGCCAAGCCACCTTACCATGTCATCATTCTTTCCACGTTATTATGCATGCCATGTCACTATGATTGCCACATCACATTGACTAGGTATCAAATTATGCCAACTTAAAGTGCCTTTGCACTAACATTAACATATACAAACATACATCTAAAGACACAGTCCTTAGTCATAACTGGTTTTAAACTAATAACATAAGAGTACAGTGATAACAAGGAAAGTTGAAAAACACACTCAAGCAAAGAACACACACTACTCTACTACAATAACAACGATCACAAACAGGACAGTTGTTAATACATATCAAATCTCTCCTCAGCCTAGCGCCTTTAGCGTTATCCATCACAATTCTTTTGCTCAACGGCTACAAATGAGTGTACAACATGCATGTATTTTATATCACTTTGTACACTCATTCGGCATGTATTAGAATCGTATTGTGAAATTCAATGTTAAATCTAGTGTGTTTCGCATCTCAGGCTTAGGGAAGCATTTCAAAACGAGAGAAATCCAAAAGAAGCATTTCAAACCTTAAATAATGAAATTGAATCTCTCCATTTGAACAAGGACAATGCAAACTAGATGGCTTACGGGTAGCTTACAACTGTAAGTAGATTCCAGAGAATCTTGCAGGCAAGGCTTATGCCCATAAGGATGCCTGTAAGGATCATCTAGAGCAGCTTACGACCACAGCATACACCTGTAAGGATGGTCGCAAGAAAAAACACAGTTTTCTCCAGCTCCCTAAGGCTCGCGTAAGTGTTACCTTAAGGCTCGCGAATATTTTCTCCAGCTCCCTTACAGCCACGTACTTACGCCCGTAAGCAGCTCGTAAGCAATCAGATATAAATAGAACTGATGAGGATTTTTAGGGCATTCAATACTTTTCTTTTGGGTATTTCTTGGAGCCGAAGTTAGGGAAGATAAGAGATGAATCTCCAGCACTTAAGGGATGATTTCAAGGGGGATTCAGATTAACATTCAAGGAGATTGAAGATCATAGCCGTCAAGTCCACCTTGGCACATGCGTGGAAGCTTTCCTAGGGTTTCTCAGGCGATCCTTTATCGGTAAGATTGAGAATGAGGTTTTTATAGCTTTCATGTTTCCTCCTAATATTTGTATCTTGGATGCTTGCCCTCCATTAATGGAGGACTAATTTGTAGATGTTTTGGCACAGTTGAACTCTAAGGTTTATACTTTTGACATTAGTTGTTGGATCTTTTATGCTTTAATTGTTTTCTTAATTGTAATTATTTCTATTTGAATCTGATTGTATATTTGAATGCTTGGTTGCTAACCAGACGAAAGCCCTAGCTATCATATTTTATGTGCTATGTGACGAGAAGAAATTCCCACATAGCATAAACATGCCTCAATTCGAGAGGATAGTGAGTACGCCTCTAGTTAGGAAACTTTGGAGACTTACTTTCCTGCAATCCTTCCGAGTGAGTTAGTGATTATCTCCGTGTTCTTTGCAATCATGTGGAGTATATTTTAGGAGAAATCCTATTTTTGCTCTGTATATGGATTAAGGGAAAGAGATTAGCTACTTAAGAAATTATCATTAGCTTACAGTAAGGTTTTATAGAGTGTTAATGCAACTATGTGGATGTCTGTATCAGCTCTACACCTATTTAGTTACTCTTCGCTTGAGAAATCAGGGTTTAGTATAATTATAAAAACCTCTCGATTCAAATAAGATTGCATATTTAGACAATCTTCGCCCAATACTTCGTAACCCTAGACAGATACTATGCCAGGACATTGTTTTCTTCCTTGACTTCTCTCCTATTATTTTCTGTATTTTCTTATCTTTGCTTGTTTTTGTTCACACACACCACATTCGATCACTTAGGCTATTTTTCGGGTTTAGGGTTACTACTAGTATTCACTTTCTTCTCGACACTCTGCTTTTATGCACACTTTATTACGCGATCGGCACGTACACTTGTGTCTCTATTAGTCACACCATATTGAAGAACTACATGAGCATCGTCATAACTTGCCGCCATATCTCCAAGTACTCCATACCACCTACGCAGTCGCGATAAGTGTCATGGTTCAATATGGTATCAATCCATGTAGATATCTTGAAGCTCAAATGCAATGATTGTGTTGAAGTCTCTAGTGTTTATGCTCATTACTAAGTGAGTATGCGGTACTAAGACATGTGCTTCAGCTCCTGCCCAATAGGTTCCATAATACGTTGGTCCATCAGTGTGGAGCTTGGGGTTCCTCGTGATACCTCCCAAGCTAAATCTTGCTCATTAGCAGCATTAGCAACAACAGTAACTCTAGCTGCAGCAATAGCTCGAGCTTCTTCTTCTTTTTCCCTCCTTTGCTCCTCCTCCAAGAGGTATCTCTGCACTCTCTATATTCTGGCCCTCAATGAAGCTAGTCCTCGTTGATGTTTAGATGCCATGGCTCTCACAACAATATGCAAAAGTGACTAGCTCTCCACTAGCTCCCCACATGATTGGAATAATAGAACACATATTCAGTTTTCCTCAATTTAAAGCCAACCCTAACAATGTAGGCCAAGTAATTTACAACTCCACTTTGCAAGTAGGGGGTCAAAGAGTTTGTCAAGTCACATCGCTTTACTGAGCTTCCATGCTATAGATAGCATCCAATAACTCTTCACATCGAGGCACGTATCCCAAGGCCTATTTTTGACATACGACAACATGTAGATCTCTGATTATTTTCAAAAGGATTCGGGATCCATTTTGGAATCCATACATTTATTGTTTTCTTTAAATTTATTTTATTTTAAAAATTATCAATAAATTTTAGTTTTAAAACTAATGTTACTTTGAAAGCAATTAATAATATATTTGGAAATTTTGGAAAATATTATTATTAAAGAAACCAACCAATAAATTTTTTAAAATGAATAATAAAAATATAAATTTCAAATAATATATTACTATTACATTCATATTAAATATATACTTTCAATAAATGGAATATATGTTTTCAAGGATTTTAGGGTTTTTTTTTCTCTTTTAATTTTGGGTCAAATGTATATATTTTTAAAATATTATAAAAATAATATTGATAAATACATATGAGTGCAAATTATTATGTTGCCATATGTTTTTAAAATTAAATTTATTTACAAATAAGATATTTACAATTCGTGCAAGTATTATAATTTTTATGAATATATTTAATTAATATTTTTAAATATAATTAAATATAATTAAAAATAAAATTTCTCGGTGATAATAAATTATATTTTTTTACAATTCCATTTGTACTAATCAAAAAAATCCGTTGGTAATAATCCAAAAATTCTGTTGGTGATAATAAAAAATTCTGATGGTGATGGTAAAAAATTTCCGTCGGTAAAAGCATTTAATTCCGTTTTTAGTAATCCAAAAATTCTGTTGGCGATAATAAAAATTCCGTTGGTAAAAGTGCTAAATTCAGTTAGTGATAATAAAAAATTCCAATGGTGATAATCCAAAAATTCCTTTGGTAAAAAAGTTAAATTCTATTTGTGATAATAAAAAATATTCCGTTGATGATAGCACTCAATTCCGTTGGTGATAATGCAAAATTCCATTGGTAAAAGTAATAAATTCCGTTAGTGATAATACAACATTCAGTTGGTGATAGTACCAAATTCTGTTGGTAATAATCCAAAATTCCATTGGTGATAATACTAAATTCCGTGGGTGATAATAAGAAATTCCGTTGGTGATAATCCAAGAATTCTATCGGTGATTGTAAACAATTCCGTTGGTAAAATTACTCAATTCTGTTGGTGATAATACGAAATTCCGTTGGTGATAGTCTAAATATTATGTTTGTGATAATACAAAATTCCGTTGGTAAAAGTGATAAATTCCATTGGTGATAATACAACATTCCATTGGTGATACTA
Organism: Dioscorea alata; assembly: GCA_020875875.1. NCBI lineage: Eukaryota > Viridiplantae > Streptophyta > Magnoliopsida > Dioscoreales > Dioscoreaceae > Dioscorea > Dioscorea alata. The sequence goes on along the minus strand of CM037028.1, from coordinate 1,381,656 downwards.
CCAAATTCCGTTGTTAATAATCTAAAGATTCTGTTGGTGATACTACTAAATTCCGTGGGTGATAATAAGAAATTTCGTTGGTGATAATCCAAGAATTCCATATGTGATAGTAAATAATTCCGTTGCTAAAAGTGATATATTCTATTGGTAATAATAGAACATTCCGTTAGTGATAGTACCAAATTCCGTTAGTGATAATTCAAAATTCTATTACAAATATGTTAAAAAAATATTTTAAAGCTTAGGAAAAAATTAATAATTGATAAGGACGTAAGTGTGCGTGTCGATCGCATAATAAAGTTTACATAAAATCAGAGTGTCGGTCCATAGGGAAGAAAGTAAATACTAGTAGTAACCCTAAACCAGAAAAATAACCTAAGTGATCGAATGTTGTGTATGTGAACAAAAGCAACCAAAGATAAGAAAATACGGAAAATAACAGGAGAGAAGTCGATGAAGAAAGCAATGTCCGGGCATAGTATCCGTCTAGGGTTACGAAGTACAGGACAAAGGTTGTCTAAATATGCAATCCTATTTGAACTGAGAGGTTTCTAGAATTATACTAAACCCCAATTTCTGAAGCAAAAAGTAACAGAATAAGTGCAGAGGTGATATAGATGTTCACACAATCACATTAACATTCTATGAAACTTTACTGTGAGCTAATAACGATCTCTTAAGTAGATAATCTCCCCAGTAGAGAGAAAGATTATCCCTAATCCGAATACAAAGTAGAGATGGGATTTCTCCTAAAATCCACTCAACATGATTGCACAGAGAATAGAGATTAGCTAACCCACTCGGAAGGATTGCAAGAGACGAAGTCTCCAAAGTACCCTAACCAGAGGTGTACTCACTATCTTCTCAAATGGCGGCATGTGTATGTAAGGTGGGAAATTTTCTCGTCACATAACACACCAAACATGATAGCTAGGGCTTTCGCCTTGTTTGCAACAAAGCATTCAAACACGCAATTAGATTCAAATAGAAATGATTGCAATTAAGAAAACAATTAAAGCATCAAAGATCCAACAACCAATGTCATAAGTATAAACCCTAGAGTTCAACTATGCCCAAACATCTATAAATTAGCACTTCATTCAAGCATCCAAGATACAAATATTAGGAGGAAACATGAAAGCATGAAAACCCCTTTCTCAATCATGCCAATGAAAGATCGCCGGAAAAGCCCTATGAACGCTTCCATGCACGCCACCAAGATAGACTTGATGGCTATGATCTTCAATCCCCTTGAATGTTGATCCGAATCCCCCTTAAAATTGTCCCCTTAAGTGCTAGAGATTTGTCTCTTATATTCCCTAATTTCGCCTCCAAGAAACGCCCAATTGAAAAGTGTTCAATCCCAAAAAAATCCTCATCAGTTCTATTTATATCCGACTGCTAACAGGATGCTTACAGGCATAAGGACGTGGTCGTAAGGGAGCTGGAGAAGATAGCCGTGAACCTTACGAGAACACTTACGGTCGTATGTCACATCCGTAAAGTCTTCTGTTTGTGTTACTATCCAGCTTACGGGCGTAAGCGCTGGACCATAAATTTTACTGTGCTACTTCTTGCGATTGCCCTTACAAGCGTATGATGTGGTCATAAACTCCTCTTAATGGTTCTTACAAGCATCCTTATGGGCGTAAGCCTTACCCGTAAGGTTCTCTGATATGGCTCTAAATCCTCCCTTACGGGCATAAGCATGTTCACAAGGTTCTCTAGAATCTACTTACGGTCATAAGGTTGGCCGTAAGCTACCCATAAGCTACCCAGTTTGCCCTGTTTTTCTTCAAATGATGACGAGAGAGCTTCAACTTCATCGTTTAAGGTCTGAAATTCTTCGTTTAGCTCTCTCTCTCTCTTCTCTCTCTCTCTCTCTCTCTCTCTCTCTCTCTCTCTCTCTCTCTCTCTTCTTGCAATGTTGCCCTTAACCTGAGAATGCGAAACACACTAGGTTTAACATCAAATTCCACAATATGATTCTAATACATGCCGAATGAGTGTACAAAGTAATATAAAATACATGTATATTGTAGACTCATCAATAATGTTGACAAACAGAATTCTAACGTAATATATCAATGATATTGAGTGAAGGAATAAATATGTTGATAGCGGCCAAATATAATATTTCGTCACTAATGTCTTCATAGCGGCCAAATCCTTTCTATTAGAATTCTATCACAAATTCCGTTGGTGATATTAACTTCACCCAAAGAAAAATTTTGTTGGAAATATTCCGTCTTTCATGCCTGATACTTATATTTTTTTTTGTAGTGATATTGAGTGAAGGAAGAAATATGTTGAGGCAATAACTTAACAACTATGAACATGATAAAGCATTAATAAAGTTAGTGGCATTAATAAAGTTAGTCGAGCTGGTTTTCTTAACTATTGAAAAAGATAGGTTATAATTCACAATAAATATAGATGAGCATGAATCACACACTCTGTACATTTATGCGCATGTACATAGCAAATTTACTAATATATTTTAGTAAAATTATATTTATTTATATATTTTAGTAAAATCATATTTATTTATATGCTCTCACAAAACATTTATATTTACTCATAAGAATATGGTATGACTAGTAGTTTAATTTTTTATAAAAAAATTTTTAATTAATTTTTCATTAGTTTGTAAGAAAACAACAATTTATAAAGAAATAAACAAAACCTGTGTTTACAAAGCTTTAAGCATATTTTTTCCAAAGTTACACAAACAAATAATATGTTTTTAAAAAAATTACAAATAAGTTTTAAAAATCATTATGACCAAAAGACCGACATAAAATTGTTATCTATCTAATCCAATTTATAGGGAAAGAACATCCTAATTTCATTCCTCAACAACCTAAGCACGTACCTTTTTTTTTTTTTTTTTTTTTTTTTTTTTAAAGAAATAAACAAGTCATTATGTTTATATAACTTTCGGACAAAAAAAAAATTGTCTCGGTCCATGATCCCTCATCACTCAGGAGCACATTCTCATTGTGAACAATTTAAAATAAAAAAATTAATAAAATAATAAAAAATACTTACTTGTGAATTTTAAAACTTCAACCATAACATAATTGACAAATCCAAGATGTACTCCTATCTGTATACGGTTTGAATATGTGTACTTATTAAGCATGCTTAAAACGAAGTTATGAATTGATTGACAGGTACAATCCCAATCTCGTAATTTTGTATTTTTATAATTTTATAAAAAAAATAATTGAAATTTTATCTGATTTTTCTAAATGTATAGCAAAGGAAATGACTTCTTTTTTTTTCAAAAGGACTTTTGCAACTAAACTCTCAGGTAAGTCACTATTTAACAACAACATCAAACCCAAAGTAAGAAGAACATAGAGCATGCCTCAACCACACAAGCACGGAACAATATGGGAAAAAAGCATATTTACTTATTTATATATTCTATTCCTCTCACCCAAAAATGATATTCCTTTTCACTGTCCTCTTCAAAATGGATGGACCGCAACTAAAAAGTATTTTATAGCATTAAATTTTTTACTATTAACATAGGCAAATAAATTACAATTATTTATATAATAGTATTTATTCATATATACTGAAAGTAGTGTATAAGTATTTTCTATATATATAAAAATTAATAATTAGAATTATTCATTTAAATGATTCAGGTTTTCACTACTTGGATCAATATGATGTTTCATAAACAATACAATAATACTATATTACCCATTTTTCAAACATACACAAAGAATTATGAATAAAAAAAGAGTTTAAAAGACTTTTGATCCTCAAACAAATCATTATTTAACAACAATCATTAACATAAACTCATGATCATATTTACCTCTAAAACCCCTTCAAAATAAATAAATAAATAAATAACCATTTAGCTCCCTGTAATTTGTCTATCCTACCCTCAAACAAACAACTATTTAACAACCACCTCAATCCCTTCAAAGTTCAAACCCTCACTACCAAAAATGGAACTAAACAAACACCATGACATTGAACATCCTCCTTCTCATCATCATCATCATCATCAACAACAACAACAACAACAAAACAAACACACTTGCCAAGAATCATCCTAAGCTTCATTCTCCTCTTCCTCGGAGCCGGCGGCCCATTCCTCCTTCGTGTCTACTTCATCTATGGTGGTAGCCGGAAATGGTTCTCAAGCTGGCTCCAAATGGGAGGCTGGCCTGTGCTTCTCCTGCCTCTTTCCTTCTCATATCTCCGGCAATACAAACAAACAAAAAAGGTCTCATTTTGCATGAGTCCTAAGCTCACTTTGGCTTGCTTTCTTCTTGGCCTCTTCTATGGCCTTGACTGCTATTTGTTCAGCTTCTCCTCCGCCTACCTCCCTGTCTCTACTGCTTCCATCCTCTTCTCCACTCAACTCGCCTTCACTGCTTTCTTCTCCTTCTTTATTGTCCGTCAAAGGTTCTCATTCTCTTCCTCTATATATATATTTATATATTGCAAGAGTCTAATTATATATACTTAATATTAGTGTTCATCTTCATCATCAGCATACTTGATTGGTATTCCAATATAAATATGTATAGTATTTCAGTATATTTCTGGAGTCAAATATTTCACATTAGTGTTCATCTTTAGTTGCTGATTTTTTATCATATATATCTTCTTAGTCTTTCTCATAATCCGCTCTTCTAATATATGTATATATATATATACATATAATAACTCTTTTTTTCCGCCCAAGATTCTTTTTTAATATAGGTTTGAAATTAATTTCATGTGTTATTATTGTATGAGTGTAGAGATCTGTGATATTAATATTGGTTAACATGTTGGAGCTGAGACCGGAGATCTCTCCTTCTTCTAATGGCTGGAGAAAAGAGTGCACCTTTGGTGCAAGTTCACAGCGCACACACACACACCTTCTCTTGTTCATTCAACGTATTAGAGAGAAACATACAACCAAAAGGTACAGATAAAATTAAGGTGATATTAACCTTTGAGAGATAAACTAACATGTTACTCTGTGACACGTGCAAAAGTGAAACTAAAAACAAAAAGTAACATCATTAACGAAAGCCATCCTTTTTCTTTCCATACTGTGTACACGCACAGCTCCATGCACATCCAATCGTCTCCATCATCCAGGCTGGACGACATCCAGCAACTCATAACTGCATGTTAAGAGTACTAGTTCATATATACATATATTTGTACATATCCATGTTCATACATACTACTTGTACATCTCTAATACCATATTAGGTATTAGAAGAATAAAAATGATTTCATTTGGGAAATAGCCCAATAAATAAATTGTGAGAGGCCGGTCTACTTCAGTGAGACCCAAAACATAACTCATCACAAACTAGGTAATATTTTGCTTAGTCGCACATTAATTCGCACTCCCCCGGAGTCGAACCCACTACCTAAAATTTTTGTCTCACTTAAAGTGAGCGTCAATCACCAATTGATCCCTTCTTTGTGAGAGACTGGCCTACCTTAGTGAGACCCAGCTGATCAATTGGTAAGAGGCGTTCACTTTAACTTAGGTCGCAGGTTCAACTCCGAGGGAGTGCGAACAAGCAAAACAATACCTGTCTTGTGCAGAGTTCTGTTTTAGGTCTCACTAAGATGGCCCGGTTTCTCACATAAATACAAGAGAACCAGGCATGAGGAGCATGTTTGAGTCCATAAATAATCCAATGAAACATCATGAGGTTGTTCTTCACTTTATTCGTCATCATTATCTTCTTGGTAGTTTTTTCCTTCCATATGTTACCTCCACCCACTAGCTTACTGATTTTTTCACTAATGCGCATACTATTTTTCGATTTCAGTTCTTTGTTGGCAAATTCTCGGTATATGACCCACCATGAGTTTGAAGGAGCATGTTAGAGAACTAATTCATACATATGTATACTTGCATGTGTCCCTCTTCATACATATTTTTTGTACATCTCTTGTACCTATTTATTGGGTTGTTGCCCTAATGAAATCACTCTATTTCTTCCAATATCTAACAATAACATTACTGAGCTTCCATTTTGATGACAATTTAGCTCCTTCAAATAATATATATATATATATATATATATATATATATATATATAACAAGAGAAAATTAATTATAATTCAATTTTTTTTCTTGTTAAAATAAAAAGAAAATTTATATTACTTAATTGGTGCTAATAATTATAATTAATGTTGTGATAGTCCTCACAAGAATGAATTATAAAAATAATATAATATGTTTGGTATATAAACAGATTTACTGCATGTTTAGTGAATGCTATTGTGCTTCTGATGATGGGATCAGTGGCGCTTGGGCTGAGAGCTGACGGTGACCGGCCGGAAGGAGAAAGCAACGGCGAGTACTGGATGGGGTTTGTGATGACGGTGGGTTCGTCGGCGTTGTATGGGTTGATCATGCCATTGACACAGTTGGTGTATGAGAAGAGTAAGCAAAAGATGAGCTTTGCTTTGCTCTTGGAGGTCTCTCTAGTCACTGATTTTTTTGGTGCTGCTGTTTGTCTTGTTGGAATGCTCATCAATAATGATTTCCAGGTCAGATAACTGAGCCTCTTATTTCATTTTATTATTATTATTTTTTTTTGGAAATTTAATTTTGTGGTTTTTGAGGGTGCTTTTTGTATAAATGCCTTTTAAGTTATATATGTACCTAGTTTTTTTTTTAATGGGTATTTCTTGAAATTTTTATTTTGATTTTGATTTTTCCAAAAGTACTGTTTTTAAAATTTTCGCTATATAAAATTAATGAATATTATTTTATTTTATTTTTTTAACAATGTAAATAAGAAACCACAAATAAATACATATATTTTTGAACTTTTGATTTTCTATGTGAGAGTCAAATACTTTAACAGTCTAATTACTGTAGTAATTATATTATTTTAGTTTAAAAAATTTACACTATACTTAATAGCATCTTAGCTTATTGACATTGGATCTCTTACATTAAAAATTTACGATAAAAATACAAATATATTAAACGGTATGCCGACGAATAAAAATGATGTGGTTGGTTGTTTACTTCAACTTTAATAGTGATATCTTCCACAATTAATCATGCCATCCCCAACTTCAAAAACACACTAATCTATTATTATGTGTCAAATAATTCCTAAAAATTAAGATTAAGACACGCCAATGATGTCATCAACAAGAATATGAAACTTTGCATACAAATTTATACTAATTAATAATTAATAATTTTCTTATAAATGACAAATATTTATTAATTTTTATATTTTGTCTAAAAAAATATTAGTTATTGAATATATTCATAATCTTACTTGTTCACTACGAAAATTAAGTGTATATATCTATATATATAAATGCAGGCAATTCTGAAGGAAGCAAGAGAGTTTGGGCTGGGAGAAACAAAGTACTACATGCTGATAGTATGTGATGCAATACTATGGCAGGTCTACAATGTTGGAATACATGGTTTAATTCTCTACGCGTCCTCGGTGCTCGGCGGAATCGGCGAAGCTCTGCTGGTTCCACTGGTGCAGGCCTTGGCCGTAATCCTGCTCGACGAGAAGTTCAACGAGCTGAAGTGCCTCGCCCTTGCTCTAACCATATGGGGTTTCGCTTCGTATCTTTACGGAGAGCATCGACAAACCATGAAGATAAAGAAAATGAAAGAGAGTGTTTCACTTGAGTTACCTGTTCCATAGACCACTCATGTATGCATATGTCTTTGTTCTCCAAAATGTAATGCCATATACATGTCCAAATTCATCTAAACCATTGATCTTGAACAGACCAATATTATCACATTCTCTGAATTGGGTCTAAACAAGAAATAACCAAGTGAACTATGAATCAACTTTTCACTAGTGGATACACAATTTATAACTGAAAGATAACTAGTGTATACAGAAAAAGACAAGTAAATGAAATTCAGTATATAAAACAAGGAAAATGAAAACATTGCTCAACTGACTGTCAACAAAGACAACTAGTGGTTACATTGATTTCAAACTGACAGAAACATCATGAAAATTATTAGTAGGGCAAGCAGATTTGCTATCAAAACAAGTAAAAAGAAAACATAGCTGAAATGACCATCAACAAAATATAAGTTGAGAATATGTAATAAGATATAGAAGAGTGGGTAGAGAAAAACAAATACAACAATTCTCTGTTAAGTATTTCATAAAAAGAGGGTATGGTTAACAGATAGTTTCAAAGGAATTCTCCTTTAGTTGCTGTGAAAGATATGTTGTGATACTAAATTGAAGTAGAACATAGATGGTTGAAAAAACCCGAATCTGCTAGAAAGGGATTTACAGATGAACTAAATGTATGAAGCTAAATCAACACCGCTATTGATTTTCGGATGATTACTGTCGAGGAAAAGCCGTCTATGACAGTCAATTCAGGTTACAGAGACCACTAGTCTTCAAATAGCAGCCAAAATGTTAGAGAAAACCCATAGACACATACCTTTGATTGTATTTTAGTATGCTTTGTGAAGTTGGCATGACAGAAAAGATGCACTCAGCGTATTGATCCCGTCAGAAACTTGACAAAGTATTTCATCACACAGAAAAGAGTGGGTGTGGAAGTTTGTATCTCATTGCAACAGCCAAAAGCAGGAACAAAATTCAAATTATATCCTTGAATGAGAAGATGAAGTAAACAGCCACCTAATCTGCATGACAGAAATTTGACTATAATCTTGTGTGAAGGCACTTTAGGTCATGCTTTTGCTCAGCAGCAGATGGATCAATAGTAAGAAACCAATGCCAAGCATGAATTTGGGGCCGATTAGATAATCAGTGATTTGCTGCCACCTGTAATGTTTAACCAGTAGATAGCTGCTGATCAAGCCTGTTATTCATTTCCAACATATCCATTGTGTTTAGAGACACATGTTACAAGAATTTGACAATTCAGCTACAAAAGGAAAATATAAAAGATTGTTTTAAATCCTTTCTGTTCGAAAATGTTAACATAGCATATCCTTTACAGTGTGATATTGAATGAATACAAATATGGAATTATGATATGAGGCAATACAAAATCAACAATAAATGCGAATCATACGATTTACTTGAAGATTTAAACCCATAAAAATATTACAGTTAGTTTGTGTATTTCAATCAAGATTTACCAGAGGGGCCAATATACAAGCTCAAGTTCAGAGTGAATTTTTTAAGGCAGCATTTTTAGAGGGAAAATTAGGAATTTTTGAACTATACCAGTGTCTGTGGGATATGGAATTAACTTGAAGTGTTAATGTTATTGAGAGTTTACGCCATGTAGACACTTCTAGAGAAACCAAGCAGAAGAAGATCTACAGATGAGTTAATTTATAAAGGGAGAGGGAGAGGGAGAGTGAGGTTCAGTTCAGTAGCTTAATAATGAGCTGATGAGTAGCATGCATACTCAAAAAGTGGAATGGAAGAAAAAGCTCTAATAGGCAAGACAATGAAATAGAGAAAGAATTATCAGTTACTGAGAAACTATATTGGTGGTATTTGCAGGAGAAGATACCAAATTCACAACAAAATAAAAGAAAATACATAAGAAATACATGTCGCACTTCTAGAATGAGTAAACCAAGATCAATCAACTCCATTAAAAGCAAAGCTTTCATCACATTTAACTGAGAGTCTGTTACCATGTTATAACTCTTACTGTATCTAGATCTTAAAAATTGATCATGGAATAGGTTCTTCATTAATCACTATGGTGAATACTTTGCATATAAATTTAAGTTCTCACAGTTCTAAAACTGTTTATGTGATGCTTTTTGTCAAATCAGTGAAATCACAATTAACATAAATGATTTTATTTCAAAATCAAAATCAGTTGAAAGAAAAGAAACAAATTAATTTGAAGACACATGAACTCACCAATTTCCATCTGCAAAGCCATTGTTTTCTTGAATAACTTCTTCTTTGGCAAATTCCTCCATTAAAGCTCGCTGGCGTTCATTTAGTTTACTAAAGAAAATGAGGAATACTTGTATGAATAAATTCTCAGACATAAAAATCCACCAAGGAAACAACCAAAAATTACTGTCAAATATGGTGCAACTTCTAGAAAATAAAATTAAAAAAGAAAAGCTTGGAATAAAATTTTAAAAGGTAAAATATGAGATCAAAAGAACTCATTAAGGAATAAATGTGCTTACGAAGGAAAATGTACACGGAATCTCACATACTGATCCCCGTGATCTACTAGGCCTATTCTCTTTGGCAAACCTGATAACCAATGAACTTATACCAGCTAAAAAAGGAATGACAAAACAAAATTTTAACAACCAAGTAGAGAATACCTCTTGCTCTTAAAACCAAAAGTTGTCCAGGCTGAACTCCTTTGGGTATCTGGCAAATAAAATGATCCCAGATTATTAGACGCCTAACTTTCTTGCATGTCATCCATACAACGAGCATCAGGTATGCACCAAATAGAAGAAGGAATTTACTTATCATATAGTTTGCTTCTATTGCTGCTGCAATAATTAATATAAAATATATTTAAGCACTAGAGAATAACAAACCTAGAACCTCCATACCTTTACTTCTGTTTTCCCAAACAAAGTTGGTACTTCAACCTTGCCTCCAAGAATAGCCTAGAATAAAACAAATCAAGAATCAGAAAAGAACTTGCCAATATCTTTCATCATGTTACTTCATTACTTACAAACGCATATATCACTAAAAGACAATAATCAATACTGACATTATTCTCTATACATAGTAACCAAACTTACATAATTGGTGATAACAGACAACCGAAAGAAGAAAATCTACAAATAATGTGTTTTTTTCCTAAGCTAATCTAGAAAACAATAGAAACTACACAAGGTTGATCATGCAAGGATAAAACAAAAAAAGAATTTGGAGTACTGTTTATATAAGGGTGAGAAGTTGTTACATATAAGTATATAACAGTAAACATATGGAAGAATATGATGGGACATCATCACTACCGTCACATGTTACTGCAAATTATCTCATGTAACACAAGCTCATGAAGTAAAATTTCTCAACAAGGATCATTTACATCTGTGAAGCTGATATGAGAGTCCACATAAATATCAGCACCATCACGAACGAAAACAGGATCCTTGGCTACCTGAAGCATAAAAGGCAAAGAAAGAAGAACAAATAGAAGAATTAGACCAAACAATCAACATATTGGGCAAACTCACAAATAACAAATATGATAACCAGCATATCATTCTCAAAGTCCTAATTACAGAGCATTAAAGCAGACATAGACAAAGAAGAGAACAAAGAGTCAGGGCTTTGCGCATAAGATGAAGATTATCATTACTTTTACGAGATGGTAGAAAATGAATTCCCTTGGCAATTTGACAACACTGAAAATTTCACTGACCTATCTGGTTAAGAGCTATATGCTCAAGACTGTATTATTGAAAGACAAAGGTATAAAGGTATATAGGTGAAACTAGCAAGAATTATAAGAAGGCAAACAATAACAAGGAAAGAATAAATAGAAATAGATACTCGTACCTGCATCTTAATGTAAAGGTTTCCCGGATGGACACGTCTCCCACCACTATTTCCAGCCTTTGGCACATTAATTGTATCTCCTGAGTCAACACCTATCTCACAAGAAAAATGAACCTTGAGATCAGAATGGGCAGGATATGATAAGCACAAATAGAAAAAGTTAAAAGATTGCAAGAAATGACAATCAGAGGAACAAATTGATGGCTCCAATGCTAGAATCAAGGGATCATATAGTATAGAAATAAAAAGGTATAATTCCCTCAATAATCCCTTTACTTTCTGAAACTTACCTTTTAAGTCCCTCTACTTTAAATTATAACCAACTAAAAGGTTAGAAATTAAAGTAAAGAGACTAAATGGGTAAGTTTGGCAAAGTAGAGAAACTATTCAGGAAATCACACCAAATAAAAATATTGTCCTCAACTAAATGTGCCATTATTTAATATAATGAGCATGAGAATTGAATTGCAGTATAATTCAGTAGGCCATGGAACCACTCAACACCATAACTTGGTGACCAAGCTAAATGTAGCATTGCGGAAGAGAGCAGGTGTCTTGTCAGCAAATCAAGAATGGAAGGCAAGATAAGCTAGTTGAATGGTAGTTCCCTCACTGTCTGTGAGGTACTAAACAAATGAACAAGGATACCTCATTTTTGTTAAGTCCTACTAAAATGTATACCATGGTGTATACCTAAAATATACATAAATGTGTGTATGTGAATTAATAAAGTTTTTTAATAAATCCTAACTGCTTTCTTACCAATGCTCTAATACTGATTAAATTCTAGTTCAAGTAAGATCTCTATTAATTTGGATTAAATTCTAATCACATCAAGATTATGATTTAAAATATGAAAATGCACATTGAATTACTAAAATTTTTTAATAAATCCTAACTGCTTTCTTACTAATGCTCTAATAGTGATTAAATTCTAGTTCAAGTAAGATCTGGATTAATTTGGATTAAATTCTAATCACATCAAGATTATGATTTAAAATATGAAAATGCGCATTGAAAAAATACAGGGAAAAAAGGAAAAAGTAAAAGAAAAAAAAAATGGCAATTCAAATCAAATGATGATTTTCAAGAATATACTTCAGAAATAAATCTCTTTCATCTATAAACCCCCAATAGAAGAAAAAAAAGAGGTTATTTTTAAGGCGAGAAATTGAAGAAAAGAATGATGCAAAAATTGTCAACAAAGCTCGCCAAAAAATTGCCAGAAGTTGTCACCAAAATACAGTAATATTCTCTATCATCATCTATAACTAGATATATTGTGTATAAGAATATATGTAAGATTAATTAAAAAAAAAAGAAGGTGAAAGATGAGGAAGGGGTACAATTATCAGGAGATGAAGGGCAAAAAAAAAAAAAAAAAATGAAAGAAAGAAATTATCAATAGTTTTAAGAAGTTAGAAGGGCAAATCTGCAATTTCTGTTATTGTGACCACTTTTCATCAAGTATATGATCAAATGGTGAATTCTTCTTTTGTTTAACCCGACATTCAACATTCAGATTCTCCAATATGATGAGTAGAAATCGTGTATCAAGGTTAGAAGGTTTCACAAAAAAATTCATGAATAAAAGCAACTTTTATGAAAGTTGGTGTTTCTTCCCAACACCACAAAGCCATCACATGCGCAATATTTGTGGCACTATTGTCTTGCCACCGCAAATTGCCACTATGTACCTTATTAATTAGGGCTTCTTCTTTTCTTATCTTTGTAAAAGAAAAGTGATTAGGTCTAAAGAAGCCAAAATTATTTAAAAAGGAGAGAGAGAGTCTCCTGAAAATAGTATCATAATGGGACTAAAGTGTACAAAAAAATAAAATAGGGACTATTTGTAAATTTTGTGAGTCATCACTTTTTCCTGACTATGTTGGCATGTAAATCATCATGTGTGGTGATTACTATACATCCATACATGTAGATCCTCTTGTTTGGTGATTACAGCCTCAAGCCAAACCAATTCTTATGTAGACAAAGGTAAGTTATCATGTGTGGTGATTAAACCAATAACTCAACATTGAGAATGGAATAGTCTTCCATCGACAAAGTAGATCATTCTATGTGGTGATTACACTGATTACTCAACATTAAGAGTGCAGACTAAAGTCTCTGTCGGTATGTAGATCATCTTATGAAGTTCTAATTACAGCCTGAAGCTAAGCCAAGTCTTATGTTGATAAAGGTAGACTATCCTCTGTGGTCACATGAATAACTCAACATGAAGACTAAACAAGTAGCATTACATTGGAAAATATAAATCATATTGTGTGGTGATTACAATAATAATCAACATTGAAACTAAAGATTGCTAAAATCTTTCTTGTTATGTAGATGATCCAGTGTGATGATTTAAGCCTCAAGACTAAAGTCTTTTCTAAGTGTGGTGATCACACACCAACACTAGTCTCACATTGATATGAGTTGATCTTCATGTGCAGTGAATCAGTGATCATCTTGTGAACTCTCTCTTGTAACCTATTTTGTCTGCATGTAACTTTAGCCTAATTCATATTCTATATTCTGAACAAACCACATTAAATTAGTACAATAGCCAAAATTTTCTTAGCATGGCAACATATGATACACTAACGGCATAAGTATAAGCCACACATAAAGCATAAAACTTTCCACAGTACTATTTATGAAGTCTACTTTAAAAATAAGCTCAAAAAAGGTGAAAATAAACAAACACAAAGCTGCAAGTTACTACTGTTCTGGATAATTGTTGCATTAGAAAAGTGATTATTCACCTTTTAGATTATATGACATAATCCATTTTGATATTTCCGGAGTGCTAAATCAATATAGTTCTGGAAAAGGGGGTAATAGGCAAAGATGACAACAAAATACACGGAAAAGTTAAGCTAGTAATATTTCGACATCATTATCAGAGATGGACAGCTAAAATTAAGGAGATTTAACAATGTAGGATTAGGAAAAGATAATGGGACAGGAAATAAGACCTGCTGGAATAGCCACATTAATATTCTTCATGCCTTCAACCACCCCTGATCCTCTGCATAACTGGCACCCAGCCTGCGCATTTACACATATAGAAAAACAAAATTATATGTAAAAAATCAAGAAGCTTGAAGGAGATCAATTATATGTCCAACCTTAACAGTTTTTCCCAATCCTTTGCAAGCATTACATGTTGATGTGAATGGAAAAACAGTAACCTGAATCCAAGGATGAACATTATTTGGTGACCAAAATTATGAAGCCTGATTCATCTCAAAAAAATCATAATCAAATAATAAAAAAAATATGTGTGCTAACTCGCCCAGTGCCGTTACAATTTGGACACTTCGATGGCTTCACATGTTTTGGATGGCCCCTTCCTGCTGCATCATAAAATAAGAAAAATAATATACAATATGCACAGCATATTTTTTTTGACAAATAAGAACTAGACCCACAGTTATTGAGGGGCAAAGCTTAAGCTGACTACTCTGTCAGTGGTTACTTAAAATGGAGTCGTCAATATTGCAACTGAACTAAAACCGAAATATGCAAATGCAATGATAATCAAATCATATAAAATGATGAAATCAAACTATTGAACATGGTGAAATACCTAAGCAATAACCACATCAGCTGAAAAAGGTGAAATTTTAAAAAATATCATTCTATATTATGTACAGTTAAACAAAACTAACACCGTGGTATTGAGACAATTGCTAGAAACTTTAAAAGTGAACTAGCAGATGAACACCAGTGCAAACTTCTAATCTTGCCTAATAAAATCATGACACAAGCTCAACCAAACTATGAACAAATCAAATTGCATGGAAATATATTGCAGCAACAATAACACAATGATCCTTTGCTTTATCTGGCCTCATAGATTTTCATTGTGCATCTATCAAAATCATTTTTTACTGAAATATGCAAGGCTTCTTTCTAATTATCACTGCAGCTCCTTCCTGCATGTCACTGAGAGACCATTTCTTTGGAAAAACATGCAGGAATGAACATAGTTTCACTTCGCAATAGACCACATTATTCACCCATATTCATACAGTAATTTTATTATGTTATTTTATTTTGAATCCATATTGTCCCTAGCAAAATATGAGAACTAACCAAAAAAGTACAAACCTATTATTGCATATGATGGATAGGCCAAAAAATAGAATCTATAATATCATAAAAAAATTATACTCTAGCTGAATAAGACATAACAAGCAAGAAGGGCAAAAGATGAAACTGCTTGCTGAATGAGTAGCAGAAGTGGTCAGAGATTATACTAACAGCTCAGATATATATTCCTTTACAGTCCTACAGTTTTTACTCACAGCATGAATCACAAACAACTTGTGCACGAAATGACACATGCTTTGTGCACCCTTTAGCTGCTTCAGAGAAAGTGAGATTCAGCTTAACCTGTGAGGACAGATATTAAGGTGATACATACAGAAAAACATACAGGTTTTCATATTTAAATGTACATGGCAATCAACAACAAAACAGAGAAGAAAGTTAACCTCTATGTCAGGTGCGAAACCTTCACTCTCATTTTCAAATACCTGTATAGGGATGGACCATTCTTACTCAATACAAAACAATTAAATAAAATAACACCAAATCAGCAGAATGTGAAAGAAGAACAAGCATACCTCCGAGAATATTTTATAGAATGTGTCTGAGAAGGGATCCTCACGGTCACGGTGAAATCTTGCTGATTGATCAGTAGCATATTCTTCATAAGCATCTCGGAAGCCTTTTGCACCATCAGTAGCATATCTTAGTTTCTCTGCTCCCTTGGAGAAATTATTGAATTGTCATATTAATTGTCATATTAATTGACTTTTAGTCAAACTAATTTCTCATTCAACACAATAACAAAGAAAATTAAAATTGAAACACCGAAATACAAGGATGAAAACAATTATTTCAAAGAGTAGATAACAACTGAGAAGTATTAACAAACTCCATCTAATAAGCATTACTTGTCCCATATACAATTAGGGAATTACCATGTCATAGTGTGCTCTCTTTTCAGGATCTCTCAATGTCTGGATACACCTTCCCCAAAAGAAGTAAAATATTAATGACCAAAAACAATCAGACATGATAGAAAACATACTAATAAAAAGTCCATGAAGCACAAACCTCATAAGCATCTCTAACCTCCTGAAACTTTCTTTTTGCTGTAGGGTTGTTCTTATTTACATCTGGATGGTATTTTTTGGCAAGCTACAAAGTTGCCAAGGATAAAACAAATGTTTAAACCAGCTTAATCAACAACAAAGGAATAGTAGAAAATCTAGCTTATGAATAGCGCCAATTTTGTTTCAAAAGAATTTGCAACTATGGATAGTAAAAATAGCCAAAACATAACAAAAAGTAACTTAATCGCAATTCTTGTTTTTATTAATATTTAAGGCTCATGAACACTGGTAAGATTTATGAAATAAAATTGTACTTTCGAATGTATCAGCAAATCACTTAAGCTTCGGATATCATGATTCTATAGCAAATATATATTGAAAAATATATATATATATACATACAGCATGGAAAGCTTTCTTAATATCATCTTGAGTAGCATCTTTAGCAACACCAAGTATTTCATAGTAGTCACTCCCCATTGCACAAAGAAACCCTTCAATAAAAGTAATAAAAATTTTTAAAAAACAGTCTAACAGCAATGTAATACCACAGAAAAGACAAACCTACCAGTAGCATGAAAATTTCGATTAGAAGACAGCATCCAAGCTCTCAAAATACTCAATGGCCTTTGAACAGCAACCGGGTTGCCTGTGTAACAAGAAGAAAATAGAAATAAGAGTTCTTCCAAAAAGAAAAAAGGATTTTTCATCCGCATACACAAATGATCAATTTATAATCAATAGAAATGAGCCCTAAAACCCCATAAATCGTTAGATTTGGACCAAATCCATCATCCTAAACAAGATACATGGTAGTCAACGTTACGCATCCAAAGAAAAATCATACACGCAGATTTCATAAACAACATATGCTTTAGAACCCAAACTATGAGAAAACAACTGGAATTCAAGCATTGAAGAATTCAAGAATGGCATGGAGAATTACATGGTGATAGGCCACAAATTGCTCTGATAATCGTCAAGAAACCTTCTTTTCTCTTGCCAACAAGATCCAATGCTGGTGAAACCTGGCCGCTATGCTGCAACAAACGAAAGGAATCACTAAAAATGAACAAATGGAAAGCTTCTCAATCAACAAACCTTTGTGAGTGATCTTGGTGCCGATGCGAAACAACGAAATCTACGCATTTCCAGCCGGCGAGCGATGCAGAGAACCGCCGAGCAAGTGTTTGCTTGAAATCCCAACCCAACGGCGAGCATGCACTGCAGGTGCTTGATGAAAAGCGTGGAGAAGAAGAAAGGTAGCAAAATTACTTTTTTAACCCTATATTTTGCAACTAGCCCCTGATACTTTTGATTAAATTAAACCGAAGATGAGAGCTTGGGCATTCCCATGGCGGCGCTATGGAGGCGAGCTCGCTTGGGCTTTCAACCCGTTCTCCTCCAAAACCCTAGGTTCTTCTCTTCCGGCCTCTCGAGGACGGACGCAGCGGCTACCGCCGATGAAGATGAGGCCCGTGGATCACCGGCTGTCCCTGGCGACGATCTTCGGAGCCGGATCTTTCGTCTACGGCTCCCCAAGCGGAGCGCCACGGCGGCTCTCGAGAGATGGGTATCCGAAGGGCGTCAGGTATCGGCCTCCGAGCTCCGGCTGATCGCTCGGGACTTGAAGCGGTCTCAGCGCTACAAGCACGCTCTCGAGGTCAGCTACTCTCTTTATACCCTTCTATGTTGTTCCATTCGAGAGCTTCATCTCAATACTTTTGATCTATTGTTAGTTCTATTTAAATTCATTTGACATTCATTGTTTTAGTGTTTATCTTTGTGTAAATTAGTTCAAAAAAAAAACAGTGAATTTGCAATCTGAATGAATTTTCTCTATTCATTTGAAAGTAGAACCTTGTGTTGTTTCATAATGAATTGGCGTTCTGAATGAATTTTCTCTTGTTAGTTCTACTTGCATTCACTTGATCTTCATTGTTTCATTTGTTTGAATGTTTGTCTTTGTGTAAATTCTAGAATAAACAGTGAAATTGCATTCTAAATGGGTTGTGTGTGTGCATTAGAAAGTAGAATCTTGGATCTATGTATAATTGATTAAAAGTTTGCAGATTTCGGAGTGGATGAAAACTCATCAGGAATTTGAGTTATTGGATAGTGACTATGCAATGCGTATCGACTTGATAACTAAGGTTTTTGGTGTCAATGCTGCTGAAGAATTTTTTGAGGGGCTTCCTTCTTCTGCTAAATCATGTGATGTGTACACTGCCCTCCTTCATTCCTACGCTGCAGCAAAATTGGTGGATAAGGCTGAAAGCCTTTTTGAAAGGATCATGGGGTTCAACTTTGTTTTGAAAGCTGTGACCTTTAATGAGATGATGACCTTGTATATATCAACAGGGCAGCTGGATAAAGTTCCTTTAGTTGTTGATGAACTTAAAAGGCGGAATGTTTCTCCAGATCTATTCACATATAATCTTTGGATTAGTGCTTCTGCTGGTGCGTTGGATATTGATGCTGTTCGAAAAATCCTTGATGAGATGGCTGAAGATCCAAGCTCAAATGATGGTTGGATTAAATTCATGAAATTGACTGACATATATGTTACTGCTGGTCATCTTGTGAGTTCAGATAACTCTCTTGTTGAGGCAGAGAAAACAAATAGTCAAAGGGAGTGGATAACTTATGATTTCCTTATTATACTTTTTGCTGGTCTTGGGAACACAGAAAGAATAGGTGAAATATGGAGGTCTTTGCAAAAGACCTCACAAAAAATGACTAGTAGAAATTATCTATGCATTCTTTCCTCCTATCTTGTGCTTGGGCAGACAAAGGAAGCTGAAGGTATTATTGATCAATGGAAGGAATCCAAGTCCCTGGACTTTGATGTTTCTTCCTGCAAAAGGCTTTATGATGCTTTTGTGAAGGCTGGCTGTTCAGACGAAGCTGAGACTCTTCACAAACTGATCCGAATGAGGAATTTTGAGTTTTGAGTGAAATGTATTTGCATGCCCTTCTAGTGCAGCATTTGTTTTGAGATAAGAGAGACCACCACAATCTGATTACTTTTAGTTGATTGTGGCTGTTGTTTATGTACCATGGATGGCTAATTCTTAACTTCAAAGCCGTTTCATCAATAATTTCTATGTGCCATTTTTATTTTTGATATCTTGTTCTAAATTAATTTTATCTCACAAGTTGTTTGTTTTTTGAAACCTTATATCACAATTAATTGCATTTCAGACCTGTCATCAAAATGGTACACAATTTCTTAGTTTTGATTTGAATATGAGATCAAACATGATGATGTTTAAGTTGTGTTTTCGTTATGTCAAAATATTAAAAACTAGTTACCTGTTATTGCTGCATTGCTTCATAATTCAGGTCTTGTCGACCCTGTATGTATCTTACATTTCTGGCTGCAGTTAGTTCACTCAGGCATGGTTCTGCTACGTTAAATGATTATGCCCAATCATGCAGATTTTTACATGGATGGAATCTCTGAGCACCTTCAATATATCAGCAACTGACCATGCCACCAAGCTGGAGTTGATTACCAAAGTTCAAACTGTTGCTGAGGCTGAGATGTACTTTGAGAAAATACCTGACAGTGCTTCCAGGAAGGCTGCATGTTTTCCTCTGCTTCATTCTTATGTGAAAGAAAGGGACTTGGAGAAAGCCGAGACTTTCATGGCGAAACTGCAGTCTTTAGGCTTGCTAGTAAATCCTCACCTGTTCAATGAGATGATGAAGCTGTATATGGCTACTGGTCACTTTGAAAAAGTCTTTTCTGTTATCCAGCATATGAAGCGCAATAAGTTCCCTCTAAATGTTCTATCTTACAATCTCTGGATGAATGCCTGTGCTAAGTTGTCAGATGTTGCTTTAGTGGAGATGGTGTATAAGGAGATGGTAACAGACAAGAATGTTGAAGTGGGTTGGAGCTCGTATTGTACATTGGCCAATTTTTACACAACATCTGGGTTCTATGACAAGGCTCTCACTGCACTCAGAATGGCTGAACAGAAGCTATCTATGAAGAACCGCCTTGCTTACTCTTTTATCATGACAAACTACTCTGCTCTCAATAACAGGGATGGAGTCTTAAGGCTTTGGGAATCCAGCAAAAGAGTTCCTGGGAGGATCACTTGCGTGAACTATATTTGTGTAATGTTGTGTTTGCTGAAGGTCGGTGATATTGAAGAGGTTGAGAAAATTTTTAGGTCATGGGAGCGGGAATGCAGAAAGTATGACATACGAGTTTCTAATGTTCTTTTAGGTGCATATGTTCGAAATGGAAGGATGGACAAGGCTGAGGCTTTGCATCATCATACTTTGGAAAGAGGAGGTGTCCCAAATTACAAGACGTGGGAAATTCTTATGGAGGGATGGTTGAAAACTAAACAAATGGACAAGGCTGTGGAGGCCATGAAGAAAGGTTTCTGCTTGCTGAAATTTTGTGTCTGGAGGCCTGCTGCAGAGACTGTCATGGCCATAATGAGCTACTTTGAGGAGCAGGGCAGTGTTGAAGATGCAAAGGAGTATGTAAAGGTTCTTCGACGTTTGCACCTCATGACCTTGCCTTTGTACAAGTCATTCCTAAGAGTGCATATCCAGGCTGGAAGAGCTGCCCCAGATATAGCTAAGATGATGGAAAGAGATAAAATTGAAATGGATGAAGAAAGTACAGCTCTAATGGAATTCATGTGCAAAATAAATAGTGCTGAAGTTCCATAACGATTATAATACCCATCAGATCATCGTCCTTTAAACCCCAGGAAGGCCAACTGGCTGGCTGGAATCTCCATGAACGTTGCAACCTGAATGTGCTAATTTGGTTGTTAGAAGCTAGAATGTCTGCATTTGAAAGGAGAATCTGCTATTTTTCCTTAAAACTCGCTATGGCTGATTCTTGTTCAAGGTGGAGTGGTCATCCCCGTTTTCGCAATCTGATGAATACTTAGGTACAGGCACAGGCTACTGCTGTCAACTGCTTAATATAATTGACAAAAGCAAGTAGTGAGATCTTAAAATCCTAGTAAGGTTTTGAATTAATTCTATGCACGAAGACAGTCAGTGGCTATCTAGAGTTCTCTGTTTGTTTTTTTCATCTTAATGAGGATGGATTTGCTTGTGTATACGAGCACATTTTGTCTCATGCAGAGGACACAAAGACAAGTTTTAACTAGCTCTGCAGATCACCTTGGCTTCCATTAATACCAACTCCTTACCAAAACCTTGATGAAGATACTCGATCAATGAGTTGGAAGTGATCGAACTGAAACCATTTGGTAGGTATGGCTTATTAATCAAAATTACATGTGCTATAAGAATTCGAGTATGATATATTGTCACAAGTTGTTCCTATCTCTACTTGTAATATGAACAGCAGAAATTATTCTTCGCGATCATATTCAGCAGGATTTGTTCTAGATCTGCTACCTGTTGGAATCATCACCTGTTTGCATTACTGAGTAGACTCCTTGCAAGAAGCAGGATATGTTAAATGTTTTTTGCCACATGATCATGTCTTGCAACATTTTAGTTTCTTCATATTGATTTTTTCCATCTAGCACTTACATAGTATTCACTATTCCATGCAGTTGCAAGAAGACAGGCAGCACAGATGTTTCCTCATCAAGCAACAAAAATTATTCTTCATAAATTTTCTCTAGTAACTCCGAGAAACATACATCACAAGCATTTCGTCGTTGTTATCAGACTCAATGCAAGGTTTACGGAAACAACTTTTCCAGGTACATAACTCTTCTTCTAACCTCTAGGTGGATTTTGCAGCTAGAACATTTTCACGAATTGCCTTCATGTGTGCCGCAGTTTTGTCCAGAGGAGGCATAGTCTTTTTAACAACATCGAGCTCAAGGATATCATGCATCCAGGCCTTAATCAGCGGCAGATGTTCTTCATCGACAATGGTCACTCCAACCAACTCCTCAATCATTGGAAGCCAACAAGGGATCCAACCAGCAACAATATCCACAAGCCCTATAATGTCTCCGCCGAAGAACTTCTTTCCTTGCAGGTATCCTTCCAGTGTCTTTAGATTTTGCTGAAGCTCCTCCACAGCCTTCTGCAGCTCTTCCCCGGCATTGGATATTACATCAAAAGACGAATGTAGGCACTGCAGAGACTCTCAAAGGTCAGTTACTACTGAAAATTGTAAACACATTCCCAATTACAGAATAACACATCAAACCTTTTCTTCTGCAAATTTAGCCCAGAAGCGAGCAACGGCTTTCTCATGTGGATCTGAGGGCAGGAGTGGGCAACTAGTTTTCCAAACATCATCGATATACTCAAGTATAAGAGTTGATTCGCAGATTGGTTTTCCATTGTGGACAAGCACAGGCACTTGCTTGTGGACAGGATTGTAATGCAGGAGTTGCGGACTCTTGTTCTTCAAATCTTCGTTCACGTACTCGTACTCAATGTGCTTGAGTTTCAATGCCCATTCGACTCGCAATACGAAAGGGCTCAATGTCATCCCATACAACTTCACTTCCTCATTTGCCATGCTCAATTGTTTCCTTTGTTTTCAATTTCACTTTTGTGATCTTTCTGTGTACTCTTTTCTTTCTGGTTGTGTTCTTTTTATAACAAACTTCAGCAAATTGTGTGCAATGTTTCAAAGTCAAGCCTTTGTTGATGTTTCTGGCATTTGAATGCTGAGATGTTTCCAGGTAACATCAATGGCTGCTTTTGAATGTTCAAAGTTCAAATGCTTGCCAAGTCTGGTCTTTGTGTTTGGTTTTTCTTGTCTTGTTGGTAGATTGCAACTTAATTATTTGTTTTTTTATTTAATATATATATATTGCTTTTCCATTGAAAATTAGCAAAATTAGTTATGAGCCTTTGATTTTCCAAATATTACTTGTCACCTTCTTTAATTTTATTTTATTGTAATTTTTGTTACATGTTTTAACTTGTGTTAGAATTATCCATTCAGTTGTGTATTGTATATCATTAGATATTAGATACAAGATATAAAAAATATTTTTTAAAATTAATCAATTAATTAATTAATTTATAAAATCAAGCATATCTCTTTTTAGTTATAATAAAACTTCATGATTCATTTATTAAAGTTAATTATATATTCTTCTAACTTTCTCTTACCAAAACTTCAAGGAAATAGTTCTTAAATTTTCATACTAAGCAAAATGTAAATATAAAAATTCAAACTCAAAACCATTTATTAAAACAACTTAAATTTTTAAAATTCACCATTTCAATTAATATATTATATAGTAAACATCCCAGTAGATTAAAAATATAATTTTACTCTATACAAAAGGTGACATAAACTCATTATTTTTCTTATTAGAGTATCACTTAATTAAGAATTAATTTTCCGGACAAAAATTCTTCACGGCGTCCTCTAGTGAACTCATAGAGTTCATCCTTCGGAGGAAGGGTATTTTTGACAATTTCTACTGCCGAAAAATTATCAAACCATGCATTCATCAACGGAAGTGTTTCATCATCGACGATGATGGCTCCGGTGACCTCCTCAATCATTCGAAACCAATATGGTATCCACCCGACGATGATGTCTAAGTACCCGAGTGTTTCACCCCCGAAGAATTTCTTACCATCAAGGGCTTTTTCGAGAGTCTTGAGAGCCTCTTGTAGTTCCTTTGCGGCCTTCTTTTGCTCCTCGCCGGTATTCATATACACATTAAACAGGCTTGACGAGCACTAAATAAAAATCATCGATGAGTCATTTTTATATTTTTGGAATTATTTGAATGTAGCTATATCAGCAATTTTTTTTTTAAAGATGGATAAACCGCTTCAATTAAAACAAGAACAAAGTACAAGAAGCCAAAAAGGACGTAATATAAAAACGACTATTAGATGTGATACAAACCAATAACAATACAACCAGAAACCACACAGTGACCAAAAGCAACAGAAAATAACACCAAGGGCTGCCAACAGATGTCGGCAAGGATCAAGCAAGGATTAGCTCAGTGACTGGTGATGAATAATAAAAAAAATTGAAAAATGTGAAATAGACCAGAAATTAAACCTTTTAATTTTTAAATTAGAGAAAAATAAAATATTTTTAAATTAGTAAAAAAATAAAATATTAACTCTCGTATAATTTATTTTAAAACAAATAGAAAAAAAAAGGCTTTCAAAATTTAAGAAAAAATGGTACAATATTTCAGAAAAAAAATTGTCCTTTAAAGTTAATCAAAAAAGGTTTTAATAATTTGAAATTTTATCTTGAAAAAACCTCCAAATAAGAATTCTCACCAAAATCCCAATTTTTCAAATAATACAAAAATTTCTATAATTTCAGCTTAATAACTTAAAAAGCCTCTACTCACCTTCTATTAAATAATCAGTTACAAGTTTTATTTTGATTATCTTATATAATTCTTACACTATTATCTAACATCTCAGACATCTACATGATTCAAAATATATATATATATATATATATATATATACACCCCTCCTCATCTTCCCTTGATAAATAAACAATTACAAAATTTATTTCTACTATTATATATAATTATTAAACTATTATCTAACACCTCAAATATCATACATAATTATATAAAAAAAAACCTATTTTTCGAAAAACAAAAAATAAAATAAATTTCACTCTAAACAAAATATCTAAAAAGATAAACACAAAAAAAGTAAGAAAAAAATAACAAGTACCTTCTCTTCAGCAAAGCGGACCCAAAACGGGCTTGAGCCCTCTCAAACGGATCCAGAGGCAAGATCCGAAACCCGTTAGGCCAAGCCTCATCGATGTACTCAACGATGACCGTTGATTCAGGGAGGGGTTTGCCATGATGAACAAGAACAGGGATTTTTTTAGTGATTGGATTGAAATGAAGAAGCTCTTGGCTCTTTTTGTATGGAATGTCTTTTTCATTGATGTATTCATAATCAATACCTTTGAGTTTCAAAGCCCATTCTACCCTTAATGAGAATGGGCTTGCCCACATCCCAAATAACTTCACTTCTCCCTTCTCTCCCATGTTTTTTAAAAATTCCTTTTTTTTTAATGTTTTGTTGAGGATTGGCTTTGGGGGTGGTATTTATAGACAAAATAAGGGAGGAGTGATGGGTCCCACCTTTTATTTTATATATGGATTAAAAAAAATAATGTTTGTGATGAGAGGATTATTCAAAACTAAAATATATAACCAATGCTGGTATAATGGTAACACAGAATCTAAATGTCTAGGAATTGTGGGTTAGCTTATTGATAATTACTGTTCTTGTGATTGAGAGATCTTGAGTTCGAGTCTCTCAAATTATAATTCACTTTTTGTGAGTTTTCTGTGAAAGTTCTGTGTGAGAAATACTTCTCATTCTCCTCTTTAGGATTACATAGGGGTTATCCCTGAGAGGTCATTCAAACCACTGTAACTAGTGTACCTCCATATTTGTTTGTCTTTTGCTTTGTTAATTATTAACTGTTAAAAAAAATCTGAATGCGTCAAGTGGTGAATAGTATAAACAGTGACTTATCAAAATAAAAATGAAATATATATAACGAAAAGATATTTTGATAAATTATTGTATTTTATATTTAAACATAAATTACCAATTGCTTCATTTCAAAGAGAACCCGATCAAACATTAACCCGAGAAATCTTATATAGAATATTTATTTTAAAGAGGACCTTAGGTTTTTTTTGTGTGAGATGTTCATTTGAAGATAATTCGAGATCAAACATTAAAGCTTCCGCACTTATATAAGTTTCCGTCATATGCGGGTTGCATTTAGTAAATAAATTTTAAGAGAAATTAATTTCTTTATCATAATTTATTTTCTTATTATTGTTTTAATTTTTTTTAATTTAAAAAAAAAATTGTACGCTGTTTGATTTGCCTGGTGTTATTTCCTTGAAGCTTCACACCATCACTGTCAATACACACAAAGTTCAAAGTCATGGTAAAAGAGAAAAATATATATTAATTTTATTGAAGAATAATTATTGATAGGGAACAAATCATGCATTATTGGCAGGTTTGCTTGTCAAAGTTTCCAACCACTGCAGTCTCAGTCAAATAGCAACAGAATTTGACATCTATTCATGTTGAATTAAGCAAGGACATACTTCCACAAATCAGGACCATACTTTTAATATATATAATGTTGGTAGGGTGGTATTTACAAAAACAATAAATCAGAATTTTTTTTTTTTTTTTTTTTTTTTTTTTTGACAAAAACGACAAGCGTTAAATATCAAAAGGCGCTCGAAAACCAAGACAAAAACCCTACACAGGGATATGAGTACCAATAGACCTATGGGTCATTGGTAAATCAGGACTTTTAGATTAGCTTCACTTTATTTTTAAGAGGTTATTTAGTTTATCGAATTTTATATTACTACCCTCAATAGATTATCGGGATGTGATTCTTAAATTAGAAATACTAGAAATATAATTTTTAAATTATATTAATGAAAATATATCTAACCTATTTTTAGTTAACAAAACAGTGTTTTTTTTTTTTTTTGAATAATAATAGTAGTAATATAGTTAGAACAAAACATTACCACTAGGTTACAAGAGAATCTTACATTATCAATTCTCATTTTATTAAAATATTTATAATTTAAATAAAACCATTGACAATTCAATTGGATAGTAAAGTTTGTGTCTATTTAGTGGATAAAATATTTAATAAAAATATTTATCTATTCATTATAATTGTGTCCATATCATTCAGTCCTGATTAAGATTTCAAATTATGATGTTGAAGTTATATATATATATATATATATATATATATATATATATATATATATATATATATATATATATATATATATATATAATTTTATAGCAACATTTGGTACTCGAAGAGTTGTGATATATCCATCTATATATTATTAAATTTTTTTTACTTTTTCAAGTTATTGGAGTTATTGGAATATCTTAGATTTTTATTTTTTATTTTTTTTCGGGACTGAAATAAATTATAATATTTTTTCTATTATATTATTTTAAGTCTAAAGGCCCTTTTGTTTTTGTTTTTTTTTGTGAGGTCATTTATTTATTCAAAAAATAAAAAATAAAATAAAATAAATGGAGCCTTACCTAAGGTAAAAATTTACGGAACAATCTATTGAAGATGCAAATAAAACAAGTCTTAAACTTGTTTATTTGTTTTTTTTCAAATATATTAAATAACATTATAATATAAATATGAAAGTGGTTTAATAATAAATATTTGATATTATTAAAACTTTAATTTTAATATTAAATATTTAATTTTTATTAATATATAAAATTTTAAAAAATAATAATTAAATCAAACATAATTTTTAAATAAGTCGAAAATTCTTCCTCCAATTTAATTATTTAATATTTAAAAAAACTTCTAATCTCAAATTTTTTTTATTTCCAACAAAAAATTTAAATTTTTTTATTTTTAAAATGTTTAAAAGTTGAATTTTTGGGAATTGTATTAAACTCGAGGAGTGTAATAGTGAAAAAAAATCACACTTTCATAATGTTGGTTAAGTTATCACAATTCAGAAATATAATTTTAATAATACAGTCATTGAAAAATAACTGATTTAAGTCTAAATATTAATCAATCTTATTCAAAAATTAATTAAAATAAGATTAAAATTAACATTTTAAAACTAAAACAATTTAATCTCAAAATTAATTAAATAAGATTTAAAGTAACAGTGCCCTCCAAAATGTGAAAAATAAAATTTTAATGTTCAATTAATCACTTAAATTAAAAAAATATTAATAATGAAATTTTACCAAAGTTTGAATATTTCTTTTGGTCATATAGATCGAATTAATCATTGATATGATAATTGTTATCATGCCATGTGATGTTAAAAAATTAATTTTTTTTTTTTTTTGAATAAACAAATTGTAAAACTAGATTGACCAAATTTATGTAAATTTATAGAGCATGACATAATTTTATATTTTCCTAGGATCATGCAAATAAATTATTTGCATAGGTTTTCATTCTAGGCCCTTAAGAAAAATACAAAATTGCAAATATACCATCATAAGACTTCTCCATTAATAAATAGACTCGAAAGTTTGGGATTTATGTATAAAATATTTCATGTGGTTGTTAAATTATTGGTTATTTTATTAAATTATTAAATTATTTAAAAACAAACCATTTTTCTTCAGCATTGACTTATCAATTATTTGTATAAATATGACAATCATATATATATTTATATATTTTAAAATATATTTTTTATAAATAATTTAATTAAAATAAGAAAATAATTATATAATGTGTAAACTTTATATATGAAATGTTAAATACTTACAAACACAAAGATGAGGATGAATTTTTTTTTTTTTTTTCAATCATAAGTAATACAATTTTGAGGTCTATTAAATAATGATTAATGAGTTGCAAAGTATATATGATAAATTTAATACGTAAAAATAGCATTATTTCTCAAACAAGATTGAACCAAATTTATTATTAAAAGAAAAAAATAAATAACCATCAAACTAAAGAACAAGAGCAAGCACTAGAACTAAGATTTGCTTGTCCATTAATATTGTTCTTGTGCTCTTTCACTTCATTGAGAACCCTAGCTAGCCATTTTCCCAAAAAGCCCTCATCAATCCCTACTTGACCATCTTTATAGAAGGTGAAACACTCTGCATTATCAGTGTAAGGACACTTTTGCCCATTAGGATCATTCCATGCTCCTTCATGTCTCATTCCGGCCCAATCAGCAAGCCACCGGAAAACATACTGCCCAACTCCGGCGAACTCTAACCATCCTTTCGGAAAAAACTCCAAGACACTACTATTCTTATTCATGAATATCATATTCGTCAATTGCGCACCATGTGGAGTAATTAAGACATCCGTATCACTCATTAGTTTTACCTGTATTTTCATATAATTTTATAATTAAAATCTTTTTTAAGTAAATTAAAAAATATATATTTTAAATATTCATATTAATGAGCATCAATCATCTAGGAACATCCGTAGATTCAAAATAGACTGACCTGATCACAAAATGAAAGGTTATGAGAGTGAGCAACTCTTAGCTTGCAACCATCAACCTTCCGGCACTCCTCGCCGGAGACGGTGACAACCGTGGTCTCATTCTTGAAAGACCTTGACCCAACCCTTAAAAAAAGTGTCAACCTAATCACCTTCTTCTTCCCCTTCTCCAAACCATGATATTGATCACCAACATCACAATAAGCTCTAGCTTTGCATCTCATCAAATCATACACTTTCTCCTTATTCGTCTTCGACATCCCTCCTTCATTTCTCCTAAAAACTAC
Source organism: Dioscorea alata (assembly GCA_020875875.1). Lineage (NCBI taxonomy): Eukaryota > Viridiplantae > Streptophyta > Magnoliopsida > Dioscoreales > Dioscoreaceae > Dioscorea > Dioscorea alata. Next base: position 1,351,772 of record CM037028.1, on the reverse strand, counting down.
GGCCTTCTCGAAGCAAACCGGTCTATCTCCATCGTCGTTAAACTTCTCGATCTTCACTTTCCGGCCAATGCTCACCTCCATCAAAGTCTCTAGCCATGGTGTCATTCTCAATCTTAATTCTCCCCAGTGGAACAGTACCCATCTCTCTGGCACCATGCAATGCTTGTTTTGATACCAATTCACAAATGGAGTCATGGCAGATAAGCCATGCCAGAGGTTTGTGTAGTCGTAAAAGGTTTCGGAGATGAAGGTTAAGCCGGAGAGGAGTTTAGCTCCGGCGGGGAGAACTTCTGGCCAAGTTAATGCATAGGAATTGTTAGCACCATTTGAAGGATCATGGCCATGCAAACAAAGTATTTTTCCTTTGGAAGGGAAGTAGAGATGGTGAGCTTGGTCCATTTCTTGGATGTCATTAATGGAGCTCATGAACCATGTGGTGTGGACTTGGAAAGGGTTGTGGGTGTATCTAAGGTCTTTGAGTGGGAGAAAGGTGATCATGTCTTGTAACTTTGATCTTGTTTCATTGAGTACAAGATCACATGGAGGAGAGACATGGAAAGAGCTTCTTAGGGTTAGGGTTTGGAGAAGGATGACAAGTGTGGTGATTGTGAGGAAAGTGATGATGATCAAAAGAAGGGTTCTTTGGCCTTGAGCTTGTTTTTGGTTTGTCATGCTGATCTTCATCAAAGTTTGAATAACTTGTGAATATATATATATATATTTCAAAGGTTTAACTTTGAGTGGTGTGGAAGTAGTGGGACTTTGAAGATATGAATGCATTGAGAATAGAGAATGAGTTGATTATGGATAGGGTAATAATTCAAAAATGAATATTGAAAGTAGAACATGCCAAACTTTTAGTGTTTTGCAACCTAACTGAATTAGGTTTTGTTTGAAAATTTTGAAGCTTTGGTTGATATATTTATTTATGCATTAAAATAGTGGACTATTTGATTAGTATATGTAAAAGAAGAGTGGCCTCATTTAATCCTAAAAATATTATTTTATATTTATTAGAAAATAAATATCACTCACGTACTAAGTTGACTAAGTTCATCACCGTTTTTGCTAATTCCTTATTAAGCGGGTTTCTATGCTTTTGATTTTTTTTTAATCATTCTCTTAATTATTTTTAATGATATTTTGTTTTTTTAAATATTTTCACGAATCATCTATTTAGTAAAATCATGAGAATATATAAACTACTTTGGCACCAAGTTAGGTTTAATATTATATATAATAAAGAGTAACTCCGTGTTTTAACATATTTCTGATGTTGTGTGTTTATTTTGTCAAACAAAATTATTTTAAATAGATTAACTTTAAAAATATGAAATAAAAATTAAAAAAAAACTTTAAAAGTATGAAAAAAATTATAAAAAAAAAACTACCTTGGCTGTTGACCATAATGAAACTCACTAGATTTAGGAGTGATTTACTTCCAAAAAATATTGTACAAGTGTTAATGAGAAATAAAAAAATAATGAGATAATATATTAAAATGAAGGAAGATTGAGCTTTGACACTCAAGCTTGTTCGTCTCGTCTTTATATAGATTATTGACTTTTAAAACTATTGTTTATTAATAATACATTTTAAATAGTGAATCTAGCAATTAGTCGGTGATTCATCTCTCACACAACCATATAAAGTATAATATATTTCTTTTCTATTAAATATGAAACTCTTATAATTCACAAGTATTTCAAAAAATAAAGTCTTGGTTGTTTTTAAAATTATCTAGACAATTCATGGGTTCACAAAATAATTAATGCATGGTTACTTACATCTCTAACTTGGAATTAGCATATATATATATATATATATAGTTAATAATCAATTTTTGTAGTTTCTTGAAAATATGATTACCAACTCAATAGATGGCAATATCATATTTTAAAAAAAATGATTTTTTTTTTCCTGTTATGCTCTTCAAATTCAATAAAATCTCAAAAATATCAACATTATAAAAAATTGATTGCATTTTCAAAAGTCATAATAGAATGTCTTAATTGCTTTTATAATGCTTAGTAACTTGTTTTGAAATTAGGCATATCTTTTATATAAAAATGAAAATAAAAATAATTTAAGATTATTTTTTTAAAATATAAAGTTAAAATAAAAATTTATATTTATTTAAAATAAGCAAAATTGAGTTAATTAATATCAATAAAAATTAACTATATTTACATCAAAAAACTATCTTAAACAATATTTACTTATGAACTTATGATATATTTAGCAGTTATTGTATAAGGGTATTTTAGTATAAAAATAATTTGTAATGAAAGATTCCCAGCTAATCAAACACGACAATGTTATATGCCTGCTATATTACCATCTTGTCAACCAATCAAAAATTGCACATATTCCAGTCAATATGATTTGAAAATCATATTTCTGGTAATCGTATTCTTAACGGTAATATAAGATTAGGTGAATCAAATAACCCATTTATTTATGTAAGTATAAAAAATTTCAAAAAAAAAAAAAAGAAAGAAAAAGATTGAGCGGAGTAAGGGAAAAAAAGTTTGAAGATTGATCACTGTTAGGTATGGCTCATACTAGATAATGGACAGATGTTGGAGCGGAGCAATAGCATCTCTGTCTAATTGGGGAGTTTCGCAGAAAGTGGGTTGAGGGTGCGGGGGCAATACCTTCGCAGTATGGTACATGATAAATTTGTAAATTGTACAGGGGGGTTTTTATAAATATGCATTGTATTTATAACCCTAATTGGTCTTTCTCTTTGGATTAAAAAAAAAAGTAGCCGCCGCTCATCGCTCCCGAGGACGTAGGCACATTGCCGAACCTCGTTAAATCCTTGTCTTCTTTATTCTTGTGTTTTATTTAGCCATATTTTCTCAACAATCACAACAAAATTCTCTTCATATCTTTTACAGGAAAATATTGAATCATCCTTGAGAAGTTTGCACTTTCCATCTAAATCCCTACAAGTTTTCCATTTCCTTTTTAGTCCCTCTTTTATTGGGTATTTACTTTTCATCCTTTATTCCCCAAACGGTGTTAGATGGGGTGTCAAATGGCAGTGGAAATTACCAGATTGCCCTTCATGAGTGGAGAAAGTTCCCAACCGTGCGAAATAACGAAAATGCCCTCGAAGATCTCGATAACCGCGTATAGATGGACGGTTGGATTTGCGAAGCGTTAGGATCCACAGCTGCTTTTCTTCAACGGTGGTGCAACTGTTCATCTTCTATATATCGTGGTGAAGCCAATGGAGAACTCTTTCCACGCAGTTGTCTTTCACGCGAGCATCGGCTTTCATCTTCTTCGAATATATTATTCTCCCGTTGAATGCCAGCATTGAAGAAGTTTCTCCAAGGAAATCGCAACCGAGAGGTTGGAAAACGGGCCTTCAAGCAAGAGGACGATAGTGCTATGCATGGTGTTTAGATGTTTATCTAATGTGTTTACACTTTGGATCTTTATCTCCTGTATAGCATTGGTTCCTTTTTGTGTGAAATATGACATTATCATGAAGCGTATTTGCTTAAGTTTATCATTTACTTTGTGTATCTTATTGTGTAATATTTTCATTTCTGTGTAAAATAAAGTGTTCCTATGTCCAATATCTTGTTCGTGTGTAAAATAAGTATATCGTGTTTAAGATATTGATGTGTTTTTTGCTTTTATTTTCCATAACAGAAGATGGTGACCACGTTTGTAAATGCATGGTGTTATCTTGCTCTTGTAATGGAACTGATCTTCCATTAAGGAAGGAAATGACCAAGCAGCAGTGGGAGATACTCCGAGGCACTCCTTTTGCTCATTTCATGGATGTCGCACCCACCATGCAGGAGAGAGGGGTGCTTGACGCGCTATTGCAGGTGTATGATGATCACACCCAGTGCTTCAAGATAGGAGAGAACATGCTGGAATTCAGGCCAAAAGATGTGGCACTCATTCTTGGCCTCCATTGCGAAGAAGATATCGTATCGTTTAAGTACGAGAGGGTCCAATGCAAGTTTGAGGAGACATTCCTCAGTAAAATGTATAATCGTCACCGTGATGCAATTAAAGATAACCTATTCAGGCTCGTGCGAAGGAAAGACGCGAACGATGAAAGGCGGCGAAGGGTCGTATCAAGGTCGCCACAACCGGATAGGAACATACAGTGGGAAGCAATGGATCCTTCTCTTCCTTTTTCTTCAGGTAGGAGGTTCAAGCGGGTAGTGCGGTCTTTTAGAGTCCAGTTTGCACATAGTCGGGAAAGGGATACTTTAGAAACAGTCGCTGAGGTTCCTGATCCCGATGACACCGAGAGGAGATATCTCCTACTGCAACACCTCCAAATGAAAATCCCATTCCTGAGGCCCTAGCTCCTTCCCCTGTTGCAAAGCCTACACCTGTTGTAGAGCCTGAACCTATTGTAGCAACTTCCACCTCCGAAGGTGGTAAAGTTGATACATCGCCAAGGCGCGTAACGTGTCTCACGGCTAAGGTAGACATATCTGAAGCTGGTCCCGCCAAACTATCACCGAAGAGGATTCCACCCAAGAAAGGCCCAATCAGGGCACCAACGAGGAAGACCCCACTGAAGAGAGCTCCGCCAAAAAAATCTATACCCAAGAAAGCCGCACCAAAGATAGCATGAAGTAGAAGGACCCGTGTTCCAAAAAACCAACTACCTGCGCGCACTCCACCGAAGAGAATGTTCCCACTTGACTCTAGTTCAACTGACATAATAGATACTGAACTAGAGGTCTTACAAGAAGTGGACGTACTTGTAGAATCCCTAATTAGACTGAAGAATATAACACAGGAAAACAATTCCCTTGCAATAGTATCATACGAGGGTCCACCAAAAGAGATAACCTAGAAAGTAAAGAGCCCACTTGGTTTCCTCCCACAAAAAAAGAACTATGCAGGCTTCGGGAGGTTGAACCAATTTAAGTGGGCAACCGTTACGCATTATTTGAACACCTGAGTGGACAAGTAATATATGATAACTATGTATTATCCTTGCTTTCATGTGTATTATAATTATTACTTATGTAAAATAAAAAATATATGTGTAAAATATGCTATACATGTTTAAAATAGTGTCATAGTGTGTATTATGTTTTATACTTGTAAAATATATGTTGTACCTGTTTAAGTTGAAATATATGTGTGTAATATATGATTAATGTTGAATTTTCATCTCGATTTCTTTTTCAGTTCAGTAGTGTGGAGGAATGACTGTGGATTTATATGATTAATGTTGAACTTTTCATCTCAAATTATATGTGTGTAATATATGTTTATACCCATGAAAGCATTTATGTCCTCCTCGAAGGCAAAGATCAAGTTCCCGACGAATTCATCTACGTCTTGGTCCTCATCATGCATGAACAATTACTCTCAAATCTCCTCGCATTCCAAAAATGGCCATTGTCACGTGTCCTCTGGCGCTTGCCATGCAGAAGTCGGAATCCACAACAAACCAGGCTGTATACATGATGGAGGATATCATGTTTGGCCACAAAACCGCTGACATTATCCTAATGCCAATCATTTTCAACGTCCATTATCATTTGCTGATGCTTGACTTGGAGAATTCAAAATACATGCACTACTCTTCACTTCAGTCGTCTGTGTATGACTCAAATGCCGTTGACATGGTAAGTCTTTATCAAACGCTCGGGATTCCTCATTTGATATACTCTTTACTAATGATGGGATATGATGCTTCAGTGGGATCTCTTCGAACTGTGCTTGGAGATTAATTTGGGCCACTAAAAATTTAGAGATCTACCTCTAGAGCATATGCATGACTGCCCCCAACAACCCCTCGAAAACAATGATTGTGCAACATTTTGCATTCGCTGCATGGAGCAAATTTTGAATGGAGAACAATTGGACATACCATGGGGGGACATCCCATATTTAAGATTGGGTTACGTGTCACGAATATTGCTGGATGGAATGCGGGGAAAATTTATAAAGGCTGACAATGTCACAATATTTCTAACACAACAGAGGACGCCGGCTGGGAGAAAGACGATGGCAAGGCTGGAGAGATGCAGACGAAGGCTGTCGGGGACCAATACACTAAACCTAACGCAGATACTGGCCAGAACGTTGAACCAACCACGGAGGTTGTAGCGGACGCTGAACCTTCCGTGGAGACTGCCGACGACGCTGAACCTACTAAGGAATTAGAATCAGACTATATCAAAGATGCAAAAGAAACTATAGGTGCAGACAAAGACAAAGATGCCAATTGATGAAAACATTTTCTTACTATGGAACTAAATATGCAAAAGTTTGTACTTAAATCATTTATGTATCATGCCTATAGGTAAAATCTTTATTTTTACATGTAAACATCTCCGCAAATAGAAATCCAACTTAGTATGATTTTACACATTAGTATGATTTTTCTACAGAATAACACACTTTACTATACAGGAACTGATCTTTTTACACATTAGAATCATTTTTCTACATAATAACGTCCAATCTTACACAAGAACACACATTACTACACAGGAAATAGATATAACACACATTTGCAACTAAAAGTAAACATGATCAAATATAATTCTCAGCATACACATAGAAGACACATGCATCCCTACATGTGAAGTTACACTTGCACAGTATAAATTTTCGAAAAAGGTAAAAGAACTACATAAAGGAGTTTTCATAGCTAGTCCGTAATAACTGCATTACAAGATCATCAATTATGTCCACTTTGGTGACACCTTTCACAATGTCAATCGTGGACATCAAAGGCCTGTGACTTCATCCTTTTCCTTCGCGGGCGGCCGGGTCGTTTCTTTGCCATCAGTGGCCACATTCGGAGTTGACTAGTGTCATCAGATGGCTTGTCATTGTCAAGGATTGGGTATATTGGTTTGACATATGCACGACGATACGATTCGACTGTAAAATATTCGTTAACATAGCAGTGTACATTTGTGTATGTTTGCATAGTCACGGCAGTTGCATGCTTGCATGGGAGTCCATGTACTTCCCATCTCTTGCAAGAGCACTTTCGGATGCTTAGGTTGATAGCACTGTTTTGATCGTCAACCACTTTGTAAGTGTCATTGCTTGATCAGTCCACCCGCAAATACCGACTGCCTTCAACGATTTGTTCAACCTTTTTGCGTATCTTAGGGCAAAGGAATGTGTCCCACATGAAGGACACTTTCTGCCGCTCACTTAGCATGTTCATAAGTTTAAACTTGTGCATTAACATATGAGAAACTAGTTAAGAGTTAGTAATTAACATAAACATAATTTGCTACACATGAATTTGTAATCATACATGGCAATTCACAATTTTACCCATTAACGTTAAATACTGCACAGATTTTGGAAATATTATACATGTACGTAATATCGCATATAGCAACTTAAAATAATACATAGAAAAACATTATTTTACACATTAACGTTAGATATTAAACATGTATTAAAAATATTGGTGAACAAGTATTTCTACACATGACCATTGTTTACAGTTGATTATTTTACACATATGGTTTTACACAATAATGACAATTGTTACACAGTACTGTTGATTAGTACACAGTAAACACTGAACTATAGATTTAATCTTACCGTATAGAATCGACCATGCTCGTTACCGGTAGATGTCTTGCCTTTTTTATACAGGCATTGAAAGACTCCTCTACATTCGAGTGCATCTTTCACCACCGCATACCCTTGAATAAATAGTTACACCAATGATTAATGTCAGACTTATGTAACAACCAATCATGTGCATTGGCCGATATAGTTGTAAGTTCATTGACTACATCGTCAAACTCTTTAGATGTGTACACGTACGTAATTTTCACGATTACTGCCCAACATTGTCCTTTTAATGATTTCCCGAGACTATCGTTAGCCTTTGACACGCCCCGAAAGTGCACGGGTTTGTCAAAGTAATAAAATTTACCCCGGTGAGTCGGTAGTCGAATCCACAGGGAATAGGGAGTTAAAATAAGAGATTTTACTATTTAAGCTATGTGGAGTATGGAAAGATAAGAATAGAATCGATGAGTGAATATGGAAGCAAATATAATAAAAGACAAGAAATTGAATAGAAAGATGGAAGATAAGAAAGTGCAAGTAAAAGAGAATAGAGAGAAACTGGCAATGGATGAAATAGGGTATCCGGACAAGCTACCTCTAGGATCTATGCTTCTAGTGCAAGACGATGCTATTATACTTTCCTATTGATGTCAATTGAGTCGAGAAAATCCTTAGATACACGGTCCCAAACCTAAGGACAACCGTGACTAACCCCAACATTATGCCCCGGTTTTATGATTCACGTCAACCCTTCACTCTGTCGCTGGCACGACTAAGCCCCAGGGGAGTATATCTACCTAAACCTCACACTACGTGGGATTGGTTTAAGTTCTAGGGACTCCTAGTGGTAAAACCTGTTCCTATGTGTAGTTCTAACCCTTTGGTCCAGGTGGAAGAACCCTAGTCTAGATTAAGCCCCAGTGCGTAGGATTCACTTCAACCCTTCACTCTGTTACTTGCGTAACTAAGCCCCAGGAGAGTTTATCTACCTAGCACTTCACTCTATCTTGACCGCTAAGAAATCAAGGAAACGAAGGTAGGGAGAAACCACATCGTAGGGGAAAGGGGACACTTCGCTACCTCACGACTCACCCTCTCAACCCTCTTCAATCTTAAATAGTCTAATCCTATAGGAGTTGTCACACCTCCAAAGGACAACCTAGATTGTTCTCAATCCTAGTGTCACGTCTAAAGGAAAACATTAACAAGATGAAATTAAGATCGAAACTCAATTTTTATTCATCAATAATGGAAAAGCATAATAACAATGTCAAAGAAACATAATAACCCTAGAGTTTACAAGTCCGAATACCCACAAGGGGTTTAGCTCCTCATGGAGCTATACATGTTCATCAAAATATGAAAGAAAACACAAAGTAAAGACATCAATGAAATCCCCCTTGCGTATGGTGTGGCCATGGTCTTGTGCGGCCGCCGGACGTCGGTGATGATGCCGATGACGCGCTCTAAACCTCCATGAAGTCCTCTCCAAAACCCTAGCCGCACTCTCCAGAAGTTGGGGAGAAAGATAGGTCCAAAAAAATATCTCAAAAATCTCCAAATCGCTCTTTATATTGTTGAGTGCGGTTTTAAAAATCGGACTTATCGGGACTTCACACGGCCGTGTGGAATTTCCACACGGGCGCGTGAAGTTTCTGGCTTGCTGGAAAATTAATTCACACGGCTGTGTGGAATTTCCACACGCCTGTGTGAATTCTCTGGAATTCTGAATTTCGGCCGAAGATGAACAGTAGCTTGCTGCAGTGCTGCTACAGAAATTGTCCCGAAACGCTCCCAAATTCGTCGTTCTTCATTGAGGCCGTTGAATTGGGCACACAATCAACGGTAGATCGTGTTGATTGCTTCAAATCTCCTAATTGGTGAAGTTCTCCTTGTTAGCATGAGTTAGACTTATTGTGAATGCGACTGCCTTTGTGCCCCTTCAAAGGAGGTTGGCACACACTCACAAGTCTCTACTCATGCCGTGCTCCTTGCTTAGTCCAAGAATCTTCCCAACAATGGCGAACACGATCTAACTTCGTTCCTTTCCTTCACTTTATCTTCATAACCCTACAATGCACAAAAGTAAACAAATGCACACTTTTTAGTGATAAAATCTGATTAAATTAATGCTCATTGCAAGATAATAACGCTTTGCATTACTATAACACGAGCACTTATCAGCCTTCATGAAATTGGCCTCCAAATGGCGGAGGTAATAAACATGCGGTGATGACGGGAACACGTGCGCAATTGCGTTAACAAGACCCTTCGACCGATCTTAGATGAATGTAATAACTTCCTCGTAATCACCTTCACCATACAATGCCTCCCCGAGAGTAGCAAGAAACCAAGCCCAATTATCATCTGTTTCATTGTTAACGACAACGAATGCTACATGGAAGATACCCTCATTGCCATCTTTGCCAGTTGCACCTAACAGAATCCCTTCGTACTTGCCAAGCAAATGAGTTTTGTCAGCAAAAAGTAGTGGCCTATACCCCAGCTTGAACCCCAACAAACATGCCCGAAAAAAAGAAGAAAGGGCGTTTAAATCTCTCACCGTCATTCTCAACGATTATAAAACTGCCAGGATTCGTCTCCGCCACTTTATCCGCATACCAAAGAAGTAAATCGTAGCTACTAATTTCCTTACCATGAATGGTGGCCTGTGCAACCTCTTTCCCCATCTAAGCACACTTATATGGTAGGCGAACACCATGGTCCTGTAATATATTTTTCTGAATGTCGATAGCCTATATAATGGGCGCTCCTTGAGTTTTTGCATTACATAGTGAGAGACCCATTTTTTTGCTTGCTTTATGGTGCTCTGTTGTATCAATGCCTTCACCGCAACTGTGTGTTGCTTGCATTGTCTTCACCCGGATGGTGTCAATGTTTCCCTCTTTTGATGCATACACACACCACTGGTAATCTAGAGCAGTGCACTTAACAGTCACCCAAAGTTTATCCTTTTTTATAAACGTAAAATCAAAATTTTGTCTTATAGCGTTGCTAAGTAGGCAATCTTTGAATTGCTCTACATTGTCAAAGCGTTGACCCACTTTTAAGGTGGAACCATCAAGTGTTTGCGAAGACTGAACAATACTGAGTGCCCCCGCAAGACGATGCTGGGACAGATATGTCTCAACATCGGCATTCATACTTGCTGAGAAGGCGTCCCTGCATGACAATGCATAATACATACAATATCAATACCATGGTTTATTATACAAAAAACTTGAAACCTACACAAGAACGAGTAATGTTACACAGTAATACACATGAAGGCAATTTAATAAACATGTAAGCGATTAATTGCATAGTAACACACAAATTAAAGGTAAACGGCAATAGTTATCATTATTATTACAATGGAATCAATGAGGCCGAGTTGCCATCCGTTGACCCACTCGTGTTCTCAATGGTGATGTCAACGACAATCTTGTTGAAAGTATGATGTATATGACACATGCGTTGAAATTCAACATCGGACTCAATCAGGCAAAGCGTCTTGTACGGGTCAGGTGTCACGAACTTCACACTGACCCGAGAACTGTCCAATGCCCAACACTCATTTATGTCACCCATTATTGTTTCTCATGAACTCAATGCGGTGAATTGAAGCATATGTCCTTCTCCTTTATATCGGCTCACGGCACAAAAGGTTTTCATTGATTATGAACACTTACATGGAATTTGAAAAAGCTACAAAGGTTATCGGTTGTTACTTACTATAAAAGATGAGAAGATGAAGAACCTCAAAAAGTTTTCCCCACGACCTCTACAAAATGGAGAATAAAAAATGAGACAATAACCAACCTAACATAGCTCTTTTCTAGGCTCAAAAAGGTATACAAATACAATGAGGACAAAGAAGAATCGAAGGAGGACAAAAAAAAATGGGAGGCCTCAGCACCAAAATGAAGAAGAAGAAGAAGACTTGGATAAACAAAATGAATAGGTTGTGACATTGGTAACTTCCTTGGAATTTGCTTTTTTCTAAAAATAGATCAATCATGGTGAGAAAAATCCCTCCAATGTTTGCTTTTGAGACAATGGCAAGTTTGACATTTCACAACCAATTAACTGACCACTTTGACGGCAAGGATTGAAAGGAATGGAAACAATAAAAGAGAGACTATATGGATAATAGAAACGTCAGAGGGACTGAACAGGAAGAATGAAAATTTCCAAAGACTAAGAAGTAATTGTCCCTGTCTACCACTTGATTTTCACACTCATTTAACAAATGAGAAAAAATGAAAATAAAAAAATAGAGCAATAATAAAACTAAAGAAAAATTAAGGATGTTTTAAAGGACGGCGACATTGAAGGAGACGCTTGACCAAAAGTCACCAGTGTCTTTAATGCAAAAAAATAAAAAAAAATAAAAATAACATCATAACAAATAATGAAGTTTTTCTTGGACCTATATGCAAAAACCAAGACCATTCCTTCCTGGAAGCTTAACGTGCTCCGCAGGGATACCAAACACACCCTCGTCGTTCTTCTTTGCTTCTCCCGTTCAACGATCGGAGCTTGTCGGATTCGGATCCTCACACTGCTCCGCCCGACTCCGACATGGATCCGCAACCCGCTCCCGCCGGTGATAACCCCGCCCCCAAGCAACCCCTCGTCGACGTTGTCCCCAAATCCCTAGATCCCCCTCCTCCCAATTCCCAACCCTCCAATCCCTCCCCCAAATCCGTCTCCTGGAGCCCCGATCTCACGCAGGAGTCACCGCCGCCCATGCCGGAGGAGCACAGCCCTTACGTCTCCTCGCCACCCGCCTCGTCGGCGAAGAGTAATGCTTGTTTTGAACTCGATCTTTGTTTTTTGAATTTTTTTGGTTGATTTTTTGGGTGGTTGATGTTTAGATACGATGGAGACGGTGAAGGATGTGGTCGGGCGGTGGGGGAAGAAGGTCGGCGAGGCCACGAGGAAGGGACAGGATCTTGCGGGAAATATGTGGCAACATTGTGAGTTTCTATTTGTAGGTTTTATTATTATTTTTATGATCATTCATGGCTTTTTATATTGAATTTTGGATGTATCTCATTGTGATTGAAAATTTTGAGATGTAAGCGTTTGTTAATTGCTTCAAAAACCAACAAAATGGAAATTCATCAACCTTTTTTTGTGCGGAGATGCGGTGGGTATTGTCATGTTGTTTATTAGGGACAAGCAGTCAAAGGTTTAGAGATGGTATTGGATAGGATGAAACAAATTAGAGTTGGTAATGAATCTGATGGCTGAATACAAATGGTGGATTCTAGGGTTGTCAGTGCTCCGAAATGAGCTTGTTTTTGTGTAGCAGGAATGGGTTGCAGTGGGAAAGATAGGGTTGGTGTTGGTGAGTCTACTGTCTCTATGGGGAATGGTGGCCTATTTCCACTAAGATTATATTCCTTAACCTAGGTGTGTGTTTGTCTTCTAGAGTTCATGATTTGAATATTATTATATCCATACGCTTTGCGAGGAAGGTGATAAGAGCCATGTGATAGAGAAGCCACTAATAATATTTCTATGATGAAATCATAATAACATATTGCTTCATAAGAATTATAACCAATCATAAATAAGGAGAAGCAGATTATTTAGGCTTATAAAAACATTAGTAAGGTCCTAAGGTTTCATGAGGACAATTTAAGCTGATGAACAAGATCCAATTACGGTTCAAAACAAAAATCCAATTACAGGGCTATAAAGAAAGCAAGGAGAGTTTAACATCCTTGGTTCTGTAACCTAACCATTCTAGGCTTACGAATTAGAAAGTGAAGGATTTAGAGTTCATTGGCTAGCACTTGTGTGGAACTTCCTAGGCAAAGTTAATTTGGACAGTTTGAGCAATCAGTTAAGGATTGAACAGCCATGATGATCCCGAATCAGGGATCAGGGATCAGTTAGCTAGGAGAACTCTATGAAAAAATCCTTAGAGCATGAAATTATGTAAGAAAACCTTCGACTTAAAACAAAACTCAGATATGAACTCTTCCTAACTAAATCTAACATGCCAAGAGTCAAAATGAGTCTATTTCACTTTGGGGTATCTTCCTTTTTCAAATGTGAAGTTTTTCCCGAGTTTTAGTTGTGAATACATTTCTAATATGAGAGTTGAAATTGGATACTATTTTGCTTTCCGTATTTCCTAGTGACCTCTAGTTTCTTGCTGCTTTTTGTTAGGATAAGCTAGTTTCATTTTTCAATTGTCAGGAGGGGATATAACTGGTGGTTATTTTCATTAGATTAAATGTATTCTGTGAATAAAATGCATTCAAGGTGTAAATCATTGAGAAATACGGCTGTCATTGCCTGCTTATTATTTATGGCATATAACAGCATCTTTTGTTATTAAGAATAGATCATAACTAGAGACTTAGTGAAATAGTCTACAAAATTAATCTTTCTTTGGAAAATAGAATAAGTCATAAACATGACTACAAATTGAATGAATCCTAGCAGGAAACAAAAAGCAGTCAACTAATTTCTAGAAGCATTATTGACAACATTTGATCATTGTGGTAAGCACATATACAAGGATGGGTTTTGATTTCAAGCATTTTGTCATTTGGATCTTCCATATGCAAATCAGCTTGTTAAACAACTCTTAATGGTCAGTTTCATTCTAAATCCTCTTGGATTCTTTGCAAGATCAGATGGCTTATGAGAAGGGCAAAAATGAAGAAAATTGAAGGTCTAGTTACAGTTTAATGAAGTTTAGAATTTCCAGTAATTTTCCACTTGGATGTGCTCACTTCTAATATAGAATGCAAAATTATAGGAGCATACTGATGCATATGCAAATATGTAGAAATGAAGCGTGTATATCTAACTTAAAAGATTCCTTGGATTACGTTTTTTTAAAAAAGAAAGAAAAACCAAGATCATGAAATTGTGGCAGCAATTTTTGAAGAGTTCACTACCAAACACAAATATCATCATTGTGGATTTTTTCAGTTTAGTTTATGATTGTAGTTTTATCATAAGAATTGCAATGAAAATTAAACTTCCGACTAGGTGAAATACGCATGTGAAATGACTTTTTACTTGAGGCCAGATCCTATGCGATGCATCTGTTCCGATTGTTTAAAGGTAGCCTTGGTCTATGCTATATAATGCAATCTAATGGGACACCTCATGTATATACAGCCTAAGAATTAGATTTTTGTTCTTCGTTTAATTGAATCGACATAAAAAGATCTAAGTATGAGGGCACCTTTTCGAAATAATGGCATGGAGTAATATACCAGGATAATTTAAAAAAAAAAATTGATGTATTTGATTTCCAAACTAGTTTTGTCTTTTTATGTTCCTGCCTGCCAACTTAGCTCTTGTTAGGAAGCTTGATTTCTCATGAAGAGCACAGCCTATGAACAGCTTGGGTAACTAACAACTGAACCTCACAAAGCATATTCAATTTTTAATCATTTTTCATTCTGATCTCAGATCAAGGACTTCCTTTTTTATTTACAATATCTTTCGGATTTGGGAATTTTATTATTTCCTTTTGTTCACCAATACTGTATTAGTTCATTCCTTCCATGTACTCATCAAAAGTTTGAGAACTTAATTTATGCAAAGTTTTGAGGTATACATGTGTGTGCTGTTAATTTCTCTCAACTTTTATGTATTCAAAAGTCTTTTTTAACCCAGTGAAAACAGGACCAAGCATGGCTGATGCTGCCATGGGAAGAATTGCGCAGGGAACCAAAGTTATAGCAGAAGGTGGTTATGAGAAGATATTTCAACAAACTTTTGAAGCACTTCCTGAAGAGAAACTTAAGAAGTCATATATTTGTTATCTGTCAACATCTGCGGGGCCAGTTATGGGAATTTTGTATCTCTCTACTTCTAAGCTCGCATTTTGTAGTGACAATCCTTTGTCATACAAAGTTGGAGATCAAACTGAATGGAGCTATTATAAGGTATCTCATCCTACTTTATTTTCACCACCCTCTCCAATAAGATCATTTTCATTACCATCTAGAACATCATTCCTCTTGGTCCTACTGGTATATCTGGGGAAGTTCGTTATGGAAGCACAGATAGATAATTAGGGATTATTTGTTATTGCTCTTGCAGTGGCAAGTTAGGGATTCACTATTTGCCACTTTGTGTGCATTTGCAGTTGCATGACAATAAATCTGATTATTTATAAATTTGCTAGAACAGAACATATCATCAAGTAACAATAATGTCAAATGAGTTTGTGTTGTTGCCTTTGACTAGTGAAGTTTCTGAACTTTATTCTTTAATTTAATTCTATATGATTGTAGGGTCTCTTAATGAAAGGCTCTTTTGTGTCCAATCCTTTGTCAATCTTTTTCCCATTCATGTGCATGTCCCTTCCAACTGCTAATTCTTCTAACCATAGTTAATGTAAAAAACTTTGATTCTTCAACATTCTTCTTAGTCCTTTTAGTCTTCAGGTTTCTTTTCTTTACCTTCATAAGAATTCATTCTATCCAAAAAAACGTATTGCACAATTTGTTATATATTTCATCACTTCTACTATCAAATAGGTGGTGATTCCTATGCATCAGCTACGAGCAATTACGCCTACTACAAGCAGCACAAACTCTGCAGAAAAATACATTCAAGTTGTCTCAGTTGACAACCACGAATTTTGGTTTATGGGTTTCGTGAACTATGATGGTGCTCTAACCAGTCTTCAGGAAGCATTACATGATGCTCATGATGCCCAACCCTAATGAAAGCTTTCATATCTTTGTTGGCATAACTTATCTGAAGCTGCTGCTTACTATTGGGTGCAGATAATGTTGTGTTGAATCAATGAGCTTCACATCTCTTGTGGAGTGAGAAAAAGTGGCACTTGTATACATTTCTCTGCCATAGCTATAAACTTTTACAGTGTTAATTATTCAAGTTATTCTAAATTTTTTTTTCTCATATTAATGTGAACTAGTACAAATGTTGATTACTATGGTAATCCTGTTCACAAGTATTGAATAGAAGAAATCTTGTGACTATGCTGCATCTGTATACACTGTTCATATAGAGTACCTGTGCTGTCTGGAACTCTGTTGCTGGGCTTTTGCCAGTTGTTGCATGGATTCTCCAACTTTTACAGCCTAGCTTGACAAACAGTTTCTCTTTTAAGGTAGAAAGCTTTAATCACACAAAAGTGCATCCATTGTACAAATGAGGCATGCTGGTCTGAACATCTTTATTCTTTGTTACCCATAAATTTGCATCTAATCAGGCTTTTATACAGAATCATTAAATTTTGTGTTTCCTCTCTTTTTTTTTACCCTGCTTCTCTAACAGTGATTTATTCTGCTATCATCTCAGACCAAAACAGAGTTCTCAAGGAGAAGGAAGAAAAATTCAAAAGGAGCAGATGCTTTGAGAAAAGTCCCAAGCTTTAGCAGAGCACCCCTTTCTAGTTCCCACTACTCTTTTGAAGGTAGGACCTAATCATGTTTGGCATGCTCTCACTCTCACACACACACACACACACACACACACATAAAATAAAAGAAGATTTGAGATGCTTTGATTATCATGAAGGTTGACTCATTTCCAATGAACAGGTTGAGGACCCTACTTTCTTGACTGGGACCATGGAGTGGGCCATCAAATCACCCCAGGTGACAAGGTATCAAGCTCTTCTCACACAAAAGCAGCAGTAATTAAATATATATATATATATATATATATATATTTTTTTATATATAAAAAGTTAAATTAAAAAAAATGGAAAAAGGAAGCTAAGGCCTCAAAGTATGTGGTCCATCCATTCAAGCATAGAGAGACAAGCACTGCAAAGGTAATTAATGGAGACAAATGTCTTGGCTTGTCTCTGCTGAATCTCAATCACCCTTTTTGAGAACATTGCTCATTCAATTTACACTGAATGCAGACCTAATGCTTATGTGTAGGTGGATAAATATATGTATGATGGTCCTGCCTCCCTTGACAAAACTCCGACCTAGGTCAGGTGTGGTCCTAAACCCAATACCTATACCTAAACCTAGTTTTGGTCTTAGATTTATTATTATGCTTATCAGGTATATCACATTTAAGAGTTTGATTGCATTCTATGCATTATATTATGTCATGGAATCTTCAGAGGCTTATCCATATATAGAAACCAGTAATTCTAGGATGCATTGGACTAGAACCATTTGATATTTATTATATAATAGTAAAATAATTGATTGGTGGTTTAAATCTATCATTGACACATATCTAATGGTATGCAGTGTGTTTGGGTAATGCACATGAAAGAATTATTGTGTGTAATAGATATATATTAACATCTCCATCATATTACTGTTTAACTTATGTGAACCTAAGTTGCAATTATTTAGTAAGACTAAAATAAAAATTAAAAAATAAACTTCCCTTTAGGCTCTGTTTTGAATTTTTTTTTATCTATTGCATAGGTGCAGTTGTAAAATTGGTGAATCAAATTATGCATGATGATTGAGTTTTATTGGATGATAAAAACTAGAAGCACAAATAAATCTCAATGAACCAACTGATATTGTCCCCCCAATGGCAGTGCACAGAAATTAATGTAGGGTTCTGAGGATGCCAAGCCAGCCTGTCCAAATGTTTTCCTACAAATCATATTTGTGTGGCATTGCTTTCTTTCCAATTTCTCTCACAATCTCACACACTCATACACACCAAACAAGTGCTACCTAAAAGCACTACTTTTTCCCCTCCTTTGATAAGTCACTGTCATGTCTGCTCTCCCCAACTCACACTCATCAAATTAAATAAGTGAATTGTTAGGTGAGAACATGTGCTTGGATTTTATATATGTTTCATGTTGAACACATATTAGTAGTACTAGGTAGCATAGATTGGAATCATAGAAAATTAGTTTATGGCATGACATGGCATAGCTTTCCAAAGCTGCCTCCAAACATCCAGCACTGCCTCCCACTTTCATTTGCATTTTCATTTGTCTTCCTTCTCCTCTTGTTCTTCCCTGCCCCATCAAAACCACAACCTTGCAATAACATATGGTTATAATTAAGGAGCCTGAGAAGAATCTTCCCCCATTTCATTAAAAAACTAATCCCTTGATTTCATTGTATTCTTTTTAGCTTCAATGCTTCACTTCCCTGTCATTCCATGTGCACATGCATTCCAACCACTTTTGTTGCATGTGTTTAACAATAATACAAATTTAATGTATGTAACCATCTTTGTAATAAAATAGTTGGTATTTCATTCTTTTCCCAAATCAAAGATTAAAGATTCGTATTTGTAGTTTGTTCATATTTTTCAAAAATAAAAATTTATGTATGTAAATTAGGTTCTAAAAGCCACTTTGATTTGGATAATGAAGCTTTAATCATCACTTTTTATTTATTTATTTATTTATTTATTTATTTCATTGTCCTATACTATGTGCCACTGTGAGAATGAACAATAGGGGTATATATGTAAAAAAAATTCGTTAGTTTTTAGGTACATAAAAAAATTTAAGAGAGAATAAAAGGTGAATTATAAAATTTCAAGAATGATACGTTAAACAATAAATTTTTTTATTTTTTTATTTTTTAATTATCTCCAAGGCCCATGGGCCACTACTGCAAGGGGGCCTGGTTCTCACGTGCTGCTGAGGCACCACAACTGGGAAGGAGGGTGACAACTCAGTGGCACGTGTGGTTGACGAGCCACGTGCAATTGAGCCCTAAGAGGAGAAGAGTGGGATCCAACAGGAAATAGACATGCTAACAATCCTATATTTAATTATTATATATATATTAATAATATATTAGTTTTACAAAATTTTATGTAATATTAATTATTTTGCAAAATAATTAAAAAAAAAAAGGAAGAGGAGCGAATTATGGAGATGAAGAGAGGATGATGGGTGTGGTGGGCCCCAGGGATTAGAAGTGTAATGTATGAAAGCGTGGGGTGGTGTCACGGTCACTCCTGTTCACACTCACATGTTGGACAGTAAAAAGTTCCCCCAAGTTTATTTATGTAGGGCTTCACTAGTAACTTTTTTTTTTTTTTTTTGCTTTTTTTTCTTTTTATTAATAGAAACATACTAATGCTTCTAATATGCCTTGTCTTAATCAAAATTATTATTATTATTATTATTATTATTATTATTCAAGAAAATTAATGTGAGATCCTTCTAATTCTTTGATTTCATACAAATCCCTCCAAAACTTTTATATCTTTTAACAAAACAAATTTATGTAAATTATTAAATTATATCGATTTTTGCTCGTTTACATTGAAGAGTTGGTGGGCGCAAAAGAAGCTCAACTTCTCTGGTTCACATACAAGTCTCTGGTTCTCGCCTATCATATGATGTCACATGTCCACATGAAAAAATTAATTATAATAAAAAAAATAAATATACATATGACAATTTCTAATAAACCAGAATCAAGGACTTGTCTTGTTCTTAAACCAGACAAGTTGATCTCGCGCAAAAGAGTGATGAGCTTTCTTGTGCATATAATCATTTGGCTCCTGTTCTAAAATATGAGGGGTCAAACTTGCCTCCATGTCTATGGGTCTGCACCCAGACCCAAACATAGAGGGTGAGCTTCATTGTCGGTGAGATAGATGTAGTTTTAGTTTTATAAAAAAAAAATTGCTAAGTTGATAATGATAAATTAAATTTAAGAATGAGAGGCTAGATAGTAGAAAATAATCTAGAGCAATTGATTGGGAAAGTTGTAAGTTTACAAGGATTGATGAGTAATTTTTCATTATTATTACTGGTAATGGTTGTAAAAATTGGGTTCTTTATTGGCATGCCTTGTAAGCATCAGGAATTACTTGAGTACTCCTATAAAATGATATTTTCTAAACTAATATTTTAAAAAATTGTCAAAAACAAAATAGACCTCTTGAATCCAAACTAATGTCCTTTGTACTTGTTAAGTAAACCATATGTTTTTGCAATATGTACTAATGAACTTTATCATGTAATTTATAAATAATATATTATTAAAAATATATTTTGGCGTAACATTGTGATATTAGCTCAAGTTATTTTGATTTGAACTTATATATATATTAAGTTGGGTTTAATCCACCAATTTATAAGAGTAATGGGTTCAAACTTTGTTTAGTTGAAATTTTAAGTCATTTAAAGTTTTATCACTTGAACCAACTGATAATGTACAAATAAGATCTTAATATAACTTAAAAATTACAAGTGTGTCTTACTTTTATTATTATTATTATTGTAATATTTAATAATATAATTAAATTATATATATATATATATATCATATCTCAATCCTGTATTGAAAAAATCAAATTTTTGATAACGTGCATTAGAGTCAACTTACCACTCTTCTTTAATGCCAGTCACTATTATTATTATTATTAGTAGTAGTAGTAGTAGTAGTATATTATTATTATTATTTTATTGAACAATATCCAAGTGAAAAGGCAGAGAGAGCATAGGGAGCACGCCTGTGATTGGGGATGTAGGGGAAGAAGGGAGAAAAGAATCAAGGGTGGCATGTCAAGCCAAACATGGAAGTGACTAATCATGAATCCATATAAATATTAAAAAAAAATTCAAAAATAAACATTTAAAAAAAATAAAAACAGTGCAACTTCTCCCACCATACCGTCCCACCCAAATCCTTATTTTTTTATTATTTTAAATGCATTTTGATTGAAATATATATATATATATACATGGAAAGTGGCATGCAGTGAAATAAATGGTGACACCTTGCTTGTGTAAACACTGTTGAAGAAGAATCATACAAAAAGAGTAGCTTTATTTGGTCCACATACTCCATGCCTTCTCCCATACCTTTGGCTTTCTTATGGAGACCTAGCTACCTCTACCACTACTTCATAGGTTTATTCCATACCTAGCTTTACATTTTCTCTGTTTTTTTTTTTAAAAAAAAAGAAAATCATAATTAATCACCTCTCACACCCTTCTATTTCTTTTCTTGGGTTTTAATTTTTTTAAAAAAATATTAAAATAAATTCTTCCAACCACCACCATAATAAAAGATATCTATTCCCATGAGGTATAATTCTTTAAATAGTCTCTATTTTTTAAAATTTATTTTTTTTAATTTTTCACTTTAAATTATATCTTTTTAGTCCCTTTATTATGTTTAAATGAGTCATGTCAATTTCTCTTTTTATGACTTAGAGTTAGGGTTTACATTTAAAGTAAAAGGATTAAATATATAAGTATAAAAGTAGAAGGATTATTTAGGTAATTATACCATTCCATTGTTACTAACTGTTAAATGTTTAAGGCACTTGAATCTCATATGGGAGGTCAATGAATTGACTCCTTCAATCCTTATTTTTTGATTCATTTATTATAGTTAAAAGAGTAATGATTATTTCCAGTATATATTTATCTATAAAATACTTAAATAATTATTTCATATTTACATATTAAAATAATCTTATTATTATTTTTTAATAATATGTTTATACCACCGACTACTTGATTTATTGGTACTGAGTTTTATACGTAAGTTGTTTATGTCTTACTAAAAAGATGGGTTTGAATCTCAACTCATACAAAGTAAAAGTACATATACATCGAGTAAGTGACACTTTTGCCTATACACATCTTGTCATGGCTTGTCCATTTTATCTAAAAATAATAATAATAATAATAATAATAATAATTACATTTTTTTTATACCCAAGTTAATGAGATATATATTTTTTGTAAAAAAAATTATATATATATATATATATACACTTTGAAAAAAATAACACACAAGCAGCAATGTCATTAATATAAAATCAAATGTTAATTAAATTAAATAGTAATTGATTAGGAATGATTTATATTTCTATATAAACGAAAACTTTACAAGATAAAAAGTGTATTGGGGTATATATGTAAATAAGCTCAAAATGAGCTTTCTATATTCTATATTCACTCACTCTGAATGCACTTGTCCATAAGATCTTCATATCATTGAGGTTGAGAAAGTTATAACTTCAATGATATCATGTCTCTTCTTATATTATATTATTATTATTAACCCACTTCTTAAATGGATTAATGGAATTGAGTTCTAAAAGCTTTTTGCATACATATTCAATTGCATTATTACCCCTGTTTGCAAATAGAAATTTTTGGAATAATTTTTTTTTATAAAATATGGACAAATCATTATCAGGGACGCACACAAAAATAAAGTTACCATCTCACACTTGTGCTCATACCTTGCGTTAACTGAGGTTTGAACCCATTTTTCGATAAAGATATGAACATTCACGTAGAGAAACTAGATATGATTAGATCAAAATGTCGTTGGTTCTATCTCTAAATTATAAAAATGTTTGTTTTATCCTTGAACTTCATAGAAATGTTTATTTTGGTTTTTAAAATATAAAATATTTATTTTGACACTTGAATGAAAAAAAAAAATACTTGTTTTAGTTCTTTCAGCTAATCTTACTATTTGTAAGTGTTAATATAACCGTGAAGGTTGATATAATTAAATTACATAAATAAATATAATATTTCCTCATGTTATATATGATATTACTATTTAATATTATTTAAAAATTGTAAAACACTATTAAAATATCATCTCAACTTTGATGGCCAATTTTCATATCTATGAACACAAAATAAGACAAATCAGCCAAACCGAACATTGTTAAAAATTTAGAGGTTAAGTCAAATATTTAGATAAAATTCAAACATCAAAATCAAGATTTATCTAATTCGAGTATAAACAAATAAAAGAAAACAAGTGAAGAGAAAATTATTAACAAAAAGAAAAATTGAACTAGTTTTGACCACATAGATATGCACATGAAAATTGAGGGTAAATATTATTTTTTATGAACCTTAAAACATGATTATAGCCTTTTATAGGGTTATATATTCAAATTTTCTTTTACATATTTTTTATATATAATAAAATGTTTCCCATAACTTTCTGTCTTGATAAGATATAATATATTAGAAAGAAAGAAATATATTTATTCTTTGTCATTATTGCTTTTGTTGTCATCTTTGTTTGTTTCCATAAATCAGTTTCATCCCAATTTTGGCATTTTCCTTCCTTCCAATTTCTAACATCCAATCCCTCCATCTTTTTAGCTTTTTCGAGTTTCAAATTTTTCCCCAAACATTTATTTATTTTTTATATAATTGCATTAAAAAGGTGTCAATATCTTAATTAAAAAAATTAAGATCTTAATTTAGTAATAAATAATTATGCAAAATTAGGGAGGCTCAAAGTAATTGTTTTATCAACCTTACCCCTTGAGCTTACTCTAGTTTATATATATAGAGGACTGAAAAAAATAATCTTCAAAATAATAATAAAAAATTAATTCTAGAGTAAAATTTCAAGCTCATTAATGTTAAACCAAATTTTTTTTTAGCATATAAAATATTTATTTCCAACTTAATTAATATTTACAAGAGAAAAAAAAAATTAAAAAACATATGTCCTATGTTATGCTTTAGATTAGATAACAAATGATTACACTTTAATTCATATCTATCTAATGCCATTCCTTTTTTTTAAGCACTATAAAGTGATTACACTACGGTTGACTTGTTTGAATTCAAATATTTATAATTAGACCTTTCCATTTATTTCTTGCCAATTAAATATTATTTTTAATGTTTATATTTTTTTCCTGAAGGGGGTATTTAAGTCAAATGATCTTGCTTCAAATTTATATATAAAATTGTTTTTGGTTTATTAGCACCTGGTCCGTACTAATTAGAGTGTTCACCTCTTTACTAAAAAGATAGATTCAAACATTAGCTTATGTAGGGTGAAGACACATATATATGTTGAAGTATTAACTCCAAGTCTATGTATATCTTTTAAGATGATGTCACAAGTGTGTTAAAATATTAATTCAAAAATACATACACCACTACAAGATAAGGATATAAATCGATTAAAATATTAACTTCACCCTTATACACAACCCATTAAAGACCAAATTTTTATATGTTAAAATTGTGTATATATGTTGTGTTTTCCAAGGCATATGTTATGGCAAATGATTGACATTGGTCCAAGTGAACACTTGATTGGGTTGGAGAAAAAAGTTATTTGAGGAATTGGACCAATTCCCCAATCCATTTCTACTCCTTCAAATTGTTTGGATGTTTGGAATATATAACACACATGATGGAGAATCTTGGGCATGCCACCCTTTGATCTTCCTAGTGTGAGAGGGATATTTCTGTAATTTTGTAATTCGTAACAAAAATTTATATATATATATATATATACTCTTCAAATAACTCAAAGTTATTGTTTATATATATTTGCTTAGAGAAATTGAATGCTATCATCCACCTCTTGGTCTATTTGCACTTAATTTCACTTTTGAATACGTTTTCGACTAGCTTATCCATTTTATAAAAAAAAAAAAAAAAAATTGAATGTTGTTTAAATCTTTTGGTTTATGATTTCATTTAACTTATATCATTTTTATTAATTTACTTGATAAATTTGTAAAATACTTTCTCTAACTTTATGTTAAAATAGTTGAATGGCATATAAAATGTTATATTTACCTCTTAACTATTGTGTATGATGTATGTATAGATATAATGTAAGGTCATAGTAAAAATTATGTCTCAATTTTTTTTTAATTTAATTTTTCAAATCTAGATTTGTGAATCGATCGAGGAAAGGAACTATTATTTTTTTAAAGTCATATAACCTCGTTTTTTATTTATTCCAAAAATGTACCTGCAAGTTACCTATTTAAATTATATACAATTACATTAATATTTATACATTTTAAAATATTTAATTTAATATACTTGAATTAGAGTCATATTTGTGAAATTGGACATCATCATCAGCTCTTAGGAGAGATTTTCATTCACCTCCATACTTATATATTATCTTTGCTAGTTCTTTGGATTTTTTTTTTTTACTAACAAATATGACATTACTTATATATATATACATTTTAAATGTATTATTTTATTTATTATTAATTACTTGATGAATAAAAAATTTTAAATATAATAAATAATAGATTAAGAAAGATTTTTTTTTTTACAAAGACAACAAGTACCAGATTAAAGAATAGACAGGTATAAATATGCACCGGTTACAGTAGCTTGAATGACTTTCAAAAGATAAATCTCTTACCATGTAATTTTGGAGTGGAGCACGAGAGATATTCTTTATACAGAACTTTTACGAGAGATCTGTTGCAATGCGAATTAAGATACTTAAACTTGAGATTTCTCAATCACATTATACGATAGTTACCACTGTACTATCCACAGTCAGTTCCTATATAAAAAAAAATCTTATAATGACTCCGGACTCAAATTTGAGCTCCACTTTAATATATGTTTATACTATTTCATATTTTTTTTTTTGCACCTAGTAAAATATCTTTATATTTGATTTTTCTTTTCTTTATTTTTTGAATAAAAAAGGGGAATCAATGACAGTGAATAAGAGTGTTATTGGAAGAGTAAGTTCAAACATGGAAGTGACCTTGGCCAACAACATCATAAACAGTATTATTGACAAGGCTAGTCTCGTTATTTCAGATTTGACCCCTGGTTATTATCCAATTTGTTAATACTTAAATCCAAATTTTATTTTCATTTATTTACATAATACTTTATATATACATATATAATTTATAATAAATAAATAAATAAATAAAAGAGTGTATTAGCTTTTTGAGACAGGTTTGTATTGAATGCATGTTGACGCGTTCACATCGTCACTCATGTCGGAGACTGAACTCACGTATCTTCAATGTTCCTTATTTAATGAAATCCAACTTCCCCTTCCCTTTTCTCTTTCCAATTTTACCCCTTTTTAGTGTGTTATTTTATTTTATTTTTTCTTATTTCATTCTTCTTCTTCTTCTTGTTATTGTTATTTAATTTAAGATAATCTTTTATGTTTATAGCAACAAAGTAACAAGCTCTTCTCTTTTCATTGCATAAAATGGAGTTAATTCATGCTTACCAATCAAAACCTTTTATTTTCTTTAAAAAATCAAAATCCTTTTTATTCTTCACTGCTGTGATGAGTGTTGTGATGCAAGAAAGTAGATTTTGATTTATGATATGAATGGAAAAAATATTATATCTAAAGAGGGATTTAGAATTCATCATAATAAGAAAAGACATTCACAAATAATGGATAGAAGTAATACATATTTAATTTTTTTTATGACAACCTAGAAAGAAATATGTAGCTAGGTAGCTATAAGGCGATAGGACATCTAAATATAAAGGTGAGATTGATCAGATTAGATCATTTACGAAGTATTAATTACATTTAAATCATGTTTTGTTTAATTATTATAAATATATGTTATTCTCTTGTGACAAATCCATTCGCTAATTAAACTATTGATATATTAATTGAACCTTATATTAGACATGATTTTTTATTTTCAAGTGATGAGGTTTTGGGTGAATTATATATGTGTGTGTGTGTGTGTGTGTGTGTGTGTGTGAGCCTATTTTTTTTCCCTATATTAATGAATTTTCATAGTTGGTATAATCTTCTATAATTACAAGTGCAATCAAAATAGTTATGTGTTTGTTACTAATTAAAGTATATTTTATGAACTCATCATAATTTTATCAAAATGTTTATGTCATATTTTTCATGATATATAGCTATGTATATCATGGTTTTCTATAGCTATGTATATATAAAAATAATTTAAAATTGATTCTAAAAGTAATTTATTTCAGTTTAATGGATTTCTAAAATCTATCTAATTAGTCCTTGGGGACTAAATTAATTTAAATAAAAAAGTTAATAACTAAATTGATAAACAATTATCAATTTAAAAGATCAAATTAATATGCTGCAAGTATAGTATGAAAAAAAATATACAATTAAAATTATTAAAGTTGCATTAATGCCTCTTTATTTTATGTGTATAGATGCATTAATAGTGTATTACAGGTTTTATTTTTAAGGGAGATAAATAATGAAATTATTATTTTTAAAAGTAATTATTTGTAGTTTAAGAACTTCCATTAATTTTTATGTAAAGTGCTTTTGATAAATGAAATTTTTATTAAAAGAGAACTTCTAATTTTAAGTCTATGACACAGATTAATGTATGTGCATGTAATTTTATATATTTTATAAAATAAATTAATAAAGACATCTTGGATGGGGGCTAAGCATGTTGCAAATTAAATGTTAAAATTAAGAAAAAGACAAACTTAGGGTGTTGATAACTTGATAATGTTTGAAAAGCAAGGAGAAAAGTTAAATTGATGAATAAGCTAGCCAGAGGACATGATCTTTTTATTAATATTTTTGACCATATTTTTAAAAATGTGTGTGTGTGTGTGTGTCTAATTAGGTAAAATGCTTAATATAGTTCATATTTAAGAAATATAAATGCTTATGACTAACTATAAAGTTTTGATATTAGGTAACAGATATATTTTTATTTTAGGACATATTTTAACTTGTAAAAATCCCTCTATTTTTTATGCCCCTCACACAATCATATAACAAAATTATTTTTCTTTATAAATTTTAAATTTTATCAATATTCATGACTAATAAACTTTGTATTTGAATTCGTTGCTAAATAAATTTTGAATGAAGGTTTTCACTTTATAAATGCAAATATCTCAATCGGTATTATTCCACATAGAGTGATTCACGGTTAAAAGGAAAAAAAAAAACATGTTATATTCACACCAAATTTTTTTAATTTTATTTATTTATTTATTGTTTTTTATTATTTAGTTATTAGAATACATACAAAAAAAAAAAAATAAATAAAATAAGAGGCAATTAACCTAACTAAAAATATGTCATATCTATCATCAATCAAAAAACATGCACCTTTGGCCATTAATGTTAAAGTATTTAACTTAAGCGGTGATTTGTCGCATCCCCTAATGTTCTTATCCAATTAAAAAAAAAAAAAGTCTCTCAATCGTGTAAAACGGTCACTCTAATATTTTATTTTATAATGGAAAAAAGTCATCTCCCTATATCCAAAAACATTTTTTTTGAAAAAAATAAATAAACTTAAGTAATCTCTTTTAATATAAAAACTCATTTTCTCATCAACACTAAAAAAAAAAATTCCATAAAACATCTTAAAAAACCTTACCCATCATTTTGACAAAATAATAAAGAAACAACTCTTATAAAAACCCTTAAACAACACCATTATATAAAAATAACTTGTTAAAAAAAAAAAATCTATTATCATTATTATTATAACAAATATAGACAAGTCACGTCAAAGATATACACAGACAAAAAATTAATACCTCAACTCATTTGTACTTTTATTTTATATAAACTAAGATTTAAACATATTTTTTAATAAACAATTAAACATACAAATATTCTCCGAAAAAACTCTTTTTAATAAACAATTAAACATACGAATATCCTCGGCAAAAAACTCTACCCATTGACCAAGAATTATTTGGCCTATTATTTCATGATAAACAACCCTCCAATCTCCCCTTAACCTAACTTTCCCCATTCCTTTTATCCAAATCTTGTCATCCCTTTTTTGACCACTCAGTAATCCCCAAAACAGTATCATATATCCATATATATATATATATATATATATATATATATATATATATATAAACACACACAAATTTTTTTGTTTTTGTAAAATAATAAAAAGAAACAAATAAAGCCCACACACACTCACACACAAGTGTAAGTGTATAGTGCCAAAGGTTAAGTAGTGGGGGTGAAACTTCAAAGGCATGCTTAGCTACTGTGCTTAAGGTCCACACCCTCTCTCTTTCTCTCTTTCTCTTCCTCTATCTCTCTCTTTCTCTCTCTTTCTCTCTCACTCCCAACCAACAACTTCAAGAACTAACAATGGACTTGGACGAGCCGGAGGAGGAGCTGGCAGCGCTAGCCAAGCCAGTGGCGGTGGCCGGCGGAGGAGAACCAACAAAGAGACCCGGCGGAAGCACCGGCAAGTACAGAGAGTGCTTAAAGAACCATGCTGTCAACATCGGAGGTCATGCCGTTGACGGTTGCGGTGAGTTCATGCCTGCCGGCGACGATGGCTCCGTTGAAGCCCTTCGCTGCGCCGCCTGCGGTTGCCACCGTAACTTCCACCGCAAAGATTCCCCCGGCGCCAACGCCGGTGATGATCCTTCCCCTTTCTCACCTTACTACCGCACTACTCCGGCTGGTTATCTCCACCACCATCATCACCATCACCTTCCTCCTCCTCGTCCTCTTGCACTCCCTTCTACTTCTCAAGAAGAAGGGACTAACCCCATGGCTGGCGGTGGTGGTGGTGGAGGTGGCGCTTCCTCTTCCGGCAAGAAAAGGTTCAGAACTAAGTTCACTGTGGAGCAGAAGGAGAAGATGCTGGCTTTTGCGGAGAGGCTTGGGTGGCGCATTCAGAAGCATGATGAAGCTGCTGTTCAAGAGTTCTGCAACGAGACCTCTGTCAAACGCCATGTTCTCAAGGTCTGGATGCACAACAACAAGCACACTCTCGGCAAAAAACCCTAGCTAGCTTCTCTTCTTCTTCTTCTTCTTCTTCTTCTTATATATTTTAGGGTTAGGGTTAGGGTTAGGGTTTCTTTTCTTTTTTTATTTTTTAAGTTTTTTTTAGAAGAAGAAGAAGAACAACTCCACATGATCATCATCATCATCATCATCATCATCATCTTTTCTCATTTTCTTCTCCTTCTTTGTACTGTTTGATTACTCACCATTGTTTCCTTCTTCTTCTTCTTCTTCTTCTTCTTCATTGAGTTCATGTTTATCATCTCAATTCTAAACCATTTCAAAACTCTCTTTATATATTATACATACACAAACACACACACACACATATATATATATATGGATAGAGATAAAGATAATTAAATATAGATTTATATATATATATACATATATGTGTGTAGGTATATGTGTGTATAATATGAGGAAGGGATATATATGGAAGAGATGTTAGATGGGTTGCATTTATGGGAACATCATTCCAAATGGCTGGTAAACATAAAACCAGCATTAATATTGAGATGAGGAGTTCAATGAGTGAGTGAGAGAGAGAGAGAGAGAGGAGGAGAATAAGGAAGGAAGGAAGAATGAATGAAGGGGGGTGGGGGTTTGGAAGGGAGTGTGGGTGTAGGATAAGAGAAAAGGGGGAGTGAGGTTGGGGAGAAGGACCGCTTAAGGGGGTTGTGTCTTGATCTGAGTCAAAAATAAATAAATAAATAAATTAAAATTAAAATTATTTTTTTTAGAAAAATAAATAAATAAAAAGAAGGGGGAAAATGAAGGGGGGGGAGAGATGAGGGTGGAAGTGGGTGACAGGCTGATGGATCCAAGGCCACTGATGAAGAAGGGGACCAGTGAGAAAAAAGTTGGTCACCTGCAAAAGTCACCCAGTTGAAGTTACCTTGTTATTCAGTATGTGGGTCCCACCACCACCTTACTATATTTGTGTGCATGTGTGTATGTGTGTTTGTGTGTGCAAGTGAAGCATGTTTTTAACCCCCTTATTTATCCCTTTTTTTTTTTAAATTTTTTTAAAGTTAAAAACATTGGTCTTGAAATTAAAAAAATTAAGAATAAATCAAAATAAAAATTTTCAGCATAGAAAAGTAGTAAAGTATATTCTTTTGATTTTGATCAGAATTGGATAGTGATGTGGAATGTTTTTTTTTATTTATATTAATTGCCTTATTAACTTAATGAGTTAAGTTGAATAAATCTATCCAATTCATCAATTAAATTGATAGGATTTAATCTTATTTATCTCTTCGAAGTTTACTGTCTTTATATATGTTTTAATGAGTCCAAATATATTTGAGACATGGATCTTTATAAAATCTAGGTAGTTAACTTATAATGTAGACTGAGTAACATCTTTCAATTTTGGTTTTGAATTAGATACTTGATGCCATATGTATTTGGCACATCAACTGTCATATTAACTTAATGACCATATTTTATTTTTGAGTTTGCAAAACAAAGAATGACCTTTTTTTAATTGATATACATGTAATTATGTATGATGACCAAAAGAATCTATTTGTAAATTCGAACTTAAATTGAGATGATAAGATGAAACTTAAGCAAAAGAGTACATTGCAGAGTTGTGTTGATGTTTGACTTGAACTTGAACTTGATTTTATAATATATAGCTAAGTAGTTTACAAAATGCAATGATCTATGATTATTTACTGATGTAAATGATGAAGTTTAAGCTTAAGAGTTTCATTTTTGAAATATAAGTGAAATCTTTCCAAAGTTAACTTTGGACTTCAACCTTATAAACAAATTATGAAACAATATGATTAATTTTAAGCAAAAGAATTCTAATTTGTAATAGAAGAAAGAAACCAAACTAACTCTTTTATTAACAATAACTTATAGAACAATTCGAATGTTTTATGATAAAGTTTAAACAAAAGAATACTTTTATAGTCAAATTCAACAATCTTAAGTTTATTTTTAAAATATAAAAAATTAGAGTTTAATAATCTTGAACATGATATTCAATTTATAAAAATTAAATAAATGCAAAGCTAGCTTTATTGCTGTAAAAGCTTCATCATAGGAAAAAAAAATACATATTAGTATGTTTTCTTGACGAATGCAAAGCTAATTTTAACCATCCCAAATTCAAGTTCTTGATGCAAGAAATTGGATAGAGTAAGAGAATTGGGAAAGCACAATGAGGTCTTTATCAGAATGAAGAAAAAACATTCTTTTCCATTTTTTTTTTCCCCAAAGTTGTGGGTGGCTTCTCATCGTATGCAAATGTTCCTTTCATGAATGGAACAGTTTTAGGACCCAACATTCATATGTATGCTGAAAAAGATACACTAGTTGTAAGGCAAGACCTATGTTTAGTGTGTGACTTAAAGTTCAGTGATTCCTCATGCTAAGCCACTGTTGATTTTGAATGGACATCTTAGTCTTTTGGCACCTAACAAATTAATTGACAAACTTTTCTAGTAGTTAATTTTTAAAAAGATTAACCTGTGAGCTACTTATAAATGATAAAAAATAGATTGGAATTTTAAAAAAGTCATCCATGCATTTTGATTTATTTTCTTTTACTATATATATGGAAAAAAAAGTTGTTGTAGAATAAGAAAACATAAGGTTGTTGAAGAAGGATAAGAAAGAAGTTTCCCCACTAGAAACAAGAATGATTGGTTTGATAAAGAAGTGCAAGTATTGCTTCCAAGATGGCTGTAATTCATGCTATATTCTGTTGCCCACCCAAGAGGAAGCATGTCTAGCCTAAGATTGAACTGTCTGGTTTAGCTACAAACGCTATCTCAAAGTGAAGGTTGAACAAGTTATATACATATATACATATATGAATATAGGGTGACATGAAACCCTAACGAGTCTAATCCAAAAGGTTATGGGTGCATGGCTTGTGACACATCATATATGGCTTTGTGGGTGCATGCTTGTCCTTGTTGGGTGAGCATGGACACAAAAGAAAGTGTGGTCCTAGATGTGAGATCCTCTTGTTGGCTAGACTTTACTCCTTGGCCTTATTGAAGTGATGATAAGAATGTCTTTGTGCAGGTTTATTCGCTTATAGATAATACAAATATTTATAAAATTATTATTGGCTCAAAATAGCATATAATTACCAACTTCACATTAGAAAGATAATAATCTTTTATTTTGTGAAGTGAGAGGTTGAGGGATCAACCATTCTCACAATATTGATTGAGGTAAGTGGTTTGTCCATCTTAATATATATATATAATTTGATTGTGTTTATTTGACCGGTTGAATTAGATCTAAATCGATTAATTTGAGAATCTTAGTCATGTGATTTACAAACACTCTATATAAAAATTATTTTTAGTGTGGTGTGTGATTACTAAAGTTTGTTAGAATTTAATGTTTATTATTTTATAAATATATTTGTACTTTTATTACATTTTTTATTGTAAGTTTTCTGCTATTCTTTTAACTCTTTAAAACAGGGGAAAAATTTTCTTTTATATTTACATATATAGTGAAATCATTGGCTTTTAATATTTTCTACTTGTCATAAATGTATAAATGAAATGATCAAACTGTCTTTTGAAATATTTAGAATATATATGTATATTTATATTTACAATCTTATATAATTTTGATATCACATATCACTATATTGGTTTAAATTAATTATGTAAATATTTTAAATTTAGCTATGTTTTATTATAGAATTAAATATGAAAATATAACAATTTTTATTTAAAATACAAAAAAAAGAAGTTTTAGTTTTAATTAAAATAGAGGGAATTTTTTGTATTTAAAATGTTTTATATTGTATTTATCAATTTTCATACTCTTATGTTCTGATATAGGTTTAACCATTGGTTGTTAGTTATCTAACATTTCGTAATGATATGTCTGTGCTAAGTTTTTTTTTTTAATATTTTAGTTTTCATAGTACAACATGGAAGGAAAGATTTTATGTAGTAGATTCTAAATAATTGGGACTAATGACTTATTGTTGTTGTTGTTGTTACTGTATTTATTAACAAAGATATATTAATAAAAAAAATTATTCTAAGCGTATAAAAAAAAATTATTCTAAGCGTATAGATGTAAGAAAAGGCCAAGAAAAAGAGCAAAAGTGAGCAAGTTGAGTAGTGGCAAATATGAACATCTTATGATTCGTGTTTGAAATTTAGAGTGGTCCAATTCATGATGCAAATAAAGTAATGCCTTATGAACTATTCTAACAACTGCCTTGAACCATTTATATACTTCTTTCCTCATTTATCAACTTTTCTTTTATTACCTTTTTTTCATCTTTTTATTTTCCCTCTTAAAGGTTAATTCTCACCAAAGTTTGATTCGTGATAAATCTCAACCATTAATAATTGGAATTACTGTGACATTTACTAAGGATAGTATGTAAAACTCAATGGCATAATATGTAAATAATTAACAAAGATGGGTTCTTTGTCATTTTTTATTATAAAAGATTATATTATTAATGAGAAGAGGATTTGTTATATAATTGAATATATTGCATTTGCATCCACTCGTTGAGTTGAGGTTAAAATCTTGTTTCTAATCCGCCCATACTTTAAATTAAAAGATAATAATTCTCCTTAAGTTGGGCTAATGAAACTGCTGACAAGTGGTTCTAGAGGGAACACAGACCGAAATTTGACTCGGCCCATATTGTGGCAGGCCCAATAGGTCCACAAATCAAAGCCCTAACCAACTACCCTAACATTAAGTTTTGAAGAATACCTCTATATACCTCTATATATATATATATATATATATATATATATATATTTTGCTTGAGTAAAGTTTTATGGGTTTTATACTTGAATTGAGATTTGTTTGATTTGAAATGAGTTATTTATTTCATGCTTCATGTTTGCAAATATTGTTGTTAAAAAGGAAGGATTTTTCATGATGGTGCATGTCGTGTAATGTTGTGAATTATTGACATTGCAAAGTTTTAGGTATGCTCGTGTTTTCTTCGTTCCCTTTGTATGGAAATGACAGTTGTTCTGCTGCGATTATTGTTCTAACTATGGATCATTTGTTGTGAAATGCAAGTTTGTATTATTTGGTTGGTAACATTCTACTACAGTAGGTGGTTTCTATGACTAGCCTGTTGAGGTGGCGTGGAAACCTGTAAACTTATTGGTCTAGTTCAGATGAGAGTGTAGAACCTTGACTGGATGTTCATCGAGAAGCCGGGTTCACCACACTGTGGACCGATGGGTCAATATCAAGGACATGAGTACTTTGACGGTTCTGAACCTAGCTGTGGCACGACGAATGTTTAGAGAGGTTTCTAGACCATGTTGTGTGTCATATTAAATTTGTGGTGAGACGACGAAGCCCAGCTGTCACTCTTAGGAGGGCAGTCTCCCACAAATTTGAATTGGTGGTGAGTATTGTGTTTTATGGGTTTTGAGAGTCGTATTATATAGTTTGTTATATGTGTGTGTGTGTAACTATTCTGATCTATTTGCAGTATTATAAAAGTATGGTTTGATGTTTAACTTTTTTTATAATTTGGACCTTGGGTTCAATATTTCGTGGATTTGATGTTGTAAAGCTCTAGTTGGGGTAAAAATGCTTTCTTTACACTATCCTTTGTTATATTGTATTTATGATTACTGTTATTATTTTGGCATATTCTTGTAGAGTTGTGCTAACTCACTCACTGAGTGATCTAGGTTACTCACCCCTCTTTCCTCTTCCTAGGCTTTTGCAGGCAGTAGTGCTATAGTGAAGCGGTGTGCTGGGCATCCACTGTCTGTTTTCATTAAGTACTAAGTTCATGTATGTTATCCTTGAGCATGTATATGGTGTATTAGAGCATGGATCCATTAGTGTCTGAAACTCTAAATGCATGGTTTGTATGTTTGTCTAATTTATTGGAAACTTTCTTTGTACTTATGATTAGTACAGTTCTTGAACTCTAATATCAAGTCATGTTGTCAATGCTTCCCTTGCGTACCTTTGAACTTTCTGTTTTGCATACTTTGTTCAGAGTTGTTGATTTCAGGTGTCTTTGTCATCCTTGTGGCGACTAGAGGGTTGAGTAGTGGAGTATCCCTCCTTGGGTTGTCGCGGTGGTTGTCACATTCTGGGGCCTGCGGATTGTGGTGTGACAACTTTATTTTCAAAAGTTATATTACTAAAGTAAATAATAAATTTGTTCAATAAACATAAATAGTTATTACTTTATGAATATAATGTTGGATAACGTTATAAATAATAAATATAACGGGGAAGTACCAGAAAGTCCCTCCAAACTTTCCTTTTTCCCTCAAAGTCCCTTCAACTTTGCAGCTTCCCCATAAGTCCTTCCTTTTTGAAATAATTACTTCCAAGTCCAAACAGGGTTGACGGAGTAAACGGGGTTAAAAATTTGGACTTGAAATGACGAGAATGCCCTCCTGAAATCCAGCATCATTATCGCGTTTGAAATGACCGAAGTGCCCCTCCTTTTTTCTTGGGAACCGGCGACGGTGGTTGGCGCGCCGAAGCGTTGGGATGCGCGAGGAAAACCCTACACGCGAACGGCCGCAACCTTTGGCTTGCTTCATATTCCCCTCTTGCCCGTCATCGTTCTTCTTTTCCGCTTTCTTCTTCCTCGCGAAACAATTTATTCGAGTTCTCCGGCGAGTTTCACGGGCAAAAGGAAGCACAGAGGTGAGAAGATGTTCCTGTGTATGATTGTTTGGTTTGCTGTGTATAATTTGTTGTTTGTTGTGTATAACGTTATCTTTCTCTCAATGATTTACTTGTGTGTTTGCTTTGTTGACATAGAATAGAAGATGTCGACCACACTTGTGAACGCGCGTTGTTATCTTGCCCCTGTTGTCGAGACGGTGTCGGAGTTGAAGAAGCATATGCACAAGCGGCATTGGGATATCCTCCGCGGGACGCCGTTCCGGCATTTCATGGACGTCGCTCCCGTGCTACAAGAACGAGGGGTTCTCGATGCTGTTCTGCAAGTGTATGATGAGAAGAAGCAAGCCTTTCAGATAGGGCAAAGCCTTCTCCCGTTCAGAGCCGAAGATGTCGCTTTAATCCTAGGTCTCCGTTGCGACGGAGACATTGTATCTTTCAAGCACGAGAAGGATGCATCAGAGTTTAAGAATAAATATCTACACAAGATGCACAACCGCCACCGCGACGCCATTAAAGACAACCTACTCACCCTCGTCCGGAGCAAGAAACACGAGGACGAGCAGACCTTCGTCAAGCTCCTGGTGGTGTACTTTATGACGACGATCATGTTCCCCAACAGTGTTCTGCATGCGCCGACGTTTGTAGCAAGGTACGCCGATGACCTATCGTCACTCGGCGGTTATGCCTGGGCCCATACTACGCACAGGTGGTTGATGGACGATATCCCCCCGACAGCCGCTCGTGTGCAACTCCGTTGTAAGGGGAAGTCCACAACTGCAGGTTACATGAAAGGTTGTTCCGTTGCTCTCATCGTCTGGTTCTACGAGGTGACGGGCAGCGTGAAGAAACAAAGAGTAGGAAAGACGCCCCGTCTAATGTGTTACGGGGAGTCTAGTTTCATCAAGGCGGCGTCCATCGAGCCGCTTTTGAGATCAATCAAAAGAAAACAAGTAAGTTATATTACTATTGATGTGTACAATATGGATGAAAATGGTCTTCTGTATGTACTATGCTTTTCCTGAAGATTTTCCTGTGTATACAAATGATGTTTATGTGTATATAATTATTTTCTTGTGTATATTATTCGTTTCCTGTGTATACAAATTGGATTCCTGTGTATAAAATCGTGTTCCTGTGTACATTTTTATGTTTCCTGTGTATAATATTGTGTTCATATGTTGATGTTGCAAACTTTGGTTTTTGCTTTTCAGTTTTTTGAGCTTCTGCCAGTTAACGCTGAAGAGCGTTTGTTGGTTGGCAGTGTTAAGAGAACTCACAGACAAGCCACCGCCAGTTCCCCGGATCTTGGGGAGTCCAGGAAGAAGTCCCGCCCAACAGCAAGGGCCCATCCTGCTGCGAAAAAGGCAACAGTTGACCCCGCAAAGAAGCGAAGTCGGGATCAATCCTCTCCCAGCCCTCAAGAGATGCCGGAGGAGGTTCCGCGAGGGGATGATGACATGCGCCGTCTACTGCAACAAGTTTTGACGGAGTTCCGCGATCTGCGAGCTCGTATAGACGAGCGTGACCGGTAAGATGCAGAGCGGAAGAAATCTGACTCACAAACGGCGACCCCGTCCCCCCCTGCGCCGGCTGCAGACATCAGCCGTTCACACTAGGCGGCCGCGGACCCTACTCCTGGCCCCAGATTCAAAAGGTCAGCATGAAGATCTCCACGCCGTCTTGCCAAGTTATCGGCCGTGTCAACCGCCGATGAGGAAATTCCTGCTCCGCGTGTGGACGCTACTTGCGGGGATGTTAATCTTCCGCAAGGCGCAGGCGCTGATGATCCAGACGTTGTCCTTGTGGAGGGCCTGGATCCTGGTTCCGCCATGGATGATATCCCGTCGAAAGTCACTGATAAAGATGCCGCCATGGATGAACTCCCCTCCAAAGTCACGGCCCCGTTGCCAACTTCCCAAGATACTCCCCCACGGCGTGTTACACGCCGCACTGCTTCGCAAGAAACACACCAAAGCAGTCCCTCTCCGATAAAAATTCCACCAAAATGAGCCCCTCTCAAGAAGACACCGCCAAAGCGGGCTCCGAAGAAAAAAGGCCCACAGAAAAAACTTCCTGCAAAGAGAGCGCCTAGGAAGAGGGTTCCACCACCACCGAAAACCAAGCCTTCTGATAGGCCTTCCACCCCGACTGACGTCTCCGGACCTGATGATGCCGCATTACAGGCCGTCGACGCGCTACTTCAAGGCCTGACCGGTTTGCAGAAGGATAAACCCGCAAAAGATACTCTTGCGATGGTTCCTTACCATGAGGATCAGAAGAAACCTGAGTTAGACTTCCTTCCACAGAGGAAGACCTACCCTGGTTTTGCAAAGCTTAACAAAATGGAACGACTAGCCATCAGCATCTTTCTAAACACACGCGTCGACAGGTACTGTTTTTATTTCTATACTGGCTTTATCATGCTTAGTGCTGCGAATATATATGTTTTCGTGTGTATAACATATGTGTAACTTGTACCATTTCGTTACCTGTGTATATTATGTTATGTCCTGTGTATAGTATGTAGTTTCCTGTGTAGAGTATTGTGTTTCCTGTGTGTAGTATATTCTTCCCTGTGTATATTATGTTCTTTCCTGTGTATAGTATATTGTTCCTGTGTATATTATGTTCTTTCCTGTGTATAGTATATTGTTCCTGTGTATAGTATGTTATTTACTGTGTATAGTATATTGTTTCCTGTGTATAGTATGTTGTTTCCTGTGTATACTTCTATGGTCTCATATCTATTGCGCTATATAGTTCTGTCATTTGGAGGGGCGCTGACGATAACGGGTTCACCACCCGTGCCCACCTGTTCGTCCTTCTCGATGGGAAAGAAAATGTACCCAACGATGTGGTGGATGCCCTCGTGCTTATGCTTCGCGCTGAATTGCTGAGTAATCCATTGGAGTTCAAGAAACGTGCAGTTCTGACGCGGCCTTTGGCGCTTGTAATGCAGAAATTAGAATTTGCAGCTGAACAAGCATTGTACCTGATGGAGGATGTTATATATGGCCACAAAACGGCGGAGCTAATACTTATGCCAATCGTTCTGCACGGTCACTACCATCTACTTGTCCTAGACAATCAAAAGCAGCAGTATATGCACTACTCATCGCTGCAATCAGACACTTATGACTCAGATGCTGTGGACATGGTAAGTGCCACAAATAAATTATGGAACTACAAACATATTATCGCCTAAATGTACACTAACAAAATCTGTTTACCTTCTCAGCGGGATCTGTTCGAATTATGCATCGAAGCTAATACAGGCGGTAATCCGTTTCGACACTTCCCACTAGAGCATGTGCGGAACTGCCCCCAGCAAGAAGCCATGTCCGTTGATTGTCCGGTGTTTTGCATTCGTTACATGGAACAACTTCTGAACGGTGAAGAATTGTCCGTACCCCATTCGGAAGTCCTGATCCTCCGAGTCCGGTATGTCACACGGATACTTGTCGACGCGATGCAGAGAAAAGTAGTTCCGATACCTACAGCGACAACGGATGCCACCGGGGATAAGCACGATGGTGCCGCGGTAAAGGACACTGACGGTGAGACGGCCGACGTTGTGGGGAACGAGTCCGTCATCGACAATGAAGCCGCAGCTGCCAGAGACTCGTCCGACGACAAGGCCACTGGTGATGGGAAGGAAACTGGTGGTGATCAAGATGCTCCCGCGGAGAAGGAGGACGCTGAGGTGAAGCTCACTGGGGCGGAGACTGGTACTGGTGGAGATAAAGATGTAGCCGATGAGAAGAACGACGATGAGGTCAAGGAAACTAGCGCGGAGACTGATACTGCTGGAGATAAAGACGCCGCCGTGGAGAAGGACGACGCTGAGGTGAACGAAACTGGCGCGGAGACTGATAGCGCTGGAGATGAAGACGCCGCCGCGGAGAAGGATGACGCTGAGGTCAAGTCAACTGGCGAGGAGACTGATACTGCCCGCGGTAAAGACGCCACCGTTGAGAAGGATGACTCCGAAGTCAAAGTAACTGGCGATGGTAAGGAAACTAACGAGGACAAAGCCGCCACTGATCTGAACAATTAATTTCCCATACCTATGGTTTGGTATTTAAACTTATATTTGTGTGACTGTAAATTTGGTTATGTAATTAGTTATCAATTCAATATAGATAACGATATCTAAACAAAAGCTGAGAACAAAAGCTCAAGAAACACCAATACGGGAAAGGGAAAATGTACACAGAAAATCAGTCTATATACACAGAAATGCAAGAACATACACACGAAAGAAGGTTATCTACACAGGAAAGGAGGTTATTTACACAGGAAGAGAGGTTATCTACACAGAAACGGCGCTCAATACACGACAAATACCTTTATATACATAGAAACAAAAAACAGTACACATAAAATTAAACATTGTACATAGTAACGCAAAATAATACACGGAAAATATAAAACAAAGTGCAATTCAAACAAGATACAATAAAAGCACACAAATATCGTATGTTACCGTTAAGTGTGCTATTGTCAGTCCGCTATGACCGCATTGCATGATCGACGATTATGTCCAGCTTGGTGGCACCGGCTACAATGTAACTCGCAGACATCGAAGGCTTGTGACTCTATTCTTTTCCTTCTTGGACGACCTGGTCGTTTCTTTGATATTGGTGGCCTAATTCGTAGGTCACGGTTTGCATCAGATGGCTTATCACTGTCAGGAACGGGGAATATCGGATTCCCATACGCCCGACGATACCATTCGACTGTGAAGTAAGATTCAACATAAGAATGGACATTCGTTTCTGTTTGCATAATGGCCGTACACGCATGCTTGCACGGTAAACCATGCACTTCCCATCTTCTGCAGGAACAACCACGACATTGAAGGTTCACTGCATTGTTGTTATCGTCAATGACTTCGTAAGTGTCCTCAGTCGACCGACCCACTCTCAAGTAACGACTGTCGTCAACGAGTTGTTCAACCTTTTTCCTAATTTCGGGGCACAGATGTGTGTCCCAATTGTTGGATTGCTCGCGTTTGTTGGTGAACATATTCATAAGTTTGAACCTGGAAACCAGAGGATAAAATGACAAAATATAGCCTAGTTAGAAAACAAAAAATGGACGACTGAAAGGAAAACGGTACACAGGACGGAATGTGTAAACATAGGAACCGACCACACACAGGAAGTGACATTGTAAACACCGGACGTGCTATTATATACACAGGAAATGACATTGTATACACATGAAGTAACATTCTATACACAGGTAGTAATATTCTATACACAGGTAGTAATATTCTATACACATGAAGGGTCATTGTGTACACCGTAAGTGACATTGTATACACGGTAACTAACATATGGTACACAGGAAATCAGTATTCAACACAGAAACACATTATCGAACGAGGAAATTCACCTGATCGAGTCAACCATGCTTGTCACTGGCAGATGCCGTGCCTCTTTAATCCAGGCATTGAAGGATTCTGCAACGTTGGAGTACATCTCACACCA
Organism: Dioscorea alata; assembly: GCA_020875875.1. Taxonomy (NCBI): domain Eukaryota; kingdom Viridiplantae; phylum Streptophyta; class Magnoliopsida; order Dioscoreales; family Dioscoreaceae; genus Dioscorea; species Dioscorea alata. The sequence continues at coordinate 1,309,609 of CM037028.1, read as the reverse complement.
ACGCATCCCTTTAAAAAGAAAATTTGACCAATGATCAACGTCCGACTTATTTAGCACCCAATCGTGTGCGTCGGTCGACAAACACGCAAGTTCTTGAACTGCATCATCGAACTCTTTTGAGCTGTAAGCGTACGCAATTTTGACGATTACTGCCCAGCATTGCATTCGCATAGCTTTAACGAGGTTAGAGTAGGTCTTCATGAAGTTCGCCTCCAAATATCGGAGGCAATAACCATGTGGTGATGAGGGAAAGACTCGGGCGACGGCATTGACAAGACCCTTCGAGCGATCTGATATGAATGTTATGACTTTGTCGTAATCATCCTGACCGTACAAGGCCTCGCCGAGAGTAGCAAGAAACCAAGTCCAGTTGTCATCAGTTTCGTTGTCGACGATAGCAAATGCTACGTGGAATAGGCCATCGTTGCCATCTTTCGCAGTTGCACCTAGAAGAACCCCACCATATTTGGCTAGCAAATGAGTTCCATCAATAAAAAGTAATGGCCTGCACCCCTGCTTGAACCCTGACAAACAACCCTCAAATGAAAAGAAAGCACGCTTAAACCGGTCGCCTTCATTCTCAATGCTGACAACGCTACCAGGATTTGTCTCGGAGACTTTATCAGCATACCATAGAAGCAAATCATAGCTACTAACCTCGCTACCGTGAATAACCGAACTGCCAACCTCCTTCCCCATCCAAGCACGTTTGTATGGTAGACGAACACCATGGTCACGCAATATGTCTTTTTGTATGTCAACAGCCCTGTACAACGGGCTTTCTTTTAATTTATGCATGACACGTTCTGAAACCCACTTCTTGCTTGCTTTTGGATGCGCTGTCGTACCAATGCCTCTACCACAAATGTGAGCTGGTTGCATTGTCTTCAGCCGGAACGTGTCATGAATTCCCTCTTTAGAAGCATGCACTCGCCATTGGCATTCCGGGGCAGCACACCTTACAGTCACCCTCATTTTGTCATTTTTTATAAACGTAAAGTCAAAATTTTTCTTGATAGCTATGCTTCGCAGGCAATCTTTAAAATGATCTGCGTTCTCAAACCGTTGGCCTACTTGCAAAGTTGAACACTCCTGAGCATCGGTACACCCGGTAACACTCAGCGCCCCGGAAGAATTATGTTGGGAGAGGAAACTATCGCCATTCGGGTTTATGTTGCCCGACAAGGACCCCTTGCTTTCAGAAACCCAGAAATACAAGGGAAACAAAATATTATATACACATGAAGTGGATTTTATACACATAAAACCTAATAATATACACATGAAACCACTATTATACACAGGAAAATACGTTTGATACACAGGAAACCAATATTATACACAGGAAAATAAGTTTTATCCACAGGACAGGAAACCAATATAAAGTTCACATTAAAAAAGTTAGAAATCTATTCAAACAACAACACATATAACACAATTAACAACAACTAGAGTTCGTTGTTTTATTACGATGGGTTCAAGGGGCCAGAGTTTCCATCTGCAGAGTCACGCACTTCCTCCACAATGATGTCGACGACGAACTTGTTAAAGCTCTGGTATATATGACACATCCGTTGGAAATCCACTTCGGACTCAATGGGGCAAAGCGTCTTGTATGAGTCAGGTGTTACGAACTTCACTATCACTTCAGAAGCATCTAAGGACCAACGGGCACATATCTCACCCATGACTGACTCCCACGAACTTAATACAGTAAATTGTAGCACACGGCCTTCTCCTTTGAATCTCGCCACGGCAGAGTAAGTTTCCATTGTACAACTACAACAACAATAAAAAAACAACAATGTAAATAGAAGAAATAGCAAGAACATTTACAGGAACTAGAAGAAAAACAAAAACGGCAACAATAAAAACAAAAACGAAGAACTTCAAGAGTGAAAAGAAGAAAAACAATAACAATACGAACCAGAAGAACAACAAGAACAACGCGAACATGAAGAACAACAGCCAACTTACGCTTGCACGAGTTCCCTTCAAGCTTTGGCAACGGACCAAGATGAAGAACGGCAAACCCAACCCAAGATGAGAAGAAGAAGAAGAAGAAGAAGGCGGGAAAGTAAACTCTCTTCCTGACATAATATATTGCATAACCTTACTCATAATAAATGAGATTTGACATGGACATGAAAGTTACTTTTTGCTTTCTTACCTTTTGCTTTATTGTGTATGGGCATTGTCGTCATTTCATCCTTCTTTAACTGACGGAAGACACGGCAGGGACTACATCGAATTCGCATTTAAAAAAGAGGGATCTAGAGGGAAACGAGAATGTCAGAGGGACTGCAGTGGAAGTTTGAAACTTCTCAGGGACTTAATTTTAAGTAATTTTCTCTAAATATAATGTTGGTTAAATATAATTTATAACTTTATAAATTTGTTGGATAATATAATGTTGGATAACTTTATAAATAATAAATATAATTTTGAATAAATATAAATAATAACATATTTCTAGTACTAATTTATATAATTTGTGCCACACGCTCTAGTTTGCCTGGATAACTTTATATTTAGATTGGTAACAATATAGCTTTGTTGTTGCCACACTTGTGATGATTGTGAGCTCTAAATTGCCACCAACCTCTCTTATTATGAATGAGAAACTGGTGCATTTATAACAAGGAATTAAGGAGATCGAAGCCTTAGAACAAGGAATTAAGGTAAAGGCTTTTTTAATTTATTTTGAACAAATCCCTTTCACCAATGCTTGATACCATAAAAACACTCTTTGAAAAGCCCTAGCATTACCAGTCCCAATCCCTCTCATGAGGAAAATGAATGCTACTCATGTATCAGCTACATCAAGTCTCTATGTAAAATTGAACCAAATTAACATATTATGTATTTTTCATGCTCCAAATAGAAAGCTTTAAAGTGAACAAGTTGCAAACATCATTTAATTTGAGCTGTTAATCTAATCTCACTCATAGACGTAATGAGATTCTTTTGATGGATAATTAAACATCTCAAGTGTAACCTGACATCATCAGGTCTTTATTAAACATCAATCTAAAAGACAATATTGTTCTACTTGATTTTTAGTTGAATCCTTCCTTAAGTATGATTGTATTAGTTGAATAATCTATTTTATGGTCATAAAACACTATTGAGGCAAAGAACAAAAATCATTTGCATATAATAGATATAAATCATTGAGATACATGGGAACAAAAATCATTTGAATATGATTGCAAAGAAGTAAACATGTATGAATCACAAGCACAATGAACAAATATCATCATCATCATCAACATCATCACCACTAGAAAATCACAAAATAACACCGATTGAAAACCAACAAATAATCCCAAATGCCCAAATCAAGAATCAAAACAACCAAAAAAACTTACTGATTAAGGAGAAGGAAAAGATCTTAATCACTCGATTGAAACCCTAGAAGCCCTTCTAACGGTGAGGAAGCAGTAGAACCAGATCTAGAAAAGGGAAGAAGGAGGTTGGTCAACAAGAATCGGCGATGAGAAGAAAAGCAGTAGTGCTGTCGATGAGGGACGAGAAGAGAAGAAGTAGCACTGGCGACGAGTGAGCCAGTGATCAACAAGAGCTGATCAGGAAGAAGGAAGGTTGTAGTCGGTTCACTAGATCGGGAAAATGATGCATTGATGGATGAACAACTCGTGACTTCCAAATGGATGGGGAAGTGGAGGAAGTCAGCTTTTTATATGGACTCCATTTCATCCACTTCGGTGTAAAATACACCGAAGTGGGTCTAGTTTTATTTTCACTTTCTGGAGAAAATAGCGGAAGTGACAATTTCTCCACTTCAGGATAAAGAAACACATGAAGTGGGGGAAGTCATTTCACTTCCCCCACTTCCCAAACACTTTAGCCCAAATGAACAAGCCCTAAGCGAAGCCTTTAACTACTAGTCTAGCCTTATATCTTTGAACATTCCCATAATCTTATAACATATTGGTTTTTCCCCTTTTAGTAATGTAACCAACTCCCAATTTGATTAGCTTCAAGTGCCTCAAACTCTTTTTTGCACTGCAGCTTCCCATGCAGGATCAATAACTTTCTTTTCCTTTGTTTGTGACTTATTTAAAGTTGATAGTAGTATAAGTATTTACTGGTTTTGGTGGTGTAATGAAGAAAAACTAATATGTTTGGGAAGAAAACATGCATTTGTGATTGTATAAACACAATTGATAGATCAAGGAAAAGAACATTGAAAAAATTAATTCTGGCATTGTTGCAAATGTGAACTTTGGTTGACCTTCTAGGTGGAGTAGAAGAGAAATTTTCAAGAGTAGATGTTGAAATAGATTCTGTATGAAGAGTAGAAGAAGAATTTTCCAAGATAGTATGAGAATTTTCTTGCATTGTATTTGATAAATGAGTTGATGGAAAATTGTTTTGAATAAGAATTTGAAAAAGGAAAAATTGCTTCATGGAAAATGACATTTCTAGAAACAAATGTCTGTAAGTTTTTCAAATCTAGAACTTTGTATCCTTTTTTGCCAAGAGGATATCCAATGAAAATACAAACTTTTGCTTTGGGTTGAAATTTGTCTCTAAAATTTTCAACAATTGTCACATAACAAAGATAGTAAAAAGATTTAAGATGAGAATATTCTGGTAGTGATTTAAATAAAATTTCAAAGGGTGTTCTATTGTTTAAAACTCTAGAAGGGAACTTATTAGTAATAGATAGGTTGCAATAGGAATACATTCCCCCCAATATTTAAGAGGAATTTTAGATTAAAACAGTAATGTTGGGAGGTTTTCTAACAGGTGCTTATGCTTTCTTTCTTCCACTCCATTTTGCTGTGGAGTTTGAGTGCAAGTTGTTTGATGGATAATCCTTTTTCACTAAGAAAATGTTTTGAGATCTAAGCTACCTCCTAGTTCAAAAGCATTGTTTGACCTAATTTGTTTTATTTTAGTTTGAAACTATGTTTCAATCATTTGAATAATACAAACGATGCGTCTTTTTTAGTTGTAAGTTGATTTATCCATGTTTCCCTACTAATGTCATCAACTATAGTGAGAAAATATTTATGGCCTGTAGGTGTTATAGTATGATAAGGACCATATGTGTTAATGTGAAACGGCTAAAAATTTGATTTTGTGTATTTGGCTATGTAGGAATGACAATTTGTGCTGTCTTGCTTGTGGTCAAATATTGCAGACAAAGGTAGATGCTGAATTAGGAGTAGAGCTCAACAAAAAGAGCTATTTTATTTTATGAAAAAGGAGATGCCCAAGTCTGTTATGCGATAATTCAAGAGAATTACAATAATAAGTAGATTTGGTGAAATTTGAATGAAGAGGACAAGAGGAATGAAAACATTTCTAATAATGAATAGAAGTTGGATGCAAAAAAGAATTATTTGTAAAACATGCTCCCTTATTTTAGTATACAACAAATACAAGCCTTTGCATGCTTTACTAAGAACCAGTAGTCTTTTCATAGGAAGGGTTTGTAAAATACAGTATTCAAAAGAAAAAAAAAATGATTTTGTAATATAATTGTTGTATCAATTTACCAATAGAAAGCAAGTTATAACGAAAACTTGGGACAAGAAGAACATTAGAAATCAAAAGATTATCAGTTAGCTTAGTAGTGCCAAAATGAGAAACTATTAACTCCTATACAGTGGGGTGTGAAATTTGGAAAAGTTTAGGCAAAAGGTGTAAAGTTTCAAAGAAAGTTGTATCATGACACAAGATTAGAGGCTCCGGTATCAATGATCCAAGCTTTTAGGACATTAGAATGCTTGCTACTATTGCTAAAAATATATGAGTTATTTGTATTAAAGAAAAAGTTAGCTAATATACTTGCCATTTTAACAAAAAAAGTAACTAGATTTGTTGTGCCTATAGAATTCTCAATTTCTGCATATTAATATTGAGAAGAAACTTTTGAAGCATCATTAAGAAGATCCATCAGTTTATTGTCTTAATTTGTTGTTAACTCAGGTACATGCACAAGGTTTGAATTATGTGAAACATGAAATATATCTACACAGTCTCTTTGAATAGGTTCAACAAACCTTCTATCTTTATTATTTTTGTGGTTATTTTTAAATCTTTGTAGCTTAAATCACCTGTCTCTAGTGTGTCGTATCTTCTTGCAAAAATATATGAAAGAGCTTATTAAGGTTTCTTGCTTTTATTACAGTTTATTTTTATATTATGACAGAATTTTTAATAAATAAAAATTTTTAAATAAATTTTTTTTTTTGGGAAATATTAAATAACTTCCAAATTATTCCTATTTATATCAACCCTAACCGTTTCTTCATATTTCTAGGGTTTAGAACTCCAACAGGTCCAAGAACTCAAAGCCCTAATCAATGGCTTCTCTCAAGAGAAAAATCACTGAATCCCCTTCCTCCGATCTCTCCCGCGCTACCAAATCACAGAGAGAGGAATCTGTGCCCACTGACGAGCCTGTTACGTGCCTCCATGAAGTCTCCTACCCCGAAGGCTACGTACCATCGTGCTCGGCGGCGCCACGACCCGTCGGCGGTGAGGAGAAGAAGAAACTGGCCAAGGAGTTCCCCTTTGAGCTTGATCCTTTCCAGGCTGAGGCTATCAAGTGTCTTGACAATGGCGAGTCCGTCATGGTGAGCTGCACCTTGTTTGCCTATTTCTTTCTTCAAATACCAAGTTAAGAAATTTGTTTATTTTTATTTTTTTCAGTTAGACTTAATGTGTTGGTAATCTTGCTTTTGTGGATGTTTGTTTGATCTTTACTTCTATTTGTTTCTTTTGGGCACTTCAATTGTTTTGATATTGTTTATATTGTGAATTGATGTAGTTCATTGATAGTAAGATGCCGTGCATAGCTCGTTAGCTCTTGATCTTCTGGTTGTCTCGATTTTGATTTTCAAGTTATTCTTTTGGAGGTTTTTGTAGGTCTCTGCTCATACATCAGCTGGAAAGACGGTTGTTGCATCGTATGCTATTGCGATGTCTCTGAGGGACAATCAGCGAGTCATTTATACCTCGCCGATCAAGGCTCTTAGCAATCAAAAGTATAGAGAGTTTAAAGAAGAATTTTCAGACGTGGGTCTTATGACTGGGGATGTGACCATTGAGCCAAATGCCTCTTGTTTGGTAATGATCTGATTATGCTTTCCTTGTTTTTAATCTTTGAAAGTTAGGATTGTGCTGTTTTGCCTGAGTTTCTTGAATGAGAATTGAATTTGTAGGTCATGACTACAGAAATCTGGCGTAGCATGCAATACAAGGGATCAGAGATTTTGCGTGAGGTTGCCTGGATTATCTTTGATGAAGTTCATTATATGCGTGACAGAGAAAGAGGTGTTGTTTGGGAAGAAAGTATTGTGATGGCTCCTAAAAATTCACGGTTTGTATTTCTCTCAGCAACTGTTCCAAATGCCAAGGAGTTTGCTGATTGGGTTGCAAAGGTTACTGCTTCACTCTGTTGCTATGTATATTTTTTTATTTAATTTTTGAGAAGCTGCACTTTGCACAATAGTGATTTTTGATATTTTGGCGCTGCAATTAGTATCCAAGCTTTAAGTTTAATTTTTTGGTTATGGTAGTTGGAACACCAACTATTAGGAATTATATTTTTTGCTATTTTGACGAAATAACTTCAAATTCCATGAGCATGCAACAAATGATTTATTTTTAAATTCAGGTGCATCGGCAGCCATGTCATATTGTATACACAGATTATCGACCAACACCACTACAACACCACATATTTCCAGCGGGAGGTGAAGGCATCTATCTGGTGGTAGATGAAAAGGGCAAATTTAGGGAGGATAGTTTCCAAAAAGCTTTAAATGCCCTTATTCCAGCTGAAGGAGATAAGAAAAGGAGGAATGGGAAGTGGCAAAAGAATTTATTGGCGGGAAAACCAAGCGCGGAAAGTGACATATTCAAGATGGTAAAAATGATTATAAGACGACAATATGACCCAGTGATACTTTTCAGCTTTAGCAAGAAGGAATGTGAGCTTCTTGCATTGCAGGTGTAATATTATCTTTCTAACTTTATTATGTTGGTTGTGGATTTTCTTTAGCTTGGTGAAAAGGCTTAAAGATTTATTCCTTGATTTTTTGGGTGATGAAGCTAAAATAAAAAATTGTGCATAAACAAATATCTTATGTTTTAATTTAAAACTTGTGCCTCTAAACTCTTTCGATCTATTGTCTTGTTAATGCTTAAAGTATTCATGGGTCCTCCTGTTAATGTTGCACTTATAGATTTTTTATTTTGTTTTTGAAAATTTAATTCCACTGTATGGTTTCAATGTTGTCTTCATATCAGTGATGTAATAAGTTGGTACAAAAGTGAATGAGTTGTTCTTATTCTGCATTATAGATGGCAAAATTGGACTTAAATGAAGATGCTGAGAAAGAGAATATAGAAACCATATACTGGTCTGCAATGGATATACTTTCTGATGATGATAAAAAGCTTCCCCAGGCAAGATTTTGTACCTTGGCTTCTTGCATTCAATGTAATTTGTTTAAATAGAGAATCTCTCTCAAACAACTTATGCTGTGCAATTTGCTTTTCTAAATGTACTTAAATTTCTGCTTGTTTCTTTCTAAATGATCATATTTACCTTTTCTTGCATCTGTACCTGATTAATTTTTCCATCTAGTTTTAGCTCAGGCTCTAACAAGTTCACAATTTTCAGAAAATGGTTAGAGAAACATTAGAATTAGGAAAAGATTTGCATCGTTGTCTTTTGTCATTTAGACCTCCTGAAGTAGGATAGGTCTATTTCTTGTGACTCATACACATTGATTTGATTCTATCATTCAGTGGCTGTATGAACATGGCATATGTTTTTATACACTTATGCAAGTGTATCAATCAATTTTTCCAAAATGTCACTTGTTGTGTTGTACAGAATCTGCATTGTAATCTTGATATCTTCTAGCTTGTCTTGTGCGGTACATGAGTTTTATTTATGTATAGATTTGTGCTTATTGTTTTTTATTGTTTTTTATGTTATTATTATGAGTAACTTTTAAAGGTAGGATGTTATAAATGAGAGAACAGGACAACCTCCTTACATGTAGAATGGAGCTTTAGTTCGTTTCGTGTTATAAGTATGGAAGTGGGAGTTTTCATACTTGAGTCGGAGAACTGTAACCAATGGGTCAGAATTAATTTGAGCCATTATTTGCAAATTTGCTTCATGTAGCTTTGGTGATCATCAGGTTTACTTGTGCAGAATTTAATTTTGGAAGATTTGTTGCTGTACACATATCATCTTTTTATTTTTAATTAATTAATTAATTATTTTTTGGTTCATATTAAAATTTTTTAATACCATCAAATGATGGACAGGTTGTAAATATGCTACCCTTACTGAAACGTGGAATTGGTGTGCACCATTCTGGGTTACTTCCAATCTTAAAGGAGGTGATTGAAATACTCTTTCAAGAAGGGCTTCTTAAGGTTAGTGAACAACATTGTTGGTTTAATTTTTTGTAAAGGTTGAAATACTCTGATTAAAAGTTATATTTTTTATTAACCCTTGTGGCATTTTTATAATTAAAAATTTGACAAGCTCATGGATGAAATGCAACTTCTATTATATATCCTTTGCAACAATAAGTTTGGAACACCACCATTGTCCTTACACTAACCCTCCAACCTTCTTCATGCCAATTATTTCGGGGATTATGTACAAAGCCTGAACTTGATGCAGAAGCCGGAAGCCTAATTTACTTGGATTTCTTTCATGTCTGAATTCTGAATTATGTTGGACTGGTGAGGTTTTAGTTGACCCATGACCTATGTTTTTGTTTGAACCTCATTCCCCAAAAAGTAGCATTTGTTTCTTATATTGATCCGACAAAAAAGCATAAAAAAGTTTGCTCAGAGAGTCTGAGATTTTTGTTAATGTTATCATGATTTTGTGATTCTTCATCAAGGTCATATTTGAATGTTACGGTCATTGGTGTATTTTTATGTGTTTGATGCATTCCCTTCACTGGCTTAGCTAAAGTAGTTACAAATTACCATTTGTTATCTTCTATTTGATGTAAATCAAATCATACATGGCCATCACCAAATGTTAGAGTTTTCAATTGACTGCTGACCTGATATAGATATTCTTATGTAATCACAGTAGACTTTTGAATATCTATCTTTTTCCCTTTGTTGGCTTTTGTGCAATTTCTTCTTATAGAAATAACATCCCCATGATCCTTTCGTAGTTCTGGTGAACTGAAACCTTTTCTTTCAGTGCTTATTTGCCACAGAAACCTTCAGCATAGGGTTGAACATGCCTGCAAAGACAGTAGTCTTTACAAATGTGCGTAAATTTGACGGAGACAAATTCAGATGGCTAACAAGTGGTGAATATATTCAAATGAGTGGGCGAGCTGGCCGCCGTGGTATAGATGAGCGTGGCATTTGTATTTTGATGATTGATGAAAAAATGGAACCATCTACTGTCAAGATGATGGTGAAAGGAAGTGCTGATTGTTTGAACAGGTATGAGACTAATGGTTGCAAATCTGAAGTTGTTTGCTGCATGGATACTAGATTTTCTGCTTCAATATTTGGAAAATGTTGAGCCAAATTTACACAAACTTGAGTAGTGTTTCTGAGTTTCCTCATATAGTCTCTATTGTAAGGTGTTCAAATGTCATTAAGATCTTTTTCAGCTTTTCAGAAGTCTGATAGTGTCCCTCCTCTTACAGGAATATAGGCTATTAAATTGTTATTTCATATTTTGCCATTTGTTTAGGTAAAGACCTTTGAATCATATAGGATTGACACTTAAGTTTTATAATGATCTTGTGGTGGGCATGGTCTGCATGGATGTGTATTTTCTGTGTTTTCTATATCAGATCCAGGTTGACATCCATGTCTTGCTCATCTAAATTTTTGGATTCGGATTTCTTAGTTTGAGGAGATTCAGGTTGAAATACGAGTTCAATCCCTACCATAATTTGCTTTCTTTGCAGATGCCTTTCACCAATCTATGATCCTATATTTGACCAATAATCTCATTTTTGTGTGTATTTTCATTAATATAAGCATGCAAGAAAAGGTCAAGGTGCTATATGCAAGTGGTGGCCTCTGAAAAGAAAGAGATAATGTAGACTAATATGGAATAGAGGGATTCTGTAGATTTACCAACCAAAGACCAAGAAGACATGTATTAAGTATTCAACTTGACCATCAAATAAGATTCAATGCCCTATAAGCATAGTTCGATCTTGCTAAGAATTGCTTATTGTTGGTTTCATCAAATCTGGATTACTGTTGCATGATAACACAACTTGCTGTTTTATTATTTATTTGACTAACAGAAGGATGAAAATGCGGCTGAAAGAAAAGGTGTGTAGACCAGATTGCTAACTGGTTTTCTTACTTTTTTTTTTTTTTTTTCTAACAGTGCCTTCCACCTTAGTTACAACATGCTCTTGAATCAAATTCGTTGTGAAGATGGTGACCCAGAGCAACTTCTAAGATATTCATTTTATCAATTTCAAGCTGACCGAGCTCTTCCTGATCTTGAGGTTTGTTGATGATAGTTTCTACTAATTCTTTTTTATTTATTTTATTTTTTCATCATGTTTCCTGTGAACAATGTATCTTGATAGCTCTTGACATAGATATTGCACATAACCTTGAAGCCAGCTCAATCATATGTGCCATGGTCCCTAGATACTATTCCAATCCAGAGTCTATATCATTTCATGCTTTTTTATCTGTCCATTTTTAGATTCTCCCTATTCTTGCCTTGATAGCAAGGGGCACGCATCATTTTAATCATGCAAAAGAATGGTTACTGGCCTAGAGGCTTCAATGTATTGACCATATCTACACATTCCATTGATGTAGAAATAAATTGAAAGGGTTTCCCAAAATGGAGTTTACTTATTGGTTTATTAAATTTTCATGGTCCTTCGAATCCTGCAGAAGCAAGCCAAAGAACTGGAAGCAGAAAGGGACTCGATTGTAATTGAAGAAGAGGAGACCGTGAAAGACTATTATGATCTCCTGCAACAGTATAGAAGTCTAAAGGATGATATCCGTGATATAGTATTTTCCCCAAAATATGCTTTACCCTTCCTGCAGCCTGGAAGACTAGTACGGCTGCGATGTACTCAAGATGACAAGATGCCATCTTTTTCTTCCAAGGATGACATTACCTGGGGTGTTATAATCGATTTTGAAAGGGTGAAAGGCATAGCTGGCGGTGAGGGATAACAAAGAACCAATTTAGATTTTGGCTTTTAGATCAATAACAGGCTATGTTCAGTTTTCCTATTGAGTTGCTAATGGATCTGATTCCTAAAAACTTATGTTGCAGATAAAAGACCTGAAGATGCAGAATACAATGTTAATATTCTGACTAAATGTGTTCTGGACAAGAGTGTCGGTGCAAAGAAATCAGCAAAATGTGTTCCAATTAAGGAACCTGGGGAAGCTGTTGTGATTTCACTACCTCTTGATTTGGTGATTCCCTTTATTATTGATCATTTCCTATAAATTTCATTTTGTATAGAATAGCCTGAGAACTTGAGCACATTGATTTTTGAGCTTGCATGATTTGAAGTGTAATATTTTATTCTGCCTGATTTTTTGGTTTTTGTGTTGTTATTTTGTGTTGTTTCTCTTCACTGGGAGTGACACAATATCATCTCATCAATGTGCTTTTTTAACAGATTGACGGTTTGAGCAGTGTATGCCTTTACATTCCCAAAGATCTTTTGCCCATGGAAGCTCGTGAGAATACAATTAAAAAGCTTTTAGTCGTACTTGCCAAATTTGAAAAAGATGGGGTACCTCTATTGGACCCTGAGGAAGATATGAAAGTAAGCTGAATTATCCACTATTTTATTTTTAGTCTCAGCCTCTGAGCGATAGTGTTTTTTTCTAATTTTTATTTTGGGAAAAATAAACTCCAGATGATTACTATCATCATTTATATTTTATTTTATTTTTTTGGCTGTTGATGAAGAATGATGGAGTTTGTTACATGCTGTGGTTGTTTAAAGACTTAAATCATCATTTTTTGATCTCCACCATGTCTCTTGTGTTCAGGTCCAACTTAATTCATATAGGAAGCTTGTGAGGAGGATTGAAGCCCTTGAGAGCTTATTTGACAAATATGATGAAATTCGCAACTCACCTTTAATCCAACAAAAGTTGAAAGCGTTACACACAAAGAAAGAATTGACGGACAAGATCAAATCAATCAAGAAGCAAATGCGTTCATCAACAGCGTTGGCCTTCAAAGATGAACTAAAGGCACGTAAAAGGGTTCTACGGAGATTGGGGTAAGCACTGCATCTCATGATTAATGGTTCTGATTACTTGAACATGTTGGCAGTGCAAATAATGAAATATGATTAGCAGTCATGGCAAACCATTCATTATGAAGTTCAAAAAAATTGTGGGCATATGATGGAAATCTGAAAGTCATTTATTGTTGTAGATTATAAGATCTTGATGTTGCGGTGTGGTCATAGCCCTGTAGGTGGCATCTCGCTTATTTTGTGGTAAAATTTAGGGATGCAGAGGGCATTTATGTTTTCTACAATACACCAGTTAAAGGCATTGACTCCCAGGTTGTTTAGAATAGTTTAGGATATTGCTGTGCATGTCTTTTGCCTATATTTTATATATTCATCATGCCTTTGCTTGAAACATTTTTGTGTGCCTCTATAAGGCTGCATTTGGATTTAAGGAACATGGGGGAAGAAAATGAGAGTCATGTGTTTACTTAAAGCGAATAAGTGATAACACATCAATTAATTTTCTTTTCCTTCCCATCATTTTTATTCACTTAAATTGTGTTGCTTTTCCTTCATTTTCTTTCAAACCAAACTCATGCTAAATGCCAATGTCAAAATACTTCAGATATATTACTAGCGAAGATGTTGTGGAGGTGAAGGGTAAGGTTGCTTGTGAGATCAGCAGCGCCGATGAGCTGACACTCACGGAGCTCATGTTTAGCGGCGTGTTCAAGGACTTGAAGGTGGAGGAGATGGTTGCTTTACTTTCATGTTTCGTATGGCAAGAAAAGCTCCAAGATGCACCAAAACCCAGGGAAGGACTCGAAATGTTATTTTCTCAACTTAAAGAAACAGCAAGAAGAGTTGCCAATGTTCAGCTTGATTCCAAGGTATTGAAACATACTATTAAAAAAAATGATCTTCCTTTAGGATTCATGTTAACACCACTTTGAGTTAAATCTTCCATGTCTGTAGGTCCAAATCGATGTCGAAAGTTTTGCGAATTCATTTCGAGCAGACATAATGGAAGCTGTATATGCATGGACAAAAGGGTCCAAGTTTTATGATATAATGGAGATGACACCTAGTGTGTTTGAAGGGAGTTTGATCAGAGCTATTAGAAGAATAGAGGAAGTTTTACAACAGCTAATTCTGGCTGCCAAATCCATTGGAGAAATCCAGCTTGAGGCTAAACTGGAAGAAGCTGTCACCAAGATCAAAAGGGATATTGTATTTGCTGCATCTCTTTATGTATGATGATGATCATTATGAATCTTAAAAAAATTTTGTCTGTGTTATTATGTATAATATTTAATTCATTTTAAAATTAGTCAATGGTTTATGTTGACATCTATGATATATGTCTTATATAAGTAATTGTAATTAATTGGAATGAAATTTCATTTCGGAATGATTTTGAAATAAATATTAGTTTTAATGTTTCTAAAAATGACAATGGATGGGCCGGGTGCAGGTTAACACCGGCCATTGTCATTTTTTTTTTTAATTTGGAAATTTTAGGAAAATGATATTTTACTCCATAAAGTATAACAAATACCATCAAACATCTAGTTGAGGGTATTTTTGGTCTCCAACCGTCCTCAACCATTATATATATATACATATATATATAGGAGAGGACGAGTTTTATATGAGTGTTCCTAGAAAAAAAATTTTATGAATGTTTTATAAATGTCAGTTTTTTAATCTGAATTCAACGGTTGCAAATCATTTATTGCAATAAACAGTCAATTTAACATTAGTATAATTAGTATATTTGTTTTTTCTTTCTCGTACGTTCTCATCGAGAAGGATGTATTATCTAAATATATATATAATATGTTAATTAAAAATATATAATTTAATTTGTTAAATAAATTATTAAAAATAATTTTATTAAAAATTCAAAAGACAAGAATACCCTCAGATTTCCCCGCCATTAGATTAGCGATGGTCGGAGCTCCAAAGCAGCTCCCCCTTGTGAAAAACCCATTTGCGCTACTGCTAGACGCCATCGATTTCCTCCGTATCGCCCGGGATTCCAGCGATTCATCCTGAGATCAAGATAAAAGGAGACGATGCTGGAGTTCCATGGTATAATTCATATCTTTTTCCATTTGGGATTCATCTTCTTTATTTTAATCGCTCTTGCAATTTCATTGTTGATGGAGTATAGCAATGTTTTTGTTCAATTTTTATTTGAATCGAGGAATTATATGACATTGTTTTTTGTTGCTATTTATGTTAGGTTATTTCTATATGTTGCTGTTGATCAGTGTGATTTTTTCACATTCATGGACTTGATCTTGTGTTTGAAAAACTTTTTTTTTAGGTTATATTTCCCCAATTTTATGTTCAATTTTTTTTTTAACTGGATCCATGAATTGTGTTTGTTTCTTTGCATATTAAGTTAATTTGTTAATATGCATTTGAATATGTATTTTTTCTTTCTTGTTAGACATTGTTCTAGTGCTTTTGAAGCTGGGAAATTCTTTCCTTTTACCAGTCTAAGAATTAGAGAAGTAGAGCAATATTCATTTTCTCAAATTTTATAATGCATAGCTAAGATGCATAAAAATGCAACAAAAGCTGGAGTAGTGCTAAAAGGAATAAGCTTTCAGCTTTAAAAACTCTAGGCAAGGCAGTTAAAAATGGAAAATATAAAACCCTGTTTGAGCTTGAAAGCATATTATATCCAGGTTAAACAACAAGCTAAGCATGAGTGGCAGAAATGTGGGTTCATTAGTTGCCATTTTGAGATTAGTTTCAAAGTATGAATTTGCATTTGGCCAAATAAAATTTTTTTAAGCACCCTATTTAAAACCCGTATCACTTGTTGTAGAATAACAAATTATTTGACCTTACTTTTGTTGCTCTTTCTATTCAGTTATTTCTTGTTATAGAACTCAAAATTTTCTGTGAATATTCCAATAATGGCATAACTATAACAATTAGCACAATTATATTAATTTGGCTCATTTTCTATTTTAGATTTTTAAGCTGTATATATGTGTTTTATTATGAATGAAACAAAGGGTGAAGTTCTTCTGAGAAATTTACATTTCTCCAGTCTATAGTTGCTTTTGCTTTTTTAAGTTTATATGTAGTAATGGCATTAATCTAAATAGCTACAGTAAATCCATTTGGCATTTAAGCGGATATCTATATGATGAAGAAATCCTTTGTATTGTCTATAGCTGAAAAGTTGGCTCTATAACTAGGCGTTTCGTATTGGGTAGAGGAATTTAATTGATTGGTGTCCCACATCAACTCAATCACTTCCTGTTATTGACAATGGAGTGAGTTACTATACTCCATTTTGCTATAAATTGAAGCTTTAATGAATGTTTAACTTACTTTTTCTAATTATTGTGGCAATTTTGCTGACAATAGTAGGTTTTGTGATTTTCAAATTGCTTTAGGATAATAAGGAATTGTGCATTTTCAGATTATTTTCAGCATTTCATCTTAGCACTTATTTTTCTTGATGTTGGATGAGCAATAAAAATGTTCTGACCATTCGTAGACTTGCGCAACTGTTTTAGCTTTGAGTTGTACATTTTGTTCAATTTGAACTCTATGCATGGCATGGATGGATAAGCTGATTTTACCCTGAAAAATTATTATTGGTTTGTAAACTTCGCCCCAAATACTTCGATTCTGTGAGTATATGTACGTTGATGTGCCAATATTATATATTTTATTTTTAATTCAAGCTGCTAATGATCTTTCAATTTCTCCTTTATTTTTAGTCCCTACAGATTTCTTTTAATTTTTCTACTCCTTTCGTGAAGGATATTACTAACTGGCATTTGTCACGGTAATTGTGTTTGTGGTTACTGAATCTGCATGGTGCCTATATTCTATATGACTTTCTCCTTTTGATTTACACTTTGCCTTGTGTCATATTGATTTTACGTTCACCTTTTGATTGCTATGAATATGTTAAAGTTCGTTATTAAATTTATATAATTGAAGAACCTTGCAGAAGCTTTCATCCTTTCACAAGCATCTTTTGCTGTTTACAAGCTACTTAACACTAAAGTTTTGCATTTTCAGTTGAAAGAACTCTTTAATTTCTTATACCATATTTGCAAGCATTTATATATCAAGTTAATTGATTGCTTCCCTTTGTATAATGCCAGAGTGACTATTAAACCTGCTCAACTTTATTTTGTTTATCAGAGCATATGATATGAGAAGAATTTGAAGAAATGGTTATGTTAAATGTGGATCTTTTTGCTCCGATATACCAAATGTAAGTGCATTAATGAAATTTAATTCAATTTATGTTTCATCTGGTGTCAAGAATATATGAGCCACTATTTTCCTGAACTTTCCCCCCACAATTTTAATCCAAAATAATAAAATTAGAAAAACTGTCACTTGTTTTTAATGATAGTCTCATATCTTAACCTTTGTGAGACTAATCACTAATTTACTCCTGTATAACTTAGATATTTGTAAGATTACTGCTGATGACATAAGATTTCAGCCATTGCTTAAATTACAAATTGTGACTTTACATATCATATTATCAGCATAAATGATTTCATTAACGTGGCGCCAAATGGAATGAGGTGGGAATGAAATGAATGATAACAATGGAATGGAATGAGAATGGAAAAGAATGCTCATTCTCATTCTAATGTTTGGATACAGACATGAAATGACAATGTTATTCCTATTCTATTGTTTGGTTCTTCAATGGTGTGAGGTAGAGTGGATTGGTGTATATAAATTTCTAATATATCTTATTATAAAAGTCAATATATAACTGCAAAAATATAATTATATTTTGAATAAAAATTTAATAGATAATTACAAATTATATTTTAAATATAAGTTTTAACATGCTAGAGAAGAAATGTCAGATATTGGTGATGGGTATGCCAAAAATCTCTTAAAAGGAAAAAAAAAAAGGTTTTATCAACCTTAGATTTTTTATTTATTTATAGTAATAAAATCCCATTCCTAAGTGGGAATTGCTCTTCTTTATCCATTCACTAGGAATGATCATGACCATTCTCACTTCATGAGTTATGATTCCAATAATCATTTTATAAAATGGCACCAAATATTGGAATGACTGTTTTAAGTTGGAACGCCAATTCCATTCCATTCCTTCCGGCCAAACAACACCTAATAGTAGAACTCGGGTTTTATGTATATATACAATATATTCCTGATGGTCACTACTGAAAAGAGTTAGGCTTATGTTATTTGTGAATGGCGTTCATCCATAGAAATCAGAATACCTTGTTGTTGCTATTGTTTGAAATTTCTCACTATCAATTTTCTGTTGTCATTTCTTTGTCATTTTGAATGAAGTGCTTTGTGTCACTTTTGTATTTATGTTTGTTAGGTTTATGTTATTTGTGAATGGTAGTCATCCATAGAAATCAAAAGACCTGGTTCAAGTTATTGTTTGAATTGTCTCGCACTAGTACTATGCTGTTGCCATTTCTTTGTCATTTTGAAATGAAGTGCTTTGTGTCGCTTTTGTTGAAGTATTATTATTATTTAAGTTCTCAGACCTTGTTCAAGATATTTTTTGAAATTTCTTGCACTTGTAATATACTGTTGCCATTTCTTTGTCATTTTAAAATGAAGTGCTTTGTGTCACTTTTGTTAAATTTTTATTATTACTCAGTAATTCAGGATTGTTCAAGCCTTTGTCTTTGTTTAATTCTCCGACTTGTTCAAGTTGTTTGAAATTTCTTGCACTAGTAATTGCTGTAGTCATTTCTTTGTTCATTTTGAAATGAAAGTGCTTGGTGTCACTTTTGTTAAAGTATTATTATTATTTAATAATTCATTATTATTTCGGCGTTTATCTTTGTTTAGTTTGACAAGATCATTGTCTTTTGGGTTACACTTATAACTCTGATCTCTTGATTCTTATGTTCTCTTTGCTGTTTTTGGTGACATCTATTTTGTATTTTCAGAGGCTTCTTCTAAATTTCTAAATTCAAAATTATGTGTTCTTTTTGTTATTTGATTTGTTATTTGGTTTGCTTAATTTGTTTAGAGGCATTCTATTTGAAGGATCTTCAAGGTAATGTGCAAGGAAAAAAAGTCAGGTATTACAATTTTTTAACTATAACCATTTATGTTTTACTGCTTTGGCTGCCAGTTTACCATATTTTTTGAATAATTTTTCTAAACTATAAAATCTTCTAGGTACATGCATTATTTCAAATTTTACTATTACTTGATTGCATTGTGTTTAGGGATGCTGAGAGGTTTTATTTTTGGTATTATTTCAAGATTGTCCTCATTTAATTTGATTAGAAAAATAAATCTTTGCCAAAGCATTGATAGTATAGTGATGTTGGCCTTACTGTGAAAGATATTACTGTGAAGATTTAAAAGTAGTTGTAAAAAGTCCCTGGTTATGGGTGCAAACTTGCCACCTGAATTTTTTATCGCTGGGTGAAAGCACATGGATCCCAATTCATACGCACACCCTTGATTGTGTATTTATAAAATAATAATAAATAAATAAATTTTTTGTGAAGTTTGCCGTGATAATTAATTATTTTGTAGTCTTTTATGAGCATTCAAAAATTTCAACGTTAACAATAGTAAATATTGTCATCGGAAGTCCATACTTAATAACACAAATGATTTTTTTTTTTTTAAAAAAAAAAAGCAAGTGTGGCCTATTTATTGTCTTAAAATTATTCCTTTGAATTTATCAATTTTTTATTTTTTTTAAATCTTAGAACTTTTATTTTTAGATTCAATTTAGATTAAGATTAAAAACATTGCCCTTGCATTACCCTTTTGTTGATGTGTGCACGTCTTGACAGGGGCATTTTTGGTATTACATTGAAATATTCTGCTGGTCTAGTGTTTTTTTTTAATTAACTTGTCATTATTTGTGTTTGAGATGTTTATTTGGAAATGAATGAAAGAATAATTTAAATTTTTAAAAATTATAATAAAACACTGGAATATATCATAATCTTGAAGGTCAGGTATGTATTTTTAAATAAATGAATTGAAATGAAGTGATAGATGAAGGTTTTAGTTATATTTTGTGAATCATTTGTAAATAGTTTCATAAAGGTCCTCGTAAAATTATATATTAGGATGACACAACATTATATATATATATATATATATATATATATATATATATATTTTGACGAATGTGGATGAGTCACATTAAGGAATTATGCCCATTGGTCAATGAGTGTCTCAACCCATGTGGAATTCGTTAGGACATGCGAATGTTTTCTAATTATTCCACGCACCCTAATCTTGCACCTATAAAGATTTGATTCTTTGTAATACATAAGATAGGGGACCCGGTCATTAATAGATCAAAAGAATGTTGGCCAAACCTGATTTTTACTTGCATCTTTGCAGAAAAATTATAAACAATCAAACATCACCCACTTATTTGTTTGAGAACCTAGTACAAGTTTTTTATACTGGTGTTAATATTGTTTATATGCCTATTTCTTTGTCTCTCTCGCTTACATTTTATCAGTTGCGGATATATTATTTTTAAATAATATTTCTACTAAGCATAAACATGTTCAGATGTCTACAATCATAATTTCCATGGGTGGAACGAGGGATATAGAAAAAAAAAAAAAGAAATTATATAAAATAAAATTTTAAAATAGGT
Source organism: Dioscorea alata (assembly GCA_020875875.1). Taxonomy (NCBI): domain Eukaryota; kingdom Viridiplantae; phylum Streptophyta; class Magnoliopsida; order Dioscoreales; family Dioscoreaceae; genus Dioscorea; species Dioscorea alata. The sequence goes on along the minus strand of CM037028.1, from coordinate 1,288,729 downwards.
CCACATGCAGTACTTGATTTATGATTTTATGAACTTGATTGTTATAAATAAAAATTTCTCATAATAACATTGGCATTATAAACATTGTATTGAAATAAATATTTTTTGTTAAATATATATTCCAATAAATTATACTGAAGAATATTTTCCAGAATATTCTTGGTATGTTTCTACATTTGATCATGCAAATAAAAAAGCTAATATATTTGACAAAGAAACGTCTAGAAATATGAACCATTTTCTAATGAATACTTCAATTGTGAATCTAATAATAATTAAGAGACATAATAAGATATGGATAAGTACCTTCGGAAATTAATATTTTGAAGGTATCATTAATAATTGGGGGAGGTTGCTTGTTGCCTATATTTAGCCTTTAGCAATTTAATTAAATATTTAATAATTAATCATGTACTAATTAAATAACTAATAATGTAATGAAATGATGAAGATGGTGATGAGGTGGAGATTAAGGGCCATGTGGGAACAAAATTTCGCCATCCCTTCCATCACTTCACAACCCTAACCTGTCAAATTCAATTTGTATTCTTCCTTTGTCCTTGCGGTGTCCTTTCTCTTTTGCATGTCCTATTCATATTTTATATTTTTGTTCATTTTCATTTTTTATTAATTTTAATTTTAATATATATATATATATATATATATATATATATATATATATATATATGGCTCACCAAAGGGCACGTGGCTTAGCAGTATCCTGTGTCTCTTTATTTGGGAAAAATGCGAGTTCAATTCCCCTTGACCACACTCCCTAGTTTTAAAAAGGTGAGGATGTGTGACAATTCTCTCGCCCGCGTACGCTCCTGAGGATTGGTATATATTACCCTACCTTTATATATATATATGTGTGTGTGTGTGTGTGTGTGTGTGAGGGTTAGTTTTTGGACAACGTTCGTAGATAAGGTTTTCTCCAACTATTGGATTGAAATCCAACGTTTATATTGAAAGAACAGTGAAAAGTGGGATGTGTAGTAACTTTTAGAAACAATGATCCACAGTGGAAAATGAGAAGTAGTTTTTAATCAGAACCATTGTATACATAAACCAACCAATAACCCAAACCGCAACGTACAACCTAGAGACATTGTATATATCATTGTTTATGCCTATTTTGGTTCACTTCTCTCCCTGTCATTTTGCCTCTCAACCTTTTCATCCTTCATTCCTTTGCGGGCATTTGTACACAGTGGCACAATGCCTCTGGGTTGTACCTAGTTGTTGAATGGGTGGTTGGTTGGTTGATAGATAATTTTTTTGTGTTTTGAAGTGCTACTAGAAATGAGATTGGAGAGTTGAAATTTTGTTGAGCACTATAGCAATAATGATCGAACGGTTCTAGTTAAACAATTATGCTTCCTTTTTTTTACTGTACACCAATATTTATGAAAGGAACTGCACATCTCATTTTTTACTGTCCATCCAATGAAACCATTTTTTCACTGTTCATTCAATGGAATCGTTGAATTTCAATTCAATGGCCGGAAAAGAACGTTCGTAGATAAATTATTTATGAACGTTATAAAAAAATGAACCTTAATTTATGAGATGCTAATATACCAAAAACTCAACCAATTCGTGCAATAGGTGCTTTTATTTGTTTGTTAATTTATTTGGATAAATATGAATAACCCTTAAAATCTCTCAATTGGTACGATGAAAGAAAAAGTTTGAATCATCAATTTTTCACCCTCGGTGCACACCGTTAATGTGCACTAAGAGTGAGGGTATATGTGTGTTAAGATATTAGTTCTATTTTTGTGCACATCTTTAATGTGAGTTGTTTATTTTGTCAAAAATAAATAAATAAAACGTAGGTTAAAATTTGTTTTTTATTTGTATATATATATATTGTGCATTTGGAGAGTGTTTGTTATTAAAGGTAATATAAATTTATGAAAAAAATGAAATGACTAAAATACCCATAATCAATCTCACTGTAACTCAAGCACTGACACTAAAAAGAAGAGGCCAATCACGCGACCACCATCTCCGCCCATTTTGCCTTTTCAGTGGTCATATGCCAAGGACAACACGCATGCTAAGTTTTGCATTACAAACGGACAAGTTTGTGAACCTTTTCTTTTTTTTTTTTTTTAAAAAAAAGACAGATCTATCAGTTTTTGAAAACTTTTAACTTTTCTTATATATATATATATATATATATTTAAAAAAAAAAATTCATCGTGTTAGTAAGTTTTATTTAATACTAAATATATCCTCAACTCGTTGGTGTTAAAGTGAGTTTATCCTAGCTCAGTATTGGTTCAAGGGTAATTTTGTAATTTAATTTAAATTTTGGTGTAATAATAAATCTATTTGAAAATTTAAGAACCTTTCTGTGATATGACAGAGGTGGGGAGTTTTTCATGGATTGAATGATTGGGAGGATTGTGGTGCTAGTTTTCTCAAAAATAATAATAATAATTAAAATAAATAAAAATTATTAGTTTATTGGTGAGTGTGGAATCATATCTCTATATTTTTATTTTTATTTATTGTCATGCAACATAGTTGTGCCACCATAGCAATAGTCTAGTGGTTTTTAATTTTTTTAATAATTTATTAAAAATTTGTATACAAACAATAAAAATATGAAATATAAAACAAAACCTTGTCTAAGGAAAAAAAAATTGTTATTAAAACTTTTTATTAGACTAGAATGTCAGAATGATCAATGTTCAATATGTTATAAAACTCTTGTCTAGGTAAAATTCATAAATTACTCTCTTTCATAAATTATTTACAAATTTTTATAAAACAAATATTTTTATAAGTATTATGCAACTATACAAAATTTATATTTTTATAAGTATATATTTCTTCGAAACAGCTCTCTAATGTTTATGTAAAACCAGAAAAAAGAAAAGCAAGATTTTTTTCCTTGAATACGACAAGAAATTGCTGAATTAGAAACATAAATTTAGTAACGAAATTGTGTTTTATGAAATAAAATGGGTGTCATGTGAGCATGTTATGGTTTTGAAAGATTATTTGTTTTAAAAGACTAAAAAAAAAACAATCATTTAATAACCCAATATATAAAATTATCTCCAAATTAATTTCAAACAACCAAATTAGCATGTTGATTAAAACACTTGATTCCTATACAAACTCTTATTCAAACAGATAACATTACTTCAAAATAACAAAGGAATAATTTTGAATTAATAATAAAACCAAACATAAACAAATCCTAACATAAATAAAAACCATAATAATAACACACTCATAAGGGGTAGGTATAAAGATGATAAGGCAAGAAGCTAGCTCAATACAAATACATAGGTAAATTTAAGGACACCAAACAAAGAGTGGGGACATGCCTTCACTTGTTGTTCAGTGAATCATATAGATATGGTTACATCTTTTTGTGTCTGTTTGTCACAAGTGCCACAAATCTCCAATCCCATGAAATTTCCCGGAAACTTCCTTCAAATATATACCTCAACCTTTCATGCTCTCTTTGAGTTGAGGTTGAAGACTATGTCACGCCATTGCCTTCTTCTTCATTCCATGCTCACCACACAACCATATATATCTTCATATCTCTTGAATATATAACATCAACTATATATAATATATTTATATTTGGAGATATTTCCTATCAGACAAGAATTCTCACATGCTAAGATTAATCACTCAAAACTCCATTATTGGCCAAAAGGAAAGTTCCTGGAAAGAGCACTCATGTGTTGCATTTCTATATGATGTGTGGTAGTCTCACAAGTGTTTCTCTCATGCATGCACACTGAGTTGTGTACTGTTACCGTAGCAAAGTTTTGCGCTAGTGTTTTAGTGTTGTAAGTTGAAAGAGAAGGAGAAAGATAACTTAATGGCATCTGTTAGAGCAATGGAGGAAGCAATGGTGGTGTTGGGTAGTGGAAGTCATAGCAAGAACAAGGAGATTATGCGCCATGGCCGGACCGCGCATAACATGTCGTCTTCTTCACTTAGGAAGAAGTCTGACTTATCTCTCGTATCAAAAGTTCCTTGTTCGTTACTCAGATCATTTCTCACTAATCTTCAAGAGATCTTTCTTGGCACTAAACTCTTTGTTCTCTTTCCGGCTGTTCCACTTGCTGTTCTTGCATATTACTTTCAGTTTGGCCGGGTTAGCACTTAAAACAAAAATGTTGTTTTTACAAACTATACTTTATATTGATTTTGGTTTTGGTGTTTGTAGGCATGGGTGTTTGCTTTGAGCTTGCTTGGATTAACACCTCTTGCTGAGCGTGTTAGTTTTCTCACTGAGTGAGTCATCATCACTCTTGAGTTTAGTGTTGAGTTTTTCTTCTTCTGTTTTTGCTATGAGTCTCTAACAGTTTACTTCTCTGAATGTCATCAGGCAAATTGCATTTTACACTGGCCCAACTGGTATATATGTTTAATGAACAATCTTTCTTTCTTCTTATTTATTGATGTACCAAAGTAATGAATGTAAATTATGGTGATGAATATGTAGTTGGCGGATTATTGAATGCAACATGTGGGAATGCAACAGAGTTGATCATAGCGCTATTTGCCTTGCGCCAAGCAAAGGTTGAGGTTGTCAAGTGGTCACTCATGGGTTCTATACTTTCCAACCTTCTCCTTGTGCTTGGCACTTCTCTTTTCGCCGGTGGGCTCAAAAACCTCGACAAAGAACAACTCTTCGATCCGGTATTAATTGCCTCATTCTATCTAAAATCGATATAAAAATATGCATGTAAAAGTATAGAAATTTTTTAACAAGATATCATTTTGTGTCAATGCAGAAACAAGCAGAGGTGAACACAGGGCTGTTGTTATTAGGATCATTATGTCACTTGTTAACCCTCTTGTTCAATTATGCCATTGGTTCCGGTGAGCCGGGGGATGTGGCCGGTCCTACGCTCGCGCTATCTCGCGCTTGTAGTTTCGTTATGCTCATTGGCTATGTCGCCTATCTCTTCTTTCAACTCAAAACTCATCGTCGTCTCTTCGAGTCCCCAGAGGTAGGTATTTTGTATTTGTAAAAGTTCACTTGTAACAAGATACATTTAAATCATTCATCTTAACAATATCTAACTTCATATGTTGTATTTCTTTGTAGGAAGATGATAAGAATGATGATGTATCTGAAGAGACGCCGGTGATCGGATTTGCGAGTTCTCTGGCTTGGCTGATCGGGATGACGGTCGTGATTGCCGTATTGTCTGAATACGTTGTTGGCACCATTGAGGTACATCCAACTAGTTATTTTCTTGGACACATCTCTTCTTGCAGCAACTCAATTGAATAATCCCAAGAGGAAGTAATACTTTGGGAATATTAGAGAATGAGCTATTGAAACTTCCTTAGCAAATGGCGCATGTTTTACACATTTTCGTGCTTATGTCTTAATAGAAGCACTAATTGAATGGAAAAAAAAAGGAACAATCTATACTGATTTATGTTGATTTTTTTTTTCGATCAATTGCAAATTAGTACATGTCGAACTTGTATTAATTGAGGTATGTCTTAATCCAGGATGCATCAACATCATGGGGTATATCAGTAAGCTTCATCAGCATTATATTACTGCCGATAGTAGGAAATGCAGCAGAACATGCAGGTGCCATCATATTCGCTTTTAAGAACAAATTGGTAAGCACCGGAAAGATGAACGCAATCAAATGATTTCTTGTTACATTCTTGATTTACTTTGCTAATGTTCATGTTCATTACAGGATATTACGATGGGAGTATCATTGGGTTCGGCAACTCAAATATCCATGTTTGTGGTAAGATAATATTTGCCTCGACATTTTTTGTGTAATTATTTTCGTGTTCTTCGATAATGTCTAATTTGCTTCATCGGCATGATTAATTAGATTCCTTTGAGCGTGCTCGTCGGATGGGCAATGGGTGTCCAATTGGATCTCGACTTTAAGATCTTGGAGACTGGATCATTGATCATATCGATACTCGTAACTTCATTCACTCTTCAGGTAATACGAAAAATTCTTCTTCCTCAATATGCATTTGATTATATCGAAACTAGTCATTAATGATCAACGACGATACCTTTAGAGAAACACGAAACATTAATTTTAACTCTGTGATTGTGTTTGCTTGATTTTTTGTAGGACGGAACTTCGCACTATATGAAGGGCATTGTTCTTCTACTATGCTACATTGTTATCGGCGCGTGTTTCTTTGTTCTTAAGACACCTCTGAGTAAGTAGAACATCGTACTCATCGTATTTAAACACCAAAAGACACTCTTTTAGAATTCGATCGCTTATTCAACTTTGATTTTGTACTAGACCAACCGAACGGTTTGAGCTCGGGCTATCATTCTGCGACAAATGATGTTATCATGATCTAGCTACCAAGCTCGCATCGATTTGAATTCATCATGCGGTGGCGATGAATCTTTTGGCTATAGATCCATGCTAATCATCGTCATCGAATGCTCCACAAATCAAATGGATTGGCCTAATTAAGCGTTTTCGAGTCGAAAAAAAAAGGGCATGATTTACTGCGTGGCAAAAATCAATGGTGAGCTTCATGGTTTGATCATTTACTTTGTTTCTGAATATGGATTCAGTAAATGGGAAACCAACATTAGATATATCAATATTTCTTTTGTGTATCATGTAAATTGGTTTTTGTTTGAATTGTAGCATCCAGATGGGAGGTTTTTGTGCACCGTTTGTAACAACAAATAAATAAAGTAATTGTGCTCTTGTTTTCTTTGGTCATCAAACTTTCTTTGTAGCAACAAATAAATATGTTAAGAAAGTTATTTGTCTTACCGTATTCTTCAGTTATGAAGCTTCTTTTATGATGCACATTTTTTAAAAGACTGTTATTTGTGATTCTACTGATAAATCTCATAAAATTTTTATCATACATGGCAGTGATGGCACTTGTGTTTCAACTTTTTGCAAAGTGGTTTTGTTTTTTTATTTTTATTGTAAAGTGGGCAAATCACAAACATCATCAGCGTGTGAATAAATGAGTGAGTTGAACAACTGATATGTGATTTTTTTTTTTAACAAATGCGGCAAGGATGGTAATATAAAAAATTGTGCACATTGACACTAAACTTTGGTTCATTTTCACTTTGATCACCGAACTTCAATTTGCATCAATTTAGTTACTCAACTTTAATTTGATCTCACTGGATAGTAAATCAAGAAATTTTAACCTCTAAATGAATGATGTAGTTCTTTTTTGATGACATTGACATCTCCAATAAACTTAATAATGTGTCATATTGAGGACTGACTCAGATTTTTATACACCAATGTAATCAGTTGGGGGTTGAAATCTTTGATTTATTACTCTTTAAAATCAAATTAAAGTTGAGTAATCAAATTGATACAAATTGAAGTTTGGTGATCAAAGTGAAAATGAGCAAAAGTTTAGTGATCTAGTAAAAAATTTACCCGTCGAAAATTAATTATCTAGTTTATGCATTCTCACTCACAAAACATAATGTTTGGATTATAATCTCATATTCACAACCGAAGATCGGTTATCACTTGTGCCTGGTGGATCTAAATTTATGATTTAAATTTTCCACATTGAGCAATGGGTCCAATGTCATTGGACGGTGAATCTTTTACCATTTTTTACTGTGTGAGTGGGTTGGTTAATACATAGTTTTGATTTTTTACATCGTCAAAAACAATTAAAATATAGATTATATTTTCAGGTGTTTGTTGTAGCAATTGTATAGATCAAAATTTGGAGATTTTTTAATTTTTTTTTTTATAAAAATGGATATACCACTATTTTATTAAAAAAAAGTACAAACCGAATGAAAAATAGAACAATAAAAACATACAGTAATCTTTCACCAAAATTGAGTTGAGAAAAAAAAAAAGAAAAAGGAAAAGCTGGACGGAAACAACGAAAGCTAGAAAAAGAAGTTGGGTTAGTGAAAACTACCGTCTGGTAACATAGAACTTCCTGAGCCAAGAGGAGGAGCAGAAAACTATTCCAGGTTTAGGTTGTGCTCTGAATTACCGGCAAAATTTGCTCTTCTTACGTTTATGAAGTTGAAGGAGTGCTTGATCCTATGAGATATTTCAATGAAAAATTGTTATGGAGTTTTGAAGTTGAAAAAAGCCAAAAAAATAAAATAAAATAAAATTTATATTAGCAGTTTTATAAATTTGGAGGTTTCTAAAGGAATTTGTGATGAATTATTTGAAAGGTTGTCCATATTTAAAGTTTTAAACCAGTTGAACTTTAAGCTTTCACTTCAATGTTTGAGTCATAAAGATTCTTTTGTGAAGATCACTCCAAAATATGTTACTTGTGATTCGCTTGAATATTTACTTAACTTTTAATGCACGTGGTAGCTTCGTCTTCTTGCATCACATGATCTTAATTTACACACAACAAATCAAAAAGCCCCTGCCCAAGAATGATTGCCTTATTTGGCCAAGACACGAGAACCACATAAATATTTTATTCAAAAAAAAAAAAGAACCACATAAATATTAATGTCTATTTTAAAAAAAAATATATATATATCTTTTGTTTTTATATTTTTTTTAAATATAGACAAGCTATAAAAAATTAACCGACTTAAAGAAGAGTTTTAAGTGTAGGTTTTTTAGAAGAAAAATAATTTATTTTTCTATTGTAAGGGTTGTTTGTGTGCTTCTTATTTGGATTGTGCTTGTATTTTTTTTTTCAATATTAGTCCACGATGAAACTAAAGAATTTATTTAATGGAGATAATATATAAGTATAATATATACTATCGTATATAATGCAAATATTATATATATGAAATTCTTTACATACATACTATTAACATTTATAATTTTTTACTATGGCTATGTTTGATTGGCCATTTATTTCATGGAAAATTTTTTATCAAGGATTTTCCAATTAAATAGGTTGTTTGATAGCAAAATTTTTCCATAGAAAACTTTTCAACAAAGCTTGTCATGTGATCACTTTTTCCTCAAATTTGTAGAAAAGTTTTTTCTCTTCCAACTCAAAAAAACTTTTTCATAGAAAACTAAGGGGATATTTAAAAAAATAAATTGAAGGGCAATTTAAATTTTTTTTTTATAAGCTCCAAGCTCGTGCCGATGAAGATCATAAATCCATGTGAATGTCTGATTTAGGGTTTTATTTTGTGCATATACCTGCGAATTTTCAATCTTTTTTCATATCTTCGAGGAATTTGTGTTTTATTTGTTGATATGCCTACCATCATGAAGTTTGTGCTTTGTTGGAGATGAAAATCGTAACAAATATTATTAAATAAATAAATAATACTATGATAATTAGATTTCTATAGAGTAGTAACTCGTTAACAACAAATTTAAGAACAAAGGCACTAGAAGGGGCGAAGGGAGAGGGAAGGCATGGGGGGCACCCACCCTCCATACCTCCCCTCCCCTTTTCATGTATATATATGTATAGGTTTTTTTTCTCCTCTCTTTTGTTTTGTTTTTTTTTTTTTTTAATTTTTAATTTTTAAAAATATCTCTATCTTTTTTAGGGTTTTTTTATTTTATTTTTAAAAAATCAATTTTTTTTATAAATTAGGTATCTCTCTTTTTATATTTTTATCTCTCGGTTTTTATTTTTCTCTTTCTCTATTTTGGATTTATTTTTAATTTTTAAAATATCTCTATCTCTCTTTAGGATTTTTTTATTTAAAAAAATCATTTTTTTAACAAATTAATATAGACAATCTAAAACATAATATATTTTTTTTAATATTTAAAAAAAATTATTATTTTGATCTATTGATATTTGAGTATATTTAAAAAAAATACAATTTACTTGGAGAATATAAAAAAAATTCCATAGAAAATATAATTTTTTCTGAGAAAATTGATGCAATCAAACAAAAAATGAGATTTTTTCCCTGAGAAATATTACTGTAGTATTTTGGGTTTTTCCTCGTGTAGATCGGTGTTTTTAGATATTCCTTGTTTGTTTGTTTTGTCGTTTTAGTTGAATTCTCCTTTGTTTTGAGTTGTTGCCACTTGCCGGGGGTTTTAGGTCAAGTTTTGAGGGCTTTAAAATGTGCTTGGGCTGTGTACAAGCCGCACAAAGGGTGTGCAGGCTGTACACAGCTCGCACAGCCATTTTTCTGTGGCCTGTGTGGCCTCGTGTGCGGCCACTGTGCAGCCCGCACACCCCAGACAGAGTGGTGTGCGACCTGTGTGCAGGCCGCACATCCCATGCTATAGGGTGTGCGATCATTGCGCGGGCCGCACACCAGCCTGCACACGCACGTGTTTTGGTTTTTTAAACCCGTTGTGAGCCCTTTTTCATTGTTTTCTTCTCCCCAACCCTCTCTTTTCCTTCCTCCTCTCTTCCTCTATCATTCTTAAGAGTTTAAGGCTTCAAGGTAAGCTCTTCTACTCTTCTTCCTTTCTTCTTCTTTGGATGAATGAGTCTAGGGTTAGTTTGTACTCTGGAGTTGGAGTTTGATCCTTGTTTTTATTCTTGTTTATTGTTTGTGAATCTTGAGAGAAGCTTTTGCCTTGGATTGTTTGGCTTTGATCTCAAGTAATCCTTGAGTGTTCTTCTTCCTTGTTTTCGGAGTTACTGTAGCTCCAATGAGCTTTCCTTGTTTTCTTGGTTTACTTGGGTTAGAGAAAAGCTTAAACCCTTAGATTTTGTTTAGTATCTTGAGGTGTTAGTGGAGCAACCCTAGAGCTGGTTAAGGTTGTTGGTAGGGGAACCTAGGGTTTCTTTGTGTGGCTTGTGTTAACATTGTTGTTTGTGGTGCTTTAACAAGGAGGAGACACGTTGGCTCGAGGCAAGGGATTAGCCGAGGATTAGCTTGCGAGGGAGACGAATTGCCAATTTAGTAAGTGGGAATACTAAGCATAGCTTTATTAGAAGAATGCCGATAGCTAGATATAAACACACACACACACACACACACATCTACACACACGCTTATATCATGTTTTAAGTATAGTTTTATTGATTTATACTTATTTGGCATTTGGTGAATGATAATTATTATTGAGAAAGATCTTGAATGCCTTATTTGATAATTGATTTGTTAATGTTCGAGTTGTTATAGAATGTCACCTTAATGAGTTTGTGAAATCCTTGTTTTGTGTGAAACCTGGGATTTATTGTGGAAATGTTTGGTTTTCTGGATCTAAGGCTTGAAACTCATTTTGAATGGTTGAGAGGTTTTTCCATGTTGTTCCACACACACACACACACATATACACACACGCTTATATCATGTTTTAAGTATAGTTTTATTGATTTATACTTGTTTGGCATTTGGTGAATGATAATTATTATTGAGAAAGATCTTGAATGTCTTATTTGATAATTGATTTGTTAATGTTCGAGTTGTGATAGAATGTCACCTTAATGAGTTTGTGAAATCCTTGTTTTGTGTGAAACCTGGGATTTGTTGTGGGAATGTTTGGTTTTCTGGATCTAAGGCTTGAAACTCATTTTGAATGGTTGAGAGGTTTTTCCATGTTGTTCCTTGTGCCGGGATTTATTTATCACTTTGTGTTTAAAAACTTGAACTTCATTTGTGTTTTTATCATTTCCTCATGGAAATGTAGAGGTGTTATTGATTGTTGGGTATTTGTTGGCTATTGTGCTTCGTGTGGAGTTGTGCTTATTGTTGGGTTTGTGTGGTGATGCCCTACTACGGTAGGCGGTCCCCACGGCCAGCCTATTGAGGTGGCGTGGTAGATCGAATTAATTATTAGGAGGGCCAGTTCAGGTGGGAGTGAAGAACGCTGATTGGGCACTCAGTGGGAAGTTGGAGTCACCAACCAGTGTATCGGTTGGTCAACGTCAAGGGCATGAGTACCTTGACGACACTAAACTTAGCCGTGGCCACAGTGAAGGCTAAGGGATGCTTTTAGACCACTTTATGCTGGGTGAGTGCTAGGTATTATTTTATACTGGGTTTGAGATTTATCTCCGTCGAGTTACTTGTCTTAAGTCATCTTAAACTTGTGGTGAGGGGGTGAAGCCAACTGTCGCTCCTAGGAGGACAGTCTCCCGCAAGTTTGACTTAACTTGAGAGTTGAGTATTCTCGAGCTGGTGTTTCTTATATTTGATTCGAGATTTAACCTATTTTATTCTCTTTTGTTGCCACCTTGAATTTGTGGTGAAGGGGCGAAGCCCAGCTGTTACTCTTCGAATGACAGTCTCCCATAAATTCGATTTGACACTATTTATTTTGAAATTCGCATTACTTATCTGGTTTTGCCAATGTTTTATGAGTTGTGGTTGATGATTGGTTTGATGTTTAACTCATTATTATGTTTGAACCCAATGTTCAGTATTTTAACAGATTTGAAGTTGTTAAAATCTTGTTGAGGTAAAAAGGGTTTCTTAACCCTATCTTTTTGTTATATTATATTAAGGTTGCTATCATGTGTATTTATGTTCTAAATGTTTATCTTGTTTTTGGTTAAGTATTTATTTTGATGTATTATTATTATTTTTGTTATTGGTGTTTTCTGGTGGGGGCTATGCTAATCTCCTCCCACTGAGTAATGTTAGTTGCTCACCCCTCTTTCTTTCTCCTAGATTGTTGCAGGTAGTAGGTGAGGCGAAGCGGTAGTGTGCTGGGCATTTGGCGTTGTTCTACCGTTTATGTATCTATTCCATTTCATGTACGTTTCTTTTTGGACATGAACATGTAATCTTGACTTATGGATCCACTAGTTTGTAGTAAAGCTTGTTGCATGGTTTTGTATCTATTTAACTTTCAAACTATTATGTATTAAAGCTTGTTATTGTTGTTATCGCTTCCCTATGCATTTGCGACCTTGTCTATTATTGTATATCATTGTTGTGGTTGCTGCTTCAGCTATGTATTCACTCTATTTCTCCCCTGTGTCCTTGTGTTAAGTATTGTGGATCCCATGTTGTTTAGCCTTGCGACGTCCCAAGGGCTGAGTGGTGCTGTATCTCTCCTCGGGATTGTCACAGCGGTTGTTGCGTCCTATGGGCCCCCAGGTCGGGGCATGACAATTACATTTTCCATGGAAAATAGGAGCAATCAAACAACAAAATAAGAATTTTTCATAGAAAATTTTTGATTTTCTAGCCAGAAAATAACACCAATCAAACAACCATTTTTTTTTTTTTTTTGTTTTCTATGGAAAAATATTCTATGAAAAAATTTTCTTCTCTACCCATTTTTCATGTTGTAATCAAACCCAGCCTAATAGTATATATGGGAGGAAGCCATCTTGTTTGCTTAATAATGTATTTATAATTTATATTTTAAAATTTTTATGGAGTCATTTGCCTGATTATTAGTCTAAATTCGTAGATACTATGGTTGGAAGTCTAATATTAAAAAAATAATAATAAATTTTTAATTTACATTCTTTACTTCCCTCCATTAAAATAAAATTGAAAAGTAATTGGAGTGAGAAAGAGCATTATTATTTAAATAAAAAATTTAAAATTTAAAATTAATAATTAAAATTAATAAACAATTAAAACATCTCCCATTAATTTAAAAAATTAATTTTTATTTAGTATTAATTAAATAAAATTTAAAAACAAAATAAAAAAAACGAACAAGTTCTCAAATCTCTCGATGAAAAAATAATTAAATAATATTACCCAAACTACTAAATACTCACCAAAACACTATATTATAACATAAAAAAAAATCAATTAGTATTTTCTTCCAATATTTTTTATAATTTAAATAAAAAATTAATAAATTAATAATTACTAATTAATACTAATAAACATCTCCCATTAGTTTTAAAAATATTTTTTTTTTACTAATAGGCGATAAACACCCCCACTCCCCTACCCTGCTTCTTCCGCAAGGGACCCACACCCAGGTGGTTAGTGTAGAACAGTATAGAAATAGTACAAAAGTGTCTCCGGTGAATAGAATATGAGCAGTACTACCGAGGGAAAGATTTAAATCAATGATTTCTTCTTTTTATGCTTATTGGTTGATTTAAAAAAATAATTTTGATTTACTATTAATTAAATAAAATTTAAAAATTTAAAAATAAAAGAAAAAACGAACGAGTTCTCTCAACACTCTTTTGATGAAAAACATCTTCAGCTCCCGCGCTCGTCTTCCAACCATCAACCTCTCCATCCTCGAAACCCTCCTCCATGGCTGCAACTCCAAGCTTTTCCCCCAAATCCACGCCCAAATGCTTTCTACTGGCTTCCTCAACGACACCTTCGCCGCAAGCCGCCTCCTTTCCTTCTCCTCTGCCGCTCCCTTCCTCGATCTCGACTACTCTCGCCATCTTCTCTTCCAAATCCGCCACCCCAATTGCTTCTCCTGGAACATCGTCATGCGTGCTCATTCTCGCCGGGATTCTCCTCAATGGGCGATCTTGCTGTATAGATTGATGTTGGGTAGTGATTTGGTTCCGGATAATCACACTTTCCCGATTCTCCTTCAGGCTTCGTCTCTTCGGCTTTGTGGATTGGAAGGGAAGCAGGTGCATGCTCAGGCTTTCAGGTTCGGTTTTGATTCTGATGTTTATGTGGTGAATACTTTGCTGAATATGTATTCTGTTTGTGGTGATTTGGGAGATGCGCGCAAGGTGTTTGATTTTAGTCCCGTGTTGGATTTTGTGTCTTGGAATTCGATTCTTGCAGGTTATGTTCAGGCTGGGGATGTTGAGCCGGCGGTTGAGGTTTTTGATCGAATGCCTGAACGGAACACAATTGCTGAGAATTCTATGATTGTGTTGTTTGGGAGGTGTGGGAGGGTTTGTGATGCTCGCAAGGTGTTTGATGGAATGCATGTGAGGGATATTGTGACATGGAGTGCCATGGTCTCGTGTTATGAGCAGAGTGAGATGTATCGGGAGGCGTTAGAGGTGTTTTCGGATATGCGTAGGGAAGGGGTTTGTGTTGATGAGATAGTGATGGTCAGTGTACTTTCTGCTTGTGCTCGTCTTGGAATTTTGAAAGGAGGAAAATTACTTCATGGATTGATTGTTAGAAATGGGATTGATGCTTATGTTAATCTTCATAATGCGTTGATTCACATGTATGCAAGCTGTGAGGATATTGGTTCAGCAAGGGGGTTATTTGATTCAGCTGGCATTGTGGATCAAATATCTTGGAATTCTATGATATCTGGTTATGTGAAGTGTGGGCTTGTTGAGGAGGCGAGGAGGTTTTTTGATGCCATGCCCCAGAGGGACATTGTCTCGTGGAGCACAATGATTTCTGGATATTCTCAGCATGACCGGTTCTCAGAGACGTTGGAATTATTCAGCGAGATGCAAATGGAGTCAATCAGGCCTGATGAGACCACTTTGGTTGGTGTTATTACAGCATGCGCTCGTCTATCTGCTTTAGAACAAGGGAAATGGGTTCATACTTATATAAGGAAAAATAATTTCAATATTAATGTGTTTCTTGGTACTACTCTTGTTGATATGTACATGAAATGTGGGTGTGTGGAAACAGCCTTGATAGTTTTCAATGAGATGCAAGAAAGAGGTGTTTCTACATGGAATGCTGTTATATTGGGATTGGCCATGAATGGGCTGATTGATGAGTCACTCTGCAAATTCTCTGAGATGGAAAAGTGTGGAGTGCTACCAAATGAGATAACTTTTGTGGGAGTTCTGGGGGCTTGCCGCCATGCTGGATTGGTAGATGAGGGGCGCCGCCACTTTAATTCAATGAAAGAAGTCTATAAGATAGTGCCAAATGTGAAGCACTATGGTTGCATGGTTGACCTCCTTGGTCGGGCAGGCTTGCTTAGAGAAGCAGAGGAACTCATAGAAAGTATGCCAATGGTTCCTGATGTAGCTACTTGGGGTGCTTTGCTTGGGGCCTGCAAGAAACATGGTGACACTCAGATAGGAGAGAGGCTTGGGAAGAAGCTCATTGAGCTTGAGCCCCAGCATGATGGCTTCCATGTGTTGCTATCAAACTTGTATGCATCAAGGGGGATGTGGAATGGTGTTGTGGAGCTCAGAGGCCTAATGAAGCAAAAAGGAGTTGTGAAAACACCCGGATGTAGCATGATAGAATCCAAAGGTGTTGTTCATGAATTTTTGGCTGGTGACATATCTCACCCTCAAATTAAAGAGATCAACAAAATGCTTGATGAGATGAGTCAAAGGTTAAAAGTGGAAGGCTATGAACCAGACACCGGTGATGTTGCCTTTGACATTGAAGAGGAGGAAAAGGAAACCTCTCTCTATAGACATAGTGAAAAGCTGGCAATTGCTTTTGGGCTTATCAACACATTCCCGCCAGAGCCTATTCGAATAATGAAGAATTTGAGGATATGTGGTGATTGTCATGCTGCAGCAAAAATCATTTCCAGAGCTTTCAAGCGTGAAATCCTGATTAGGGATCGGAGACTCTTCCACCATTTCAAAGAGGGTGTTTGCTCATGTGCAGATTATTGGTAAACCAGTTATACCACTGAGCAAGGTAATATGAATGTGCCATGACTTAAACCAAAAAATTATGAATGTGCCATGAATGTTTTGCAAACTAGATGTTCAAATTAGAATTTCCTCTCACCTTTACCAATGCGTAGTGTCATAATCTTTATATCTATGTTCGAGATGTTCTAAGTTTTCTCATAGCAAAAGTATCAGTACCTGCTATCTGAAGGCATCTTGTCATGATTTCATATAGGTTGACTATAAATGTCAAGGAGATGCTGGTGTATGGGCCTCTTGGTGTTGACAAGACCGTTGGAGACAAGAGATTGCTGCTTGGCAGAATAGGAAGCAAGGTATAAATTTGCATTACAGTAACAAATTTTATCGCCAATCTGCATAATGGAAATGGTGATAATATCAATTTTGTAAATTTCACTCTTCTTCACTTTTGCATTATACTAGTGGGACTTTTTTTTTTAATGTTTTTGTTGTCACCATCAAATCTTACGTGGGAGCCATATTCATGTTGTTATTTTACTTGTTCCTTTTGCCTTGCATATCACAATTAAGAAGCTTATTTTTTTCCTTGCATGGTAATGAAAATGTTAATGAACATTATTCAAAATACTTGGACCCCAGATATAATCTTGATGTAGCCATTTGGTTTAAAAGGGGCTGTGCATGATATTTTGCTTATATCCATAAATGGTGGCACTGTCAGTTATGATCTTCATGTAAAATTTAACTTGATACTCTTATCTAATGCAGTAGACTATGATTCCAGTGCTCATTTTTTTTTCTTGTCAATTTCTGATACCTTGCTTTTATGTTTTTGTAATGTTCATGGTTCTATTAATCACTAAAAGTTGTTATTTGATCATTTTCTGTCTGTTAATAGCCCAGAAGCTTGGATCAAGCTTGCTGAAGAAACCAAAAGAAATGTGAGATTTATTAGCGTTCCCAAGTGTGAGCAAAGTATGTGAGGTAGAGAGGTGCTAATTTCACGCCAAGTTTCCTTGTTTGCCTAAATTTTATACCTCGCTTGTTCTTTTTTCCATTATCAGGTCGGTGAAGTCACTTTCATATGATACTTAGGATGGAATTGATTCTATCAAACTCTGGTGATGGAATCTATCAAATTCTGGTTGGATTCAGGGGCTTCAGCATTCCATAGCTTCAGTTTTGGTAGCTATTTATTGGGTAAACCAGTCTTGTTTTAAATTTACCTTTTGCTACAAATATCTTCCTCTGGGTGGCAATTGCATGTGATTTTGACAGAGCTTTTTACTTAATGCTTGTAGAGTTGTAATTTTATCTTTTTGTGACAACTCACTTCATTCTCTTTCTATAAGAACAACTATGATATGAGAAATTGTACTAACTATAAAAGAAGTAAGACTGAATACATACTGATAACATAACCTTGAAGCCGATTATTTAGGTATCTTGGTTAGTTATGCAGAAGAATGATGAGTTTGATACTATGTGATGTCTCTAATGAAATTGAAATGAAACTCTGCTCGGCTGCTCTTAGAGTTATTATTTATCTACAAATTCTGCAGATTGAAACAATTTTCTCTACAAATGGTATTAGCAAATCCATTTCCTTTTGAAGGTAGATGTATTGTAGTTCCTATGTGTAACAACTGTTAGTCTTGTTCCAGATATTTGCTTCTGTTTGGCTATATCTTGGCTGTTGAAGTGTTCATTTGTTTGCTTTTTCTTTGTGAAATTTCAAATTGACTTTGTTGTTCAGAGTTTGCTATGGATTTTTTTAATCAAATGTTTAAGTGCTTGATGTGATTGTTACTTTGTGTTCCTAGTGCATCGGAAGCTACTATTTTCAATCGAACTATTTCTAACATGATGCATGGCTATATTTTCTTGTTGCATTCCATTTGGATTTAACCTAATTTATGATGTTCTTAATAAAATCACTTGTTCTTTCTCTTGCACATCTCGCACGACAAATCTCTTCCACATCGATCAAATATAGTGACATTTTAGATCATAAAAAATCCTTGATTTTCATGTTTTGAATTTGAATCTTGACCCTTCACTCTCTTTTGCCAAACAGGATAAATTTGATACCATTGTGTTCTTTACACAAGGCTCAGTGATGTACTCATATTGCACTGAGAGTTCAAGTTTCAACTCTTTTGACACAAATTTTTTTGACAAATTGGCGACAAACACCTTTTTATTTTTATTTTTGTATTGTGCTCGAGAGGTTTCGAACTCGAGGCCTCCCAAACACAAGCAAAGTAGAAAATCACTAGGCTATGCCTTTCAGCACAAATTCAGATGGACCAATTTGTTTCTTGAAGGGCATGTTTTTTTGTTTTGGCAAATTAATTTGTGTTATTAAGTTGTCATAAGGTTATGTATTTTTTATTATTTATTTCCTAAAAGGTCATATTTTTTTGTCATGAAAATAATGTAATTGTTCCCATGTGAGAAAAATAATCATGACTTAATTCAAGTCATGCTTTTATCTAGCATGCAAAAATTAACTCAAGCAATTTATAAGAGCTCCAAAATAGAGTCTCTACTAAAGTTGTGGTTTATATATATATATATATATATATATATATATATATATATATATATATATATAGGTGCAGGAAAATAATCTTTAGCATTTCTTTAATTTTTATAATTATTTTTAAAAAAATTGTAGTTTGATAGTTTGTGTGGCATATTTTGCACATCACACCTATTTTTATTTTTATTTTTTTTAAATATATAGAATTATGAGAATTCATGGACCATTCTACGCCTTATTATTATATTTTATTATGCCATTAAATTTTCAATTATTTTCAAAAATATTTGCTACATTTCACCCAATCAAAGAGTTTTCATATATATATATATATATATATATATATATATATATATAGAGAGGGTGCATCTTTTACAAATGTCTGTAAAATTCGATCCTATGATGTTTGTGTTTCAACCATTGTATTCAAATCCAACAGTTACAAATCATCTGTCTTTCTCATGCTCTACAATAGTAAGATGCACAGTATTATAAACAGTTGTAATGCATAGTATTTTGAATGCTTGTATAGTCTAGAGTTAAATACTCCAAAATTTTTTATAGAAACCAATAGACACCTCAACTACTCATTTTGTCTGTAGATACATGGTTTTATTACTATTTATTCTACTATTGTTATACTAATTTGGGAATATATATATATATATATATATATATATATATATATATATATATATATATATATATATAATGGTGTAAAGATAATGCAATAATTCGATTTTACGAGGGTTTAAACATAAAAAGTCCAAGATAACAAGCCCATTTGTTCTACGGCCCGGCCTGTCACGGGGTTTCCTTGCTCTCCCTCTCTGAGAGCCTTGTCAAAGATCTCGCCTTTTCTTCTTCGAATCCTTCGCCCTCTCTCCTCTTCGAGAGAGGCCATTGGAGAAGCCATGGACTTGGATCTATGGATATCCAAGGTGAAGGATGGCCAGCATCTCATGGAGGACGAGCTCCAGCTCCTTTGTGAATACGTAGGCTTCTCTCCCTCTCTAGGGTTTGTCTTTTTCATTGGATTGTTGAACTCCTCTTCTGGGAATTAGCGTTGAGTGATTCTTTTTTATTTTTTATTTTATGAGGAAACTAGTTGCATTTGCAAAAATAGAGATTGGATGATTGACCTAGTTGCTTATGATGCTTTCTTTGTTGGTTTAGGGTTCAGTTCTTTTGGTTTTTTTGATAGGAAAATTGGTTGCGTTTGATAAGAATAGAGTTTAGATGCTTGTGTTGAAGATGCTTGATTGTATCTGAGTTAATTTGATGTTTTTGAATTTATGTATGTTGCTTCAAACTAGGGTTTCTTGATTTGGTTATGATTCAGTTCTTTTGTTGTTTTTTTTTAATGAGAAAACTGGTTTTTTTTTCCAATAAAATTAGAGTTTGGATGATTGCTTGTACTGAACTCTGTTTCTTTATTTGGTTAGGGTTTATTGTTATGCACTGGGCTTTAGTATTATTATTATTATTTTAAAACAAGAAAGTTAGTTGCACTCTCCATAAAATAGAGATTAGATACTTCAGTTGAAAATGCTTGCTTGTAACCAAGTTACTGTCATGTTGTTCGATTTTTGATCTCTTCTTTGTAGTAGGGTTTCCTAATTTGGTCAGCAATTGTTGATGTTATGCACTAGCCTTCAGTCTCTCTCTCTCTCTCTCTCTGCGCATGCGGGTGTGTGGGTGTGGAGATTAAAACTAGTTGCAGTTGCACTCAACAAAAATAATAAATTGATGCTTGAGTTGAAGATGCTTGCTTGTGATTGAGTTATAATTGGATTTATGGTCTCTGCTAGAAATTAGGGTTTCCTCATTTCATAGGGTTTTGTTATTATGTACTATATATATGCATATTTCTATTTTAAAAATCCTCTGATTTTATTATGTTAGAGGTTGAAAATATGATGCTCAGATTCTTGTAGTGAACTAGCAACAAGTTGATTGAGGTTATTGGAAAGAAATGTAACAAAAAGTAAAGCTAATTATAAAGCAAGTATTGCAACCCCAGTAGTGTCTCAATTCTAATGACTGAAGCTGAAGCCATATTGATTCCATGCAAACCCTGATTGGGGTTTGAAATTTGTGCAGACAAAGGCGGTCTAGTTTACCTGTAAGTCATATTGGTAAAGGTTGCACCATTCCCTTTTAAATAAGTTATGTCTGGTAGAAGTGCTCATATTAGAAACTTTTAAAAGATATTCACAGTTATTATGGTAGTTTGAAAGAAGTGTGATGAAAATAAATTTCTAAATTACATTAATTATTCCAGAATGAAGGACTTCTTGTCAGACCTCACTGCTAATCGGATTTTGTGTATGGTTGCTGTTTGATATGCCCTTAGTGTCTGGTTTCAACATGGTGCATTCCTTAGTGGAAATACTATTTCCTACTTTGGAAATGAGATCATATTTTAGTATTTTGCATTATAATTACTCAATAGCCATTGTCAACTTTTTATTTTTCTTGTCCATGATGAAGCTTTTGAGTGTGTGTGACTTGAATGTGTCTTTTTAGCTGTTGTCTAATCTTAAATTTCAGGTGAAGGAGATTCTTATTGAGGAATCTAATGTCCAACCAGTTAATAGCCCTGTCACTGTTTGTGGAGACATCCATGGGCAGTTCCATGATCTAATGAAGCTCTTCCAGACTGGAGGTCATGTTCCTGAGACAAACTATATTTTTATGGTAAATTTCTTTTGCTCCATTAACCGGCTCGCTGACTTTTAGTGCATTATAAATTATTGATAATGTAAATCATGACTTGATGTTAGTACTCTCAACTTCTACCAGGGTGATTTTGTTGATCGTGGCTACAATAGTTTGGAGGTTTTCACGATTCTTTTGCTTCTTAAAGCTAGGTATTATCGAACATAGACCTACATGCATATTATGTTGTGCATTTTGCCCAATGTAAAACTTTTGCTACATTTGTTGCTTATTGTTTATGCATGTAGTACTTGTTTCACATTCCATTTTCTTCTGTACCTTCTGTTGGAGAATACACAACCAAAATGCCAAGTACTGGGGGTGAACCTGTACCTTTTAATGGATTGGCTTGATGCTTTCAGATTTTGTTCGAGTATTGTAGCTGAAGATAATACTTTTGTCTTGTTATAGTCTTCTGTGTTAGAATTGGATGTTGTGGAGTTGATGTTTCACAATTTGTTTATTTTTCATGCATAAATCTTGCAAAAGGCTTTGCATTTTGATGACATTCATTTGCAAGTGGTGCTAAAATTGTCAATTGAAAACCTATCACCTGTGTGCTTGTGCTGCAAAAGAAGTGCCAAACCAAAGAATCTTGGAAACAAACAATCAGCTATGCCCTTTCTGCGTGCCTGCCGTAAAGAGCAAATCTATTTGCTTTAATGTTCATGTATTTTCTAGTCTTTGAGAACCTTTTTGGTTTCTACAAATGTTTTTGGCATATGACCTGAAAACAAAAGTAAAGACTAGTCTGGTATTCTTTGGAGCTTGTCAGCCAATCCAGCACATGGAATAAATTGGATGGTCATCATATAGTGTTCCATGTTAAGGCAGGATTACTACATTTTTGACCCTTTTATGGGGTGACCAGGTCACACTCATGGAATGTGTGAAGGCACGTAGCTGTTGGATTGTTTTGGTCGCTTTTGCTTGATGGGCACGCTGATCATCATGATAGCTGCATTGGAGTGAGCTCCATATTATAACTGTTCTATTTCAATATATTCTATTTTATCCCTGGCTTGGTGTTTTAAAATCCAGTTTCATGTGTTCCCTTGTTTCTTCTTTACCTTTTCTATTTAATTTTATCATATAACTAAAATTGAGCTCCTGGGGGCATGATAATAAATAATTGTTATATGTCAAAGGCAGACCTTTTTGTAGTTAAAATCTTTTGATTAGTCATTCTGTTCTTTCTGAAAGCCTTTTATTTTCAGAATGTGATTGAAATCATTTTGCCTTTGTTGCATGTTCTTATGCTCAATTGGTGAATCTTTTTTTTATAATTCCAAATGTCTTCTCTCTTCAATTCTAGTTTTTCTTTTTCTAGTGTGAAATGGGCCATTTTGAGTAAACACTGATTGACACACTTGTCAAGGACTTGAGTTCACTCATTGGGTATCCTCTTTTGAATTTTGATCAGGTATCCTGCAAATATAACCCTTTTACGCGGGAATCATGAAAGCAGGCAATTAACACAGGTATGTCTCTTGCAATAACATCCCTGCATGAATGATGGTCATTCTGGATGCAATTCATCATGTTTAGTTGACAATATTTTTGCAGCCTTTAGGTTATAGGTATGCAACACTTTATCAACTATCACCAGTGTCACATATCATAGATTTTACAGTATTCTCTTATGGCTATGTTGCAAATTTGGCTGCACAAGTCTTCATTTTATGATATAGAAATTTTATGATACATGGAAATTAGTTTTCAGATCACAGATTTACTTCTAAAATTTCTCATCGGACACTAGCAATGTTTGTTGAAGATGGAGTTGGCCAACAGCTGTTTCCAGCGGAAAGGCTGAGCTGCTCCCTTTTATATTCCTTGATCTCGTGCATTTGAAGCAGTGTTCTTAAAACATTTTCTGAGAAAAGGGAGTAGACGAAGAATAAGTGGTTTAACTAGTATTAATGTGCTAAAGCAAGATGATCTATGATAGTGGATAAACTTCATTTGAATCAGTTCCATATATTTTTGTGTTTCTTGTTTAAAGACTAAGGTTAACCCTTAAATATGTTCTTCATTTATCTGCCTAGTTTTGTGAGCAATATATCTATGTGAAAATATGAAGATTTGCAAGTTTTGTTGTGTGTTATTGCTGTCATGCACTATTTTTGAGTAGACAAAGCTTGTCATCATAAGGCAATATTATTTTGCATGGATTATGATCATTATATTTAAGAGATGGTTCCTATTTGACACTGAAAAAGCTTAGGAGTGGGGATTTTGGATGAGGTTTTTTTAATATGTTACAAGTGCTCAGTGCCTTCAATACCTCTAATTATAGTATATATTGTAATTTACACATCAATTTTATGCATGACTTTGTCGAGCTAGCTGAAACTATGTGCACTACCATATATAAGGTTTCATACAATTTCAAAAGGCAGTTCACTGTTGAGTTAGAAGGAAAATTTGTGGCTAGTTTTTAGCTCCTTAGCTTGCATGTTTCTTCTCCCAGTGGCTTCTGTTTTCACTATTACCTAGGGAAGATTGCTTGAGCTGTGTACTTTTGGTTTTGATGGAGAGCCTTTTTTAGATGCTAAAAAATTGTGGTGGCTATGTCTAATGAATTGAAAATGCTTGAATAACCCACCCCCGCACCCCACATTTTTTTCTTTCTTTTTTCTTTTATAGATTGGATTGTAGCTTAAAATGATTTATTTCAATTCACTTGCTGAAGCTTTATAGATTGTTGGATTTTTATCTGCTCATGGCTAGTATGTCAGACTTGCATTGCTCGTCTTCTTCTTTTCTTTTAACTAATTATGATTACGAGTTGCTTAAATTTATCTTGCTACTGGATTCTTTCCCTTCCATGACATGTTCTAAAGTGAACTGCATAGTTAGTTGGTTGCTACATTTTTCAGGTCTATGGATTTTATGATGAGTGTCAGAGGAAATATGGAAATGCCAATGCTTGGCGATACTGTACTGATGTTTTTGACTACCTAACTTTATCTGCAATAATCGATGGAACTGTAAGCCGCAAGTATCCTAGCTTACCTTTAATAATTTCATATATTGTTTTGTTTGCCGTTTTGCCCCTTTTCCAATGTGGGCTTTAATTTTGGCATTTAGGTTCTTTGTGTTCATGGTGGACTTTCTCCTGATATCCGAACAATTGATCAGGTATTTCTTTTGGATTTTATGTTTGTCATTGCCAATTGGATTTTACATTTATAGCTAGGGTTTCTTATGATGATAATTGGCTTCTTGGAAAATTACAAGATCGTTTGCCTTTATGATGGACACGGATTTGTAGATTGGGTCCATTTGTAACCACTCAAGAACAAGTAAATGGACTCATGATACAGTGACCACTAATTAAGGATGTGTGCAAGTTGTCGCATTTTGCTAAAAAGGGTCACCAGGGGAAGCCAAAATTTTTATATAAAAAGAGCACTGATTTATGAGGTGTACAGCATTTATGTAGCTTGCACATGAATGTATGATGCATCAATTTTTACTGTAGGTTGACTTAAATTCTTAAGTTCAAATTGGATTAAAGCCATTTATTAGGATCATGCATTATTTGACTGTATTGTTCATTTTTACCCTCATGGGTTAAAAATGCCCCCATGCATTAAAAGAAATTGTTCAATATGATCCCTGGTGATGACTTTGAGTACCACTACATATAGGGAAGTTTTTTTATTGGGTTCTTTTTGCATGTGTGGCACTACTAATCCACATAGTTGCTGACATGTTGTGTTTAGCTACAAACTTATGTTAGGTCAGTATTAATGTGCCACTAAAAAAATGTTGTCTTTTGAAAAATATATTTCTTTTAATTAAAAAAGAGGTGCTATTTCAGCATTAGCATGAGTCCCTTCTCGAATCTACCCACATGAGATCACACGATTGAGAATGAGTTCAGGGCATTCCTTCTTTTGTGTTTTTTTGGTTTTTTTTTTTTTCTAGTTTCTGGAAGGGCCATTCATTTTCATGTCCCGTACCTTTATTTTATTCTTTTGTGGTAGCCTGAAGTTTCCATGGTCAATTGTTCTTCGTAATGCTGTCGTGTTATGTTAATTTATTTTGGAAGGCCAATAGTGGCTGATTGCTATTATCTGGATTGAAATAAATAAAATGATGGTTTAATCTTTTAGTCATCTTTCTCAGTTTGTTTGTAATCTCAGTTGTTTTATCCAAAACAAAGACTAATAAGGAAGGATTCGCAAATTATCAAAAATAACATACTGGTTGCCCTATTATTCAAGCAATCAAGCCTCTTTCATTGTCCAGGAATTTCTTTGTGATGCAGAGGTTGTTAATACTAGTAAAACATGACCTGGAGGAGTTATTTTCTGGTTTCATATATTGCCAGCTATAATTCTGTGATTTTCCAAGAATGCTATACCCTTCTTTTGTACTTTTGCTGCATCCCAGTAATCGCAAGCTATTACATAAAGCTGGCAACAGTAGTTTCGTGCTTTGTTTCTGTGCTGCACATAAATGTGAGCATATTTTCATGTGAATGCTTTGAAATTCTTTTGATCTTTTTTTTTTTTAAATTATTTTTGTTGACAATCCTTGTGGTTTGATGAAGATTAGAGTCATTGACCGGAATTGTGAAATTCCTCATGAGGGTCCATTTTGTGATCTCATGTGGAGTGACCCTGAAGAAATTGATACTTGGGCCGTCAGTCCACGTGGCGCTGGGTGGCTTTTTGGTTCCAGGGTGACATCGGAGGTACACGAGCATGCTGTTAGTTGTTTGAATTATTTACTGCATCATTTGTATAATCTGCTGCTACTTACATGATTTCTCCTATATTCTTTGACTTTTTTTAGTTCAATCACATAAACAACCTAGATCTTGTATGTCGAGCACACCAGCTTGTGCAAGAGGGTTTGAAATACATGTTTCAAGACAAGGGCCTTGTGACAGTGAGTTTGTGAACCTACACTATATATATTCATCCCTTGTTTGCTTGTGTTCTATCATGGCAAATCACTGTTACTCTCTTGATCTGTGCAGGTGTGGTCTGCACCTAATTATTGTTACCGATGTGGAAATGTTGCATCCATTCTGAGCTTCAATGAAAAAATGGTAAGCTCTTACAAACCTTGAAACTGCAAGCTTTTGTTATTCATCATCTACTTATACATTTGAGTTCTAAAAATTCGAAAAATCGAGGACTTGTGCTCTAGAGGAAAGAAACTCTTATTAAGGTGTGTACAAGACTTATTTCCGGTGTGAATTGCAGGAAAGAGAGGTCAAGTTCTTCACTGAAACAGAAGAAAACAATCAAATGAGGGGTCCCAGGTCAGGTGTTCCATATTTTCTATGATAACAACTCGGTTTCGTCTTACACTTAAAACACTTGCAAAACAAGGTCTCTCTTCTCACAGAATTTGTAGATTCATCTGTATTATTATTTTCATACATCCAAATGATTCAACTGCATGGAGATTTTATGTTAGGAGTATTGTGTTTAGGGTTTATGTTTTTGTCATCGATTTAGTATTCGTAGTTTGTGGAAGGATACAGAGCCTTTGTATTTTTAACTGCAGTTCTCATAGATGAATTTTTGTGCTGATTCTCGAACTTTAGAAATCCCTTAGGACATTTTCATGATGAGTTGTTTGGTATCGAATCTTCGGCTAGGGTTTCGCTAAGTATCACATTTTACTTTCTTTTTAGGTAGAATTAGTAAAGTTCCATCTATTTAGATTTGGTGAATTACATTGTAATTTATATGTTAATAAATAAATCTAAGATCTTAAATGTATGTATTAAATTATAAAAAAAATACTAAAAGGGTTAAACTAAAATCATAAATTTACAAATGAAAATAAAGAAACAAGAGAAGAAAATGATGGATGATCAAAAGTTAAGCTTTTAGATCATGTACAGAGGATAGAATTTATTTGAGTGTTAATTGAATGGTTGGAATAAATAAATTGTTCTTTTTTTGATCCTGGGAATGCAGTGCAAAAACTTTGAACAAAAAGAGTTATTTATATAAAAAATGATCAGTGTAAAGATGGAGTAAGAAAATTTCTTATTTATGAAATTATTAATTTCTGAAAAATCAATATTTGTGTGTAGATTTTCTTGTAAGGCTTTGTTTGATCTCTGATATTGTTTCAGGAATTTTTTTGTGTGATTTTTATAGTTATAAAAATTTATTTTAGAATATTAAAAGGAAGATGATTCATGTTACCATTGATCTGATGTGCAATATTTAATCTCTTCATTTTCTAGCTTGTACCATGTACTTATTTAGGTTTCTTAAATTAATTTTTTTTTATTTTGATTTAATGATTATAAAAAATATAGTTTAAGACCTAAATTTAATATAAATATGAATATAACTAATAAACTAATAAACTTGCTTGCATAATGAAACGTAAACTGAAGTAGGTGAATTTAGGTGACCAAACTTTGATTTTCTTGTTATTATAAGTTAAAGAATCACACCTGCCTAAGAGAAAAAAATGTCCAAGTCTTCTTTCCCTCAATTCATTCTGTTCTTGACTTTGTCAATTAAAATACTCAAATTTTTTATTCACCAACCACAATTCCAAATAAATAAAGAAAAAAGAAAAGAAGCCAACTAGTCAAAATTCCTTAATATTTTATATCTTAAAAAATATATATTTTTCTACTCCTTTAAAATACAATATTAGAACAAGAAAAAGCACTTATATTTCATTTCTCTTATAATTTAAAAGTCCAAAAAAAACATTGCTGGTGTGGGAAAGATACATGCATTATTGTAACTCTAGTTTCTCCTCAATTTCAACTTCTGAACTTGCACACAATCTCAACTCTATCAATGAAAGTGAGCATTGTCTTCACATTTTCTTCATCTGGAAAAACAACACAATTCATCAATATATATATATATATATATATATAAGTCAAAAATTAATTTAATATATCTGTATTTGCTTGTTATGAGGATGATGATAATAATAATAATAATAATAATAATAACAAATTTATAGTGATTTTGAAATAAAAACAAAAGTGAAATTGTTATTTCATATTAATCACAACAATAAACTACCAACATTTCCAAAAATAAAATAAAATAAATAAAAATTTATAATGCTAGTAAATTTATAAAAAATAGAGCCAAAACCCTTTTTTATTATTCATAAGAGATTTATTTATTTATTTATAATATATATAAATCATATGATTCATACCAAGTC
The DNA here is from genome assembly GCA_020875875.1 of Dioscorea alata. Lineage (NCBI taxonomy): Eukaryota > Viridiplantae > Streptophyta > Magnoliopsida > Dioscoreales > Dioscoreaceae > Dioscorea > Dioscorea alata. Next base: position 1,259,919 of record CM037028.1, on the reverse strand, counting down.
TAGGGATGGTGTGGCCCTTTGGATGGTGCATGATAACCGGGTCAACAAAAGTTTGTGCTAGCAATTCACCTTCCCCCTTCAAGAAATCAATATCACCTATAAAACCATCATATATATATATATATATATATATATATATATATATATATATATATATATTTGTTAATAAAACCATAATAACAACGAGGATGACGAAGACGAATAACAATAACAATAACAATAATAATAATAATAATAATCATAATAATAATTTTTGATAAAATATGAGTAAATCATGTGTCACGAGCGAACACATGCTTGGAGCATGATCACAAATTCAATAACACATGCTCTCACTCAGCTACTTCAGTGTAAATTGAAATTTAAGCCCGTTTTCTTAGTGAAACATGAAGGTTATATAGGATACTCAATACCAATTAACTAAACAATTTTCAATAAATTATTTTCTTCAAAATTATATAATTAAAAAAATATATATACCTAAGAAATGAACAGAAGGGCAGGTGATTTTATCAGGGTAGATCCTTTCAGCCACCTCCGGTACCGTGAACCTAGCGCCACTCATCATCACCACAAACTTTACTTTTTGAAATTTCTTTGATGATGTACCCTATATTAATTAATTTCATTTTCAATTTAATCAAAATTCTTCATCAATAATTAAATAATTATAAATTCAAACAACTAACCTTAATTTGCATGGCTGTCACAGCGGCAGCAAGGATTGCCCCCTAATCATAAATGCACAAATAGTTCATTTAATATATATAAATATATACATAAATAACATACCATACTATTACATAGTAATATATAAAATAAAAAAAAAATTATATATGAGAGAGAGGTGAGAATAAGAAAGTTGAGCACCTGAGAGAAGCCCAAGATGCCATCGAACGGTCCATGTTTGATCAACAAGTCCTCAATATAAACTAGACACTCATCAAGTCTATTATAAACAGTGAAATCCTACAATTTAATTAAAACATAAAACAATTATAAAATAAAACATTGTAATATTAAAAAAACCACAAATAAAAAAAATCTACTAAATCTACAAATAATATAATTAATACAAACTATGCCAATGACTGTTGAATCTATTGCAATTGATTTTATTTTTTGCGTAAGGTGTTTGCCTTATTGAGAAGATGAATTTAAATCTCAACTCATGTAAATAAAAAAAAATAAATGTTATAGAGCTCAGTTTCTCACATATTTATTCTTACAAATGACTTATTCATATTTATTTAAAAAATTATAATAATATAAACTATAAATTAAATTATTATTATTATTATTATTATTTATTTTTTATAAAATATGTACAAATCACAAGTATATACATATATAAAATTAATCTTTTGTTGACTATCAAAACATGAACACTATAAGGAGAGATGCAATAACATCAAATTATTAGCAAATTATTATTATTATTAAAAAAAAATGAATAAATCACGAGTTCATTGTAAAACGACAGAACGACTACAAAAACATAAAATAAAAACAACAAGACGACACCGAAAAAATAAAAAAACCACACAAAAACAGAAAAACCAATCACCAGAGGTAAAAAAAAAAAGAAAAAAAAAAGCAAGAAAATCAGAAAAGAAGACAAAACAGGAAGATGCCCAATGATTATTAGCAAATTATGTTTTTATTTATAAGATTCAGAAAAAAAAAGATAATTAGAATTATGAAAAACAAAAACACAAATTCCATAAAAAGCACAATTAAAATATTTATTAAATTATATATATATATATAAAAGTATCTAACCTTGTTATATTGGTACCATTCATAATAAGGAGGAGGGAAAAGGGATTCCACTTCCGACTTCCCAGTTGCAGGCCAAGGTCCATCCGGAAAACAGAAATCAAACCGGGAAGTGACTTCCGGAGGCCACTTCCCAAGTAACTGCTTTTCCATGATCTCACCGCTCGTGCGAAACCCGTGCAGGCATAGAACTCTCGGTTTGCTCCCTCCCTTAACCTGTTCCAGCATGCTCCCCATCCTCCTATCCAATGGTCAAGAATTCGTGATCTCCTGCCTCGAGATGCTCACTCGCTGGCTCGCTTATCTCCGATTAACTTGGAATACCAACCGATGGCTGGGTTGTGGAGTTGTTTTATAACCCGGGGTTGTTCTGGTGTCTCGCGGAGCAGTTTTAAGTGACTGATTTGGTTGACTTGGAATCAGCAATACTTTGCACCGGGCCCACCGCCCCGGTTCTGTCTAGCTAGAAATAAAAAGGGGTTGGATAAAAGTTGTGTTAATCTGGGCCGGGTTTGGACAATACTTGATTTTTTTAAATTTAAATCCAGGCAGAGCCTGGATAAAAAATTTCGGATAACGGGCTTTTATATCTCTAAAATTTTAAAGCCCAAAATCATAAACCCAATTGTTTTAAGCCCAATTTTCTAAAAACTTCAAACATATATGGATTTTTTTTTTATTGAGACTTGGAATTTTGTATGATTTGATTTGAGTTTTTGGATTGTTGGTTTTTTTTTTTTTTTTTTTTTTACATATAATGTGAATTAAATTATTTTTTATAGTTTAATAATTAAGTGAAGTTAAATGTAGTTTATAGGATTCAGACAAAATTCAGACATCTGGACAATACAGTTTTTTTAAAAAAAAACGGGGTCAGGACAAGTTAGGTTTGTTCGAATTTAAAATCTGGCTGAGTTCAAATAACAAGTTTATTTATTTATAGTAGTAGTTGTCTGGATCCGGTTTTAGCCAGCCCGGATTTTTACCACACCTAACTTAGATGGAAGTCAATGGTTGGGAGGGAGTGAATGATCAGGAGGTACAGTGGTGGATTAAGTGTTCTTGAGGTGCAATTTAAACACAACGTACACATCATGCTCAGGTGCGAAGCACGTGAGGGTTGGTGCATGAGTTTCTCCCAATTTTGACCCAAAATGGAAGTAAAGGAAGTGGGTTGGGGTTGCACGCCAATATATATGTATAATTATGGTTTATAGTTTCAAGTATTATTTTCTTTTGACTTTTGCTGCTTTTCCAATTCCTACTGCGAAAATTCCGTTTATATTTATATGTATATTAGGTAAGTCATCCCTAGTGTGTATGAACTTTTATTTTGGTTATGCTTGTGCTAACAGTTTGTTTATGTGTTATAAAAAAATGTATTTAAATTAATTCTCGTCTTTTGCATTTTGTGATATTTTACATGTATTAATGAATCTATATATGAAATTATTTTTAAAAAAAATCTTTAGATTATTCATATGAATCTTCTTTCTCTCACCTTGTCGCACAAAATATATATACTAATATTCAAGTCTAAAATAAAAAATATTTTTATTAATTATATAATATATTTTATCATATCATTATTATCATTATTTACATTTTTGCTCATTAGTTTTCTGGAAACCATAAGTCCTAAGCCAGTTTAGAATAAAGTACTCAAACTGTATCAAGGTTTTAACTTTTCTTAGTGAATGGCTTTTCTGTATATCTAAAAATTTAAACTCAAAACCATTTACTTAAATGATCCAGATCACTACCACTTGAACAAAATCAGGTAGATCTATTATTATTATTATTATTATTATTTGTTAAATTTGTAATTTTTAAAAATAAAAAAATTGAACCCATCATGATTGTGCCAAGCCCAAGCAATATAAATATCATATTGGGCCATGCCATCATCCAAGTATCGCCCAAAACCAAACCTTTTGAAGTTTTTATAACACATAAATTACCTGCCTAAGGAGTCTCTCTTCCATTCATTTAATTCAAATAAAAAATAAAGAAATTAAAAAAATAAAGAAAGAAAGAAAACTTCAACCCTAACACAATGCTACTAACAATCCATTTCTATAAACATGACAGATGGAAAAACATACTATAAAGCATAAAAAAACCCAAAGAAACACACACTAACACATGCATTCAAAACCTTCCCTTCTTCCTCTCATCTTTCAAAACAACAAGCTCATCAATCAAACCATCAACATCTTTCCAAGAAGAACCACCTTCTTCCACCGCAACTCCGGCGATCTCCTTCCACTCCACCGCCCTCTTCTTCATCTCTTCCCCATCTTTCTCACCAAACTTCTTCACTGCTTTAGCAACGGCTTCAGCCGGCACCACCACCTTATCCTTCTCCGATGAGCTCCTAAACCCATCCCAAACCCTAACTCCAACTTTAAGCACCTCAACAACAAGCCTCTCATTAATAAACTGCTCAAAAACCAACGGCCATGTCAGCAATGGCTTCCCAAAACTCAACCCTTCCAACACTGAGTTCCATCCACAGTGTGTCATGAAAACCCCTACTCCTTCATGCCCTAAAATGGCAGCTTGAGGTACCCATCCTTTAACCACCAACCCTTTCTTTTTCAATCTCTCCTCCCATCCTTCTGGCATCCACTCCATCTTCACATTCTCATCATCACCTCCTCTCACAACCCATATAAAATCCATCCCAGAACCTTCTAACCCTAAAGCCAACTCCCTTAATTGCTCATCCTCAAAGTAACACCAACTCCCAAAGCAAACAAACACCACTGAACCAACCTCTTTCTTTTCCAACCATCTCATGCATCTCTCTTTGTTAAAACCAGCCTCTACTTCTCTTTTCCCTCTCAGAGCTAAAGGTCCTACAAACCAAGCTCTCTGGCTATCCACCACCTTGAAAAGATCACAGTACTCACGTTCAAGCTCATAGAAAGTGTTCACCACCACACCATAACTCTCAAGCTGTGATCTCTTCAAGTCATCCCATGCTTGTGTCAGGTGATCATGCAGCCGGAGAAACTCCGGAAGCTCTGATTTGACCATGGTGATGCTCGGTCCGGGGAGGTCAGGGATGATGAATGGATGGGAGTCATTGGGGACGTTGTCATGGACTCGGTTCTTGACGAGGTTGTTCATGATGATTTGAGGGAAGACTCCGACTGCATGGAAGGTTATACGTGGGATGTTGAGTTCTCCGGCGATGTCGGTGGTCCACCAGAAGGGGATGTCGGAGATGATAGCGTCTGGACTATGGTTGGTTAGAAGTTTATAGTGAGTGTCACGGCAGAGGTCTACAGCTTTATAAATTTTCCAAGACTCGTTGGAGGAGACGGAGGAGAGGTTTTCGACGCCGGCGGGGAGGTCGACGGAGGGGAAGGGGTGGAGGAGGAGGTGAACTTGGTGGCCGGAGGCGGAGTGATGGTTTATGGTTGGACGGATGAGGTTGGCGTTGGCCGGAGTGGTGATGATGGTGGGCTCCACCCCGGGGTGGCCGGCGAAGAGACAAGCTAGGTCAGTCATCGGAATGAGGTGGCCGGCGGCGAAGAAGGGGATGAAGAAAACCCTTAGTTTTGGTGCGTTGCTTTCTTCATCTCCGGTGAGAGCCATAAGCATCACCTTCTTCTTCTTCTTCTGATCTCTTCTTCACCAAATGGATATTATTATTGACAAAATCTCTATTGATATTTTTAATTTTTAATATTTTTAATTTTTAATTTTCATGCAGTGGAATCGGTCGGGTTGTGGGTGTTTGTTAGCTTATTTTTCGTGGGGGTTTTTTTTTTTAATTTTTATTTATTTTTCATTCAAAAGAGAATTTTAATTAAAATCTGATTTTGAGATTTTTGAGGAGGAGAAGAATCCTTGTAACCCCATGTAAAAATATGGGTAAGTGCTAATTCACCCTTTGTTATATGCATATGTGTGTGTTTCTCTTGTAGGTGGATTTATTTGAAGTAACTCAAATATTTTACGATTATTAGGAGTTAAAAAAATAAAATAAAATATTTAGTATGTTTATTTGATAATAGTTATAAACTGAAGATAAATTTTCGCAATCTCCCTCACCCCTGGTGAGGTTTTAGTATGTTCTTGTTCTTTATTTTTTATTTTTATTTTTTATCTATTCTGTATTTTTATTTTTTTTTAATAAATTCGTGGTTTATACATTTTATTAAAAAAAAAAAAAATTGAAGACAAATTTTACAAACTCACTCAAGATACGTGGAGCTCTACCAAAGAGTATATGATGAAGCTTAATATATTTTAGCCTGAGAACTTAACATTTATTTGGGACTTGTATATAAAGACACAGCAGACTTGGTGCTTGCCAACATGCAGTTGACAAAGCACACAAAAGTTACTAAAGCGAAAAATATAAGGACACATGCTACACTTAATTTCTTTCCATCCAATCAATGCATGAACCCAGCCATGCAACATACAAAGTAGTCCACATTATGTAAATAGTCATCCATACTTTGCTTGATTCTGAGTAATCTCTTTCACCTTTAATATGCCCCTCTTGTTCAGAATTTCTTCACCCCTCAGCTTCACGAAAGTACTTATGCTTATGATTTAGCAGTGCCTTGGTAAAGATGTCCGCAACCTGGTGATCATTGGTGATGCAATATGTTACTTCAGTTATTCAGTCTCTCACTAGGTCTCGCATGAAATGGTAGCGTGTGTCAATGTGTTTTGTGAGATCGTGCAAGGTGGGGTTCCGAGTGATGGACATAACTGACTTGTTGTAGCAGTGGATGACGCTTGGCCCAACTTGCTTCTCATTTAGATCTTCAAGGAGACGTCTTATCCGCACGACTTCACATGCTGCCGAAGTAGCTGAGATATACTATGCTTCAGTGCTGGACAAAGCTGTAATTTGTTGCTTCTTTGAACTCCATTCTATTGCTATAGAACACAGTGAGAAGACTAATCTAGTTGTGCTCTTTTTGTTATCTAGCGAGCCTCCCCAATCATTGTCCGTGTATCCAACCAGCTTGAGCTAGTTGTTGTGCATGTAATGAAGCCCATATTCCATAGTTCTAGCTACATAGTACAATATCCTCTTGATTGCACCTAAGTGATGTGTTATGGGAGCTTGCATGAAACGAGAGACCACTCCAACCGTATACATTATATTCAGTCTTGTGTGCGTGAGGTATAGTAGATCGCCCGCAATTCTTCTATATTGTGAGGGATCTACATTGTCTGAATTGTCCTTCAAGTAGAGTTTTATATTAGAGTTCGTAGGATTGGCGATTGGCTTGCAGTGTAACATCCTAGTTCTCCTCAAGAGGTCTTTTGGATATTTTTGTTGAGATGCAAACAGAGAACCATTTTGTTGCTTCACTTCTAATCCTAAGAAGTATCTTAATGGACCAAATCGGACATTTTGAAGGTTCTCATCATACTATCCTTGAATTCCATTATCATCTCAAAAAGAGGAACTCGTGTAGATGATATCATCTACATATAAACATATCAGTAGAGTGTCCGAGCTTCCTTTGTGCTTCTTAAAGATATTGTGGTTTATTGAGACTTCGTTTGAACCATATATGATAAAGTATTGATCAATGCAACTGTACCAAGCTCTGGTGGGCTTGGCGAAGTCCATACAAAGCCTTTCAAAGTTTGTATACATATTCTTCTTCTTTCCCTTTGATAATAAATCCTTCAAGTTGAGTAATATAGAATTCCTCCTTTAACTCACCATTAAGAAAATCTATCTTGGCATCTAGTTGATGATGCACCACCTTGTCTGAATAGTAAAGAACAACCGTGTTGAAAAAGAAATAATCAATCACGCAAACACGAGAGATTTAACGAGGTTCGGCAGAGTATGCCTACGTCCTCGGGAGCGGAGCGGCTGTCGATTCTCTTATTAGAATTCATTAGGGTTACATATTACATGAATAAATATATAAACCCTACCCGGTACAATTTACCAAAATATCCCTGTACCGTACCACGGTTGTATATGAGCCATATACAACAAGCCGAATAGTTTCCATCCAGGCAACTGGAGAGAACACTTCTTCGAAGTAAATGCTCTCTTGTTGAGGTATCCTTTTGCAACCACTCGCGCCTTCTTGCTTAGTAAAGATCCATCAGGATTGAGTTTGAATTTGAAGATCCACTTTAATCCAATTGCTTGTTTCCCTTTCATGTACACTGGTTAGCTCTCACGTTTCATTTTTGTGAATACTCTTCATGCATTGTTGCGATCCAGCCATTGCTCTTGGTTGCTTACTTGAATGAGATTGGATCTGTAGTTGTTAATGCAAAGGAACATGTATTATATATATATATAAGTATATTGCTCAGATGTTATGCTGCTGAGTGGAGAAGCCTATTAAACATTATGGTTGCAGTGAATGGTGTCTGATTAAGTTGACTCTGTCAACTCCTTTTTTGTCATCTATCTTTGTTAGTTGTGTTTGTTATTTTTATGGCTTTCACTGCTTGTAATTGATGCTATGTCTGCATCTAAACTAAATGGCATATTTGCCTACTTGTTCTGTTTTTTGGTTAGCTTGATGCTGATTATGTATGCAGAGATGTTTTAGTGAGTGTGTGCTAAACTGAAGCTGCAATCTTTTGTGTGTAATCCTGATTGCTTTGCTCTTCTTCACTTTCTCTTTTTTCACAGTGGTATCAGAGACATAATGGCAATTGGTGGAGGCTCTGGAAACTCTTCTACAAATGCTCCTTATTTTGATGGTGAAGATTACAACCTTTGGGGTCTAAAGATGGAGACTGTGCTCCTGTCCAAAGATCTTTGGAGCATAGTTGAAAAAGGTTATAAAGAGGATGAAGAAGATGAACACAAGCTGGCTGAGAACATCAAAAGGAATGCTAAAGCTTTGTTCCTTATTCAACAAGCTTTAGACAAGCAGGTGTTGATTCGCGTCTCACAAACCAGGAATGTAAAGAAAGCATGGGACATCTTGAAGAATGAGTTCCAAGGATGTTCAAAGAGCACAATAGCAAAGCTTCACACTCACCGACAAGAGATTTAGAACATTCGCATGAAGGAGTGTGAGTCTATGCAGGACTACATCAGCCGTGTTTTTGCTGCAGTTATCAAATACAGTCACTTGGTGAAGTGTTCAAAGAGCAAGATATTATCAACAAAATATTGAGAAGCTTGACATCTAAATTTTGTCATGTTGTGTCCTTAATTGTTGAAGCAAAGGACCTGTCAAAGATGACAGTTGATGAGCTGAGTAGCTCTTTGAAAGGTCATGAAGGTCGACTTGACATGTATTTAGATAATGTGGAGGTAAAGGCTCTCCAGGTGAAATCTAAAATAATAGCAGGAAGCAGCTTTGCAAATCTCGCAAGAGGTTGAGGGAGAGGAGCTTTTAGAGGTCGTGGAAGAGGTAAAGGCTGTGGTCGAAGCTCAAATGCTACTGAAACACAACCTGAGTTCAAACAAAACAAAAGTAGAGTGCAATGTCACCATTGTAAGAAATTCAGGCACATAAAAGCCCAATGTTTGTTCAAAAACAAAGCTTTGAATGTGATTGAAGAAACAAAAGATTCAAATGAAGCCTATTGTTCATGGCAAGCACTGATTCAAAGAACAAAGCTGGAGATACTTGGCTTATTGATAGTGGTTGTTCCAACCACATGTCAGGAAACAAAGAGCTCTTCCACAGTATTGAAGAAGTTCCTCATCAAACCATCAGATTGGGAGATGGTAATATACTCAAAGTTGTAGGAGTTGGGATTGTACTACTTCAAGCAAGCTCTGGAAAGAATCATATACTTTCGAATGTCCAATTTGTGCCAAATTTGGCACATAACTTGTTGAGCATCTTGCAACTCATGTCAACTGGTTACAATGTTGAGTTTTCAGGTGGAGAATGCATAATTAAGGAGTCCCGAACAAGTATGCAGGTAGCCAGAGTTCGCATGATACTCATAGGCTTTTTCCATTTAATGCAAATGATGTAGTGATGCGGAGCCAATTGCTATAAGGGTAAGAGATTCACAAACCTGGTTGCTAAAATGCTGCAAGAAAAACTGAAAAAGATCCATTACCGATCGATGTCCACGAATGGGTATAGGATCCATAACTCACCACCCTCCAATTTTGCTAAGGGATACAGAGTTAAGGGGTTCTATCCTCAATGGCCTGCAAAAACCTGCAGAAAAAAGAACTAGCAAGGGGCACAACCTCCTATTCTCCAAACAAAACAACCAACCTCCCTTTTTGGTCCACAAGTCAAGTATATGAGCCCTTGGAACAACCCTCCAAGCATAGAAAAGCTAAAAGATAAACAAGTATTAAGCTAACACACACTTAAGGGATAATTAATACTAAAGGAAGTACAGTAGTAATAGAATGCAAAAATAATTTCCAGAAACCAGTGAACTTGATATGTCTTCAATCTAACAGCCATAACTCCTTCTAGGAATATCCAAATAAGATGAAATTTGTTGGGTTGGAAACTAGACTTCATTGGCTTGCCAGCCATGGGTTATATGAATCTTGCAAACTACACAATCGCTACAGTTTTCATGAAGAATTTTACCAAAAACTGAGTGTTTATTTGGGAAGCATGGAATGTCCATGTGTCCAACACTTGGTCTTTCTGATTCTGCTCCTGCATCAAACCCCCTTGGTTGAAGAAGACTCGCCCTCGAGTCCAAATTTTCATGTGTTCCATGGTAAGGTGAAAGATCATAGACATTAAAAATTTTTGAGACTTCATACTCTGAAGGAAGGTCAACCTCATAAGCATTCTCCACAATTCTCTTCACCACTTGAAAAGGATCAACTACTCTTGCCCTCAACTTATTATACTTCCCTGGAGGAAACCTTTCTCTTCTTAGATGAACCCAAACAAAGTCACCTGACTTAAACTCAACATATTTGCGATGCTTGTTAGCTTGTTTGCAATATCTCTCATTCTGCCTCACAATATGTTCTCTTATCTAAGTATGCAACTTCTTGATTTGGACAGCCCTCTCACTTGCTTCACTGCTCAAAGAATAAGGAGTAGGAAGAGGTGTTAAGTCTAATGGACCACTAAGATTATGCCCATAGATAGCTTCAAATGGACTGCACTTAATAGATTGATGGAAGGAGTGATTATATGCAAACTCAATCTGTGGTAGCAATAAATCCCACTGTCGAGCATTCTTGCCCACAAAACTCCTGAGCAAGTTTCCCAAACTTCTATTTGTAACCTCAGTTTGTCCATCCGTTTGGGGATGAGTTGTTGTGCTAAATTGCAATTGTGTCCTAAGCTTCCTCCAAAGTGTACGCCAAAAATGACTCATAAACTTCGATTCCTGATCAGAGGTGATTGTCAAAGGAATTCCATGCAGTCGGACGACTTCACTGAAGTACAAATTAGCAATGTAAGAAGCATCTACAGTTCTACAACAATATACAAAGTGGGCCATTTTAGAGAATCGATCTACTACTACCATCACTGAATCTTTATTCGTTTGTGTTCTTGGGAATCCAATTACAAAATCCATGCTAAATCTTCCCAAGGGGCTTGAGGGATTGGAAGAGGAGTGTACAAACCTGCATTCCAAGAGTGACCCTTAGCCACTTGACAAATGTTGCACTTCTTTACATGTCTCATTACATCCTTCTCCATTTTTGGTCAATAAAATTTATCTTTTATGATGGCAAGCATCTTGTTTCGACCAAAATATCCTCCCAGGTTACTATCATGGGCCTCCTTTAGAATAGCATCTCTCATAGAGCATTAAGGGATACACAAGCAATTCTCCTTGAAAAGAAACCCATTCTGCAGAAAAAACTGTTTGTATGGCCCTTTTAAACAATTCTCCCAAAGGGTACCAAAGTAGGGATCATCCTTGTACAATTCTTTTAAAACTTCAAATCCAACAACATTTATTTACAAAGTGGGCAGCAATCTGTGTCTTCTACTCAATGCATCAGCAACTTGGTTTTGAGAGCCAGCCTTATGCTTGATCACAAAACTGTAAGCCTGCAGAAATTCCACCCATAAGGCATGACGTCGGTTCAACTTATGTTGGCCATTTATAAACTTTAAAGCTTCATGATTTGAAAAGAGTACAAAGGGTTTTGGAAGGAGATAATGACTCCAATGACCCAAAGCACGAACAATCGCATAAAACTCTTTGTCATAGGTAGAGTAGTTCTTGCGGGAATCACTTAACTTCTCACTGAAAAATGCAATAGGCTTCTTTTCTTGACTCAAAACAGCTCCAATGCCGACACAAGAAGCATCACACTCAACCTCAAAAAGTTTGTCAAAATCCGGAAGTGAGAGAACATGCGCTTCAATCACCTTCTTCTTTATGAGTTCAAAGCTCTTTTGTGCCTCCCCATTCCATTTGTATACACCCCCTTTCAAACATTCTGTAATAGGAGCAATAATGGTGCTAAATCCCTTGATGAATTGTCTATAAAAGGACGCAAGGCCATGGAAACTTCTAATGTCATGGATAGATTTTGGTTGTGGCCAGCTTAGAATGGCTTTTAGCTTACTCAAGTCCATTTTTAATCCATCTCTAGACACTACATAGCCTAGGAAAACAAGGCTATTAGAGAAAAACTCACACTTCTTTAGATTTGCATAAAGCCTTTGTTCCCTTAGGATGCTGATTAATATCTTATAGAGATGATCAAGGTGTTGCTCCTTGTCTTGGCTATAGACCAAAATATCATCATAGTAGACAACAACAAACTTTCCAATGAAATGCTTGAAGACATCATTCATTAGACACATAAAGGTGCTCGGTGCGTTGGAAAGGCCGAAAGGCATGACAACCCATTCATAGAGGCCATCCCTCGTTTTGAAAGCCGTCTTCCACTCATCTATTTCCCTCATCTGTATTTGATGATAACCACTATGAAGATCAATTCGCGAGAAGATAACAGCCCGTGTAGTTGATCCAAGAGGTTATCTAATCGAGGAATGGGATACCGATAGTTGATGGTAATCTTGTTTACAGCTCGACTATCAATGCACATACGCCAAGTTCCATCCTTCTTTGGTACAAGCTAGGTCCCATGTGGGAGTTCTATGTGAGGAATATATCTCATTCTCCTCTCCTTTCTATTGTTGCATGATGGGCGGTTTACCCCTAAGAGGTCAGTCAAACCCCTGTAACTGGTGCACCTTTGTAATCGTTTGTCCTTTGCTTTGTTACTTATTAGCTTTATAATATATATATATAAACTCCATTCAATTTAAATTTTAAAATAATAAAAAATTTATTGATAATTCATGGACAACTACAACAAAGTTAAGTTTACAAATGTACTGATTGAGTTAAATTTACAAATGTAGATAAAATAAACTAAGATGCATATAATAGTCAAAATAGTCACATTGTTTCCAACCACAACTTCAGGAGAACTAAATGAACAAACCTGCAAAGAAGAAAATGGAAATATGAACATTGTTTCAAACCACAACTTCAGGAGAACAACATGAACAAACCTGAAAAGAAGAAAATGGAAATATGAATTTATACCAGAACCTCGATGGCTTTAGTACATAGTGTAATAATAAAAAAATAAAATAAAAATTAAACATCAGTCTATTAAACTAACATAATGATCTTTTATTTCTAATAATTAGTGTAATAAGAAGAAATATGACCAATAACACAGGAAATAAAAAAAAACACTACACAAGAAAACTTCACTAAACACAACATATAACAATCAGAAACTCCACCAAAGTGGGCATTAATTACATATTGACATACCTAGTATTAATAATAATGTGGCCCCCACAATAGTTTTCAAAATAAAAAAATTAAATATTTCTTGAATCCCATCATTTTATTAAGGTGTTAGACTTAGGGTTGGGGGTAATGGGACGTTACCTCCAAAATGTGGATAATATAATTTTATATTATGTTATTTGGTTATATAGAGTGGGAATATCATATTTACAAAATATAATAATTTATCCCAGACCGCACTCCTAGTTTCAAGAGGGTGAGGATGTTGTGGCAATTCCCCCGCCCGCGTATGTCCCTGAGAGTTGGCGTTTGTCGCCCTACCTAAAAAAAAACCCAATATTACGAGAAATATGATTAGTAATATCACATTCCTGGTGGAATGTGAATTTTTATTCTCAATATACCATTTAAATTTAATAAAATATAAAAAATATTAATTTTTTAAAAAATTAAAAAAATAAGAAAATTTGTCTTTCAAGCTCTAACCTTGAACTTCTCTTCCTTCACTTTGAGCAAGTTTAATGTTTGGATAAAGATAAACAATTATTCGAGATTAATTTTTTCTCAAATATAAAGTTTAAGGGAAAATTTATATTTATTTAAAATAAATTTGACTTAATTAATGTTAATAAAAATTAACTACAATAAAATTTAAAAAATATTTTTAATAATAAATAAATTTTTATATTTAATCAATTTTGATATTTATTTCAAAATATTATGAACTTTGATATATTTAGCATTTATTAGATAGGGTATTTTAGTAAAAAAAAATTATAATTAAACATGGTAATGTTACATTCCAACCACATTACTGTCTTGCTAACCAAACAAAAATTGCACATATTCCATATGGGCATATTTTCAATAATCTTATTCTCGATGGTAATATAAGATTTCTTGAACCAAACGGCCTTTTAACTCTAGTGTTTTGTTCAAACTCCCAACCACTTCTTGTGGAAACCTGATCGCCTATCATCCTTTGCGACGAGGAGCTTATGTGGGACCCAATCTTTGTCTGGTTGTTTTTGTTAAAACATGAAAACTTTGGATGCTTTAAAGTGGAGTATAGACCCATGAAGCTTTGCCTCCCTTTTCCTCTCATTCTTAAGGCAAAGAAAGGATGAAGAGAAGGGTTGCCTGGTGACCGGTGTCAGACAACCAACAATCGAGCGATGAAGTGGTGTTGGGGTACCGGCTTTTAAATCACCGAAAACATCAAGGTGCATAGTGTCATTTTTTTTATGTGTATTGTTATAGTTCTTGTGTAGTTGGCAACATTGTCATTTTTTAAAGAAAAGAGCCCACCGGCTATTTATTAACAAAAAAAAAAAAATACAAAAAAAATACAAAGGAAGAAAGGAGCTAATGAATTAACAACAGACAGCACAGAAGCAAAGAAATTAAAAGAAAAACCCAGAGCCACAAAAACCTTTCATGATCCAATTGGGATGGTCACAACCCTGGAAATATAGAGTTAAAGCATGTAAATTAACACTATGAATAGCAAGATGGTAGGAAGGAGAAGCCCAGCTCCTTGGAAGAGTGTGGATATGAATATTGCCCGTTCAGATGATTGTTTGTCTGATGAAATGGATCCAACGATTCAACCTCCAGTTTGCACAAAAAGATTGGAGTTCAAGGCTTAAAAAATTTCCGGATTAGTCATGAAAAGATTCAGCACTTGAAAACCATTAACAGCAGCATGAGCATCAAGAACGATGGTCTTTAATTCAACTTCAACGGCCGAATTGCAAGAGTAAAGCAAGATCTTGCCATCAAAATCACACAATTAGAATTAATTATAAAAATACCAATTCCGTTTACCATTTCAACATCATTCCAGGCAGTGGAGATGAATAAGAAAGGACCATCAACATTAGAAAAATTATTAAGGAGTAAACATTTGCTAAATTGCTTTGCAGGAGCCTTATAATATTTAGTCACATGTGCAAGCGCTCTGCAAACAATATTATGGCTATGCGCATTGATATTCTTGAAAATTTTATCACATCAAACCTTCCATAAGAAACAAGAAGTCACAACAATAATAGAATTGATATACAAAGAATAATTATTGCTGATGAGCCAATAGCCAGTCCCAAAGCCATCACGAAAGTTAATGCAAGTTCCAACATGAGAGCTGATCGAGCGCCAAACAGATTGAGCAAAGGCACAGTAAAACACCAAATGATTAATAGATTCATACCGCAGAACACACATAACATAATGGTTGTGAGGACCCAAATTAAGAGAAGAAAGATATTCATAAGTAGCAATTCTCCCTTTAAACATGAGGCACATAAAATGTTTGGCATAGGGGGCCAATTTCAATGTCTGGATTTTCCTCCAACCAATCCAGTTATCCTGAGCCTTATGGTTTTCATTCAAGAACTTATAAACCATTGACGACATTTTGGTACATTGAAACTTAGGATGCCAAACCCAGTTGTTGATAGCATTGGAATCAACTTTGCCAAGTCTCAGAATAAAGCAATCTAAATTTTCACCAAACAATAGATAGAGATTGTGAATGACCCAGTTGTCATCCTCAATAAAATTAGTGATGCTACAAGTCTCTAAATCCACACTCATATTAAGATAAGTAGGATTTAGAGCCAAAGGGATTTTAGAACACCACAAATCAAATAAGAAAGAAGTATGGTTTGGATTTATAGAATTTAGCCACAACTGAGGCCTCAGCTTAAAGGCAACATGACACATGCCTTAGAAGAACCAAAAGCAACAAGCATGAATTGAGTATTTCCAAAAGTTAATCAAACCATATTTGTGATGCAAAATGTCAACCCAAATAAAATCATCACAATTACAATAATTGAAGAGATTCTTAGCCATCAGAGATTGCTTTGCAAGAAGAAGGTTTCTAAAAGCAAGACCCCCCCCCCCCCCCCCCTTAGAATTAGTAAGATCATTCCAAGCTATAACATGGATGCCTTTTTGATCACCATCTTTATACCATAAGAAATCCCTAATAATCTTGTTGATCTCATGGAGAATGGAGTCTTGAATAGGGTAAACAGAAAAATAGTAAGTGGGCATAGAAAGCAAGGAGGAGTTAATAAGGACGGTTTTAGCTACAGGAGAAAGTTTAGAAAGTTTCCATCTAGAACAAAGGCGTTGAATTCTATCAATCAGAGATCTAAACACAAATGACAACACCAATCTTTTTGGGGAAACAAGAACTCCAAGGTAATTAAGGGGAAAGAAAGCAACAAAAAAAAAAAAAAAAAATCAAGAATTTAGCAAACACTCCTAGCAACCCGTTTATTGAACCAGGAAGGAAAGTAAACAGCTGATTTAGTGTAATTTGGAGTCTAACCAGTAACCTTCCCATAAATAGAGAGACATAATCTTATATTCTTGGCAGTTCTTCTTGTGGCATGGGAGACAAGAATAAAATCATCAGTATACATGAGGTGGTTGAAATTGAACTATAGCCATAGATTGAAACTAGGAATAAAACTTTGCCTCAGAGAAAAATTAAGAATAGACGTTAAATTTTGAGAGACAAAAATAAATAGGTAGGAAGAAATAGGGTCCCATTACCTAATTCCCCTAGAAGATTTAATCCAAGGCGAGGGTTGCCCATTAATCAGAAAAGAGAATGAGGTTGAGTTGATGCAAGTTTTAATCCAAGAAATCCACTTAGAAAGGAAATTCATTTTGGTTAAGGTGGCAAGAATTGGAGCCCAGCTAAGAGTATCATAAACTTTTTTACATAAATTTTAACTAACATCCTAGGTGGTCATAATAATCCTTCTCTAAAGAATGAACCACTTCTTGCAAAGCAATAATATTATAAAAAAGATAACGACTAGAAACAAAACCTGTGCGCTCTTTACTAATAAGCTAAGGAAGATAGGGCTTAAGCCGATTAGCTAAGATCTTGGAAATAACTTTGAAACAAACATTGCAGAGATAAATGGGTCTAAAATCAAAGACCAATTTAGGATTTTCCTTCTTGGGAATAAGAGCAATGAAAGTATTTCCCCAAGAAGAAGGCATCATAGAGTTAGAAAAGAAAAATTAAATAGCAGACAACAAATGATTTTTTTATTTTAGGCCAGAAAAAATAATAAAACTCCGCATTGAAGCCATCCGGACCTTGACTTTTACCCGATTGAAGTTCCATCACCACATTATGGACTTCCTCACGGTAACGTCATGGGTGATCAAATCACACATAACCTAATTGAGTTTCGGGAGATGGGGTAAATACCTAGTATTTGGGTTGAAGTGGAGCCCAAAACCCTTGTGGTCATTGTTTTTGTACGAAGTTTGTATGTGTTTGTTCTCATGCAATTATTCCCGCTTGCATGTTATTCTTGTAAGAGAGATCTAGTAAACATTCATGTATTTGAAGCTTTTTGATCTTCAAATCTTTGTTGCTAAACCATACATGGTTTGTAGTTATACGTGTATACCTACACTTGTGCATATATATGTTGATTTTTATAAACTAATTTTTGTATATAAATATATATATGTATAAAATATATATAGTTTGATATATGTATTTATACAGAGACATATATGTGCTTTGCATTGAATTCCAGCCATCCTTGCAACCTTCAGCCTTCAGCCTCTGTTTTTACACATTTTACAATCAACGATTATATATATATATATATATACGTTCAAATGATTTAGTATTTTAAAATTACTCTTGTATAAGTGTATATCATTATTTTTCAGCATGGTTTTAAAAGTTAATTAGGCCAATATATTGGTTCTCTATAGACTAACCCACTTCGAGCGATAAGGACTAGGGTTAGTTAGAACTTGAAATTTGGGGTTAAATGGTTAATTTTTATTGTTTATTATAGGATCTCTCCTAGAAGGGTGAATCTAGCCTTTGGGCATGAGTAATAGGTTTCGAAGAATTTCAAGGTAAGCCATTTACCGATATTTCTATATACTATTTCATTATAATTTATGTCCTTATTTTCAAAATTTTCAGAAAATATTTTTATGTTAATCTTTAAATTATTTTCCTATTTAATTACTAGTTTATGTATAAATGTATATTTGCCTTTTTATTTCTGAGTTTTGAGTAATTATTTCCATTATTTATTTATTTATTTATATATTTGTTTTATTTTATTTTATTTTGGGAGAGTGATTGATTTTGGTGAATAATTTAATGCTTTATTTATTCCAACTATTTAATCAATTTCTGTTATCTATTTATTTCCTCTAAAGTGGGATCTTGAAATTTATTAGTATTTCTGAGTATATGTGAATTTGGGGAAATTTCAGAATTTCTGAACTTAGTATCATGCAAACAATTTTGTATCTGAATGTCTGATCTCCAAATAAATTATTCGCAACTATGTCCATAGGGTGTTAAACACTGACCTAGTTGACAAGAATTTCTGGAAAAATGAAACTGCAGTTTCGCATCAGTACGTCGATGAAATAATAAAGTCCATCTGATATTCAATTTTGTCTCACCGAGAGTAAATAAATAACCTCTAATTTCTGACTCGAGTCACCGAACATGAATAAATGACTTCTGTTATCTATAGTGAATTTGGAGATACAATTTTAATTTTGCCTTGAAAGTTCGTCATTATTTCTGTATTTCCAGGCTTTATAATTTTTGTTAAATGACTTATTGGGAAATATTCTTTTATTAGAATATTATACTCTGTACTTGAATCTGTATCAGTTGGTTGGAACTCTTATTTGTATTTTACTTTCTCAATGGATTACTTATTGGGCTAGTGAGCTCATATAGATGTTCTTAGATTTTTTTTCTGATTAGTAGTAAATTGATACGGTTCCGCAAGAGTATGGGTCGTCAAGTAATACCCCTCGCGCAAAACGAGGGGGTCGTATTCCCTGGGGTCCCAAGAGCTGCTATTACTTTCCCCTAGACAGCACTGTCTAGTCTAACAAGTCTAATAGGTTTAAACCAAAATAAGAAAATTAACAAAAATAAAAAAAGCTATAAACAAGTGGACTAAGGCACACCACATGAACAGAATAAAGAAGCAATTAATAATAAAAGTGCGAGGTCCGGGGAAACGATCCTCTCGGAAGTACTAAAGCTAGAAAGATGCTTGAATTAGACAGGCAATGATGGTTTTTGGCCAAGAGATTGTTAGATTATATCGCAAAAATCAATAATATCATCAAAAACATGCGGAAGCAAATAATAAATTTGCAATATAGTCTAATTGGTTTAATGAACACCATAATTTTAATTAATTACAAAGGTCTAGAATATTACCTAGTAATGTTTGAAAGCCTTTCTTTGATGTGTTGAATTTGTTTCTTGGATTGCCGTAGATCTTTCTAGAGTCGAATGAAGGTCCCACGCCTCTAGATCACACTCCGGGATTAAGAAACAATCTCTTCTTCTTCTCCAAAAGGCGGCTAGAGTTAGAGAGGAAGAGAGAGCTTGGGGATTCTCTCAATAGAGAATTGATTGATCAATTCTAGGGATAGAAAGGAGTCATATTTATAGAGACTTCATAAAACATGATAAACATTATTCAATTATGAGTCCTACTCGAAATATGAACCTTCATAATATGATAAACATCATCATAGAAGTTCTATTAGAAATATGAGTCCTAATCTAACTAAAACCACTTTTGTCTTTTAGTCCTTATAATTTTGATTATTTATTTGACTCCATCGAATTTAAATAAAAATTTAAACTCAAGACAAAAATCCTAGACCAATTTACAATTTAACTTATCCCATGAAGTAAAATTGTAAATTAACAATTTTACTCCTGCACTCAAAACAAGATTGATTCTTTATCCCTTTAAGTGTGACTCCCTAGGTTCGTTCCGATTGGAAATGGGAGGATACCAAAGAACTTGGGTGACACCTAGCCAGCCCACTGGCCCCACGTCGTAACCCAACCGAACACGAATGAGTAGATCACTATGAACTTTTTCGATTATGATTACCATATATGTATAAACCTTTCGTTCTTGTATCCCAACCGAGTGAGAGCCATACTAATTGTCAAACTCACTGAACTCGATCATATGCAAATAGCTATAGTAGGGTGAGATTACCAAACTACCCTTTGTGTCCCACACGATTAGTTTGACTGCCTTAGCCAAGGTCTTCTAATCTCACATACTTATAATCGCATAGGATACTAACTAGTTTACTTCTGAAAGAATGAATTCCTTCTTAGTGATCACTCACAACTGCTACTTGCCCGACATAGGCCCACTTCGAGGTTGCCCCTACCAAAAGGTAAACTGAGCCTAACGACTCTAGTAACAGACTAGACGTCACAAGTACATTGTGATCATGATACCTCAAGTCTAAGGTCCACTCATATGATCATAACCAACATTCTCAATCATTGACTGTCAAAGAGTAAAACCCATGTGATTGGATTGTTGTGAGTCATGTTATAATACACCAATCCCAGTAATGTATTTATGACATATGCTCCCACTATTCCATAGTGTCCAACTAGCACTCTTCGTTAGAGTATATGTCATAAAAATCCTTATGAATCTTTAACACCCAATTAAAGATTCTCCTATTTGTGAACTATTTAAGTGTATAAGTACCAAACCCTTCTAGTGTTCTCCTCTTTATCCCACAAAGAGTAGAAGGTTTAACTTAATACACATGGACTGTGATATTCAAAACTAATTATAATGCCATCACAAGATTTATATGAATATCAAAATAAGAATGCATAATATAAATGAAATGCCCTAATATAAGTATCCTCTTTAGCATTCGAGGGCATAATCCCAATAGAGATATCCTAAAATAGATTACCTCGATGGTCACGGTGATAACCCCTAATCTGGTAGGAGTATTGGCTCAGAATCTCTTCTAGCCAAATCCTCCTACGATTACATTAGGAATAGGGAAATCTCTAATTAGGGTCAAACTCAACCTAGGTCCAGCCCTAATGGTTGGAGGGGTATGAAATACTCGATGGTCACGACGTATTCATACATGTATCCATTCTAAGCCTAGTGTGTCTAGTACAAGGGCAATGGTCACGCTACCAAGTACAACCTAGAAGTTGAAATACAGAGTTCTCATGTAAATCAACACATCAAAGATCACAAGGCTTAAACCACAAACCACACAAATACCATAAATGTAAATCAAAGCATCCATACAAGCAAGTTCATCTCAAGGTTCACCGGATGCCCGGTGACCTTGGGAGTCTAGTTCATCATCAACAAGGGAGAAAGTATAGAAAACAATAAATATAAGAAAAAACTCATGAAACTTTCCCTAAGATAAAGACTAGGAGCTGGTGATGAGAACTTGTCGGATCCACGTCGGCAAGCTCCTAGATGTGCTCCTTTGAGTGTAACCTTCTTCTTCCTTCAATTTACACTTCAGATCTGCCTTCTCCTGCAGCCTGGAAGCCCTAGAAGATGATGGAGGAGAAGGGTGGCCAAAGACACCAAGAAAGGTGCCCCTAACCCTCATTAAAAGGGACTTTCTGGATGCCATGCGAGCAGCATACGAGTCCTGTAGCTCCCCGAATTTCGCGTAAGTTACCACAGTGGAGTGTTACAGTAAATTGCTACATTAACTTTGCTACAATACTCGGGCTCTAAAATGGTGTTTTTCTTGCCAATTTCTCCTTAAATCTTGTTGTCGAGCTCTCCAAGGCTTCTTTTGTACCTATAACACAAAAGAAAGTGATTTAGACCGAAGATAAGCATCGATTCACACAAAAAATACGCAAATCATACACACAAGTACATGAATAATACATACATTTAGGCATTTATCATTAATCAGCGAGGTCCCTAGCAAGCCATTAGTATCTGTACTTTCTTTTTGTCATTATGTTTGGACTATTTGAAAACCTATATTTGTACTTTAGATTCTTTTATCTTTAAGACTATGTTGTACTTCTATACCAGTTTTTTTTAGTTAAAGTTTCCTTATAGTTGGCTGTATTTCTGCTCTAAGACAGATCCTGGGGCTTTGCAAGTCAACTGGGTTCAGGCCCTGTGGGACTACACCAGTTTGTCACTGCGTCGAATTCAGTTTAGCCGAGTCTAGGGAGTGACAGCTGACAGGGGCCCGAAAGTGCACGGGTTGTCGAAGTAATAATGTTACCCCGGTGAGAGGGTAATCGAATCCACAGGGAGTAGGGATCAAAGATACAAGTGTTCGCTATTTAGCTAGTGCGGTGTACGGATAGTGAGAATAGAATCAATGTGTGGTTGCAAAAGTAATTAAACAAAACAAGAAATAAAAGAGAAATATGGAAGGCAGGAGAGTGCAAGCAAGAGTAATGAGAGAAGGACAATCAATAAATGAAATAGGGTACCCGGACAAGCTAACCCTAGGATTTATGCTTCTACTGCAAGACAATTCTATTATACTCTTCTATTGATGTCTAATGAGTCGAGGATATCCTTAAACACACGATCCCAAACCTAAGGTCAACCGTGACTAACCCCAACACTATGCCTCGGCATTAGGTTTCACTACGACCCTTGACTCTTGTTGACCTGTCAACTAAGCCCTAGGGGAATCCATCTTCCTAAGCCTTACATTACGTGGGATTGCTTTAAGTTCTAGGGATTCCTAGTGATAAACCATGTTCCTATGTATAGCTCTAACCCTTTGGTCCAGGTGAAAGAACCCTAGTCTCAATTAAGCCCCATCACTAGGATTCACTACAACCCTTCACTCTGTTGCTCGCGCAACTAAGCCCCAGGGGAGTTCATCTCCTAGCATTTTGCTCTATCTCGACCGCTAAGAACTCTTAGAACACGGAGGTAGGGAGAATCACACCGGAGGGGAAATGGGACGTTTCGCTACCTCACGACTCACCCTCTCGACCTTCTTCAATCTTAAGTAGTCTAACCCTATAGGAGTTGTCACACCTCCAAAGGATAACCTAGATGATTCTCAACCCTAGTGTCACGGCTAAGAGAAAATCAATACAAGATGCAATTAAGATTGAAACTCAATTTTATTCATCAATAAAGAAAAGCATAATAACATGTCATAGAAACATAATCATTCTTGGGTTTACAAGTCCGAATACCCACAAGGGGTTTAGTTCCTCATGCAGCTATAAAAATTCATCAAACTAAGAGAATAAACACAAATCAAAAGCATAGATGAAAACCCCCTTGTGTAGAGTGTGGCCGTGGTCTTGTGCGGCCGCCAGAAGTCGATGTCGATGCCGATGACGCGCTTTGATCCTCCACAAGGTCTTCTCCAAACCCTAGCCGCAACCCTCCAGAAGTTAGACGAAAAGATATGCCAAAAGATCAAGAAAAAGTCTCCAAAACGCCTTTAAATAGTGTTGAGTCGCGGCTCTAAATCGCTGAAATCGGGATTTCACACGCCCGTGTGAAGTCTCTGTTTTGCTGAATTTCGGCAAACAGTGAACAGTAATTTGCTGCAGTATATTCGCTACAGTGCTTTCGCCGAAACACTCCCGAATTCATAGTTTTTCATCGAGGCCGTTGAATTGGGCACACAATCATTGGTAGATTGTGCCGATTGCTTCAATTCTCCTCATTGGTGAAGTTTTTCTATGCTACACGAGTTAGACTTATTGTGAATGTGACTGCCTTTGTGCCCCTTCAAAAAAGGTTGACACACACTCACAAGTCTATGCTCGTGCCTTGTTCCTTGCTTGGTCTGAAAACTCCCCAACAACGGCAAACACGATCTAACTTTGTTCTTTTTCTTCCTCCTAGCTTCACAACCCTACAATGCACAAAAGTACACAAATGCACACTATTTAATGATAAAATCTGATAACAGCAATGCTCAATGTAAGATAATAACACTTCGCATTATTATAACATGAGCACTTATCAACAGCCTAGCACAGTACTTCTCTACTATCATGTTCTTATTTCTATCAAGGTGAAGAGTAGTTGTTTCGTTCCAAACGATTGGGTTTGGGAGGGATTACAACTGTATAGTTTTATTATTCTCATGATCATTATCATTATTAGATCTCTTAGAGTTAGAGTAGTATAGCTATTTATTTGTTTTTTGTTTTTTCATTAGAGAAGACCATGCCAATGTGTAGATCCAAGCTTTATATAAATGGAGTTGTTTTTAGATGCTGGGAGTGTCTTATGATCGTCCGATAGCCATGCAAACTTCACTTCTCTATCATGTGATAATTTTGTAAACATGTCCATCCAATATAGGGGGGCAAGGACCAAGATTTCGGTCGGCCCGAGAAACCCCACCAGGTCGGAAACACGTTAACTTACCCATGCTATAGCGCGCCCAGTTACAAGTCAGGAGCCTCTAAACCCGTGACCCAACGAATTGACCTGCCTGATTAAAACTTGCAACTTAAGCTACAATTCTTTCTCATGACTTGAGCTACAATTTATTCTTAGGGCCTGTTTGGCTGCAAAATAAAAAAATATGGCATAATTTTATTATGTAGGAAGTGCAAGTGATTATTACAAAAATTGTGACATATTTTATTCTTACAGAATGAGTGTTTGGTTAACAAAATAAAAAAATTACCAAAATCTATTAGTCGGCCACCGAATCGCCGGTGGACTGGTGGCCGGTGGCCGAAGGCCAACTGGACCACCGGTGGACCGCCAGCCGATGGCCGGTGGCCGGAGGTCATCTTATAACCAACTGGACCAACTATGGACCGGTGGCCGATTACCAGAGGCCGCCCGGACCACCAATGGACCGCCGACATGTCATCGGATGCTAGGCGACTGGTGGTCAGACCCCCAGTGGACTGGTAGCCAGTCGCCGGAGGTTGGCCGGACCGGTGACCGGTCGCCGGAAGCTAGCCGGCCGGTGGTCGGACCCCTGGTGGACTGGTAGCCGGTCGCCGGAGGTTGGCCGGACCGGTGACCGGTCCCCGGAGGCTGGCCAGCCGGTGGTTGGACCCGCGGTGGACATTTAGCCGGTCGCCGGAGGTTGGCCGGACCGGTGGCCGGTCATCGGAGGCCAGCCGGACCAGCGGTGGACCAATGACGAGTGGCAAGATCAAAAGAGAGAGAGAGAGATTTTTTACAATGAGAAAATATTCCTCTTAGTGGAATATTTTTTTATGCCATAATACCTATATTATGCCATAATTTTATACTCTAAAATAAGTACCTAAACAGCCAATATGGCATAATTCTCAGAAAATATAAAATTATGGCATAATATATAGATTATGCCATAATTCTGGGCTATCCAAATAGACCCTTAATGTACAATCGTAAAAGATTATATATATAGGGATCAAAAATATTTATTGGGAGACAACTAAAATTAAGTCAATACATTTTCAAAATATTTTTTAAAATTTATTTTTTATACTATATATATATATATATATATATATATATATATATATATATATATATATATATATATATATATATAAAGCAATTTGTAAAAAAACTAACATTTTTTTAAAATATATATTTTTAATTATATATATCACTTTGTAAAAAAAAATATATTATTACAAAAAGAAAAAAAAGGTTGGGGGCAATGTGTGGGTCCACTTCTGAACTTAAACATGAATTTCAATATCTTTGAATAATGGTTGGCACCATATTCTTTTGATTAATTATGAAATATAAGAAGATTTGAAGTTAGTAACTTCTTTTCAATGACAACATAATGAGCACAGTAATAATAGTCTCTATAGTTGGAAACCAAAGTTAAAGCCGAGAGTCATTTCAACCTGACGGAGTAGACTTGACGGGCCCAATTAACCGGCCCTTGCCTCTCTCTACCATCCAACAGTCATTTAATGATAATAAATGTTAATGTTGTACTAATATAGATAGGCCGTAGTGTAGAATTTGCTCTCCATGAAAAGCTCACTTGAAGTTTCCATGTATTTATTTCTTGCACTGTGGAACCTCTTGAAACATGGCTCACTTAAGGCCATTTAATCCTATTATATATCCTATGGCCTTTCATCAAGTTTCATTCTCTTTAATTTGAGGAGCATGTATAGATATACACAATGTTTGGCTCTAATATGCAAAACCAATGTTGACCATATATCTCTGTGATGTTGTTGGCTTTTGTTTAAAGTGTTTTGAAATCATGTTCGAGAGTGGTAAGAATGTTAGATTGGTAGAGACACTAAAGTCAATAGGTAGCATGATAGTCCTGAGGGGTTTGATTTTACCTTGCATGTTTATAGGTCCTACTGAGAAAGTTTGATCTATCGTAGGATTTGGGAGTATTTTTTGGGCATTAGTCAAGTAAATCACATATAAATTTAATATATGTATACACTCATCAATCTTAATTTTTCGCACTTCCGAATGTACCCGCAATGATTATCAATTATTTATCCATTTAATTATTTTTAAATTTATTTATTAAATTATGGTATTTATGTATATAGATGTATATATTTTGAGTTATTTAATTAGTCAATCATATAATTATTTGTTATTTTACAATCTATTTGTTAAATACTTATTTTGAATTAATTGGATTATTTTGTGTATTTTACCAACCAAAATGGGATCATGCAAATTTTTGTATTCCTGTGGGATATATCTATGTATTTGATACTTTTGCAACTTGTGATACATTTGATTTCTGTGTTTTACTGATATTCTAGAGACTAGATATTTTGGATAAATTATTGTAGTCTCCAATTAACTATGCAATAACCATGTTATTGGGGGGTTAAACACTGACCATGTCGACATGAAACTCTGATAAGAGACTATAGTTTCACACCATGCCATCGGTGAAAGAGTAACTGTTTTTTATAATCTAACTTGGGTCACCGAGGGTAAACAATTAATCTCTAAACCTTTGAGTCAGTTCACCGAGTTTAAACAAGTGACATCTGATATGTTTATTTTGGCTATAGTGGATTGGGAGACATACTTTGATTATCTGGTAAATTATATTATGTTGAATTACTTGGTTTTTGAATTGTATTTTGACAAGCATTTACTTTGTTATAATATTGTTTCCAAATTTTTGAGATTTACATGATCCTAATATTTTAGTGGTTACTTACTAGGCTATTGAGCTCATAAATGTGGTTTCACCATTTTTTAGATCCTGAGTAGGATCTGTTGGTGGATAGTTTAATGAGGATAGTTGAGCGAAGATCTTTCTAGTTAGTGAGTTAATCAAGCTCTACCTTCTTGTAGACTTAGAACTTCTATTTATGAATAATTGTTATTTTCAAACTTATTGGTTGAATTACTTATATTCCGAACTAATAAGGTTTGAAAATAACAATTATTCATAAATAGAACTTTTGGTATTTTTGTTTTTGGAATATGAATTTCTATTAGATGTTATATTATATTTTGAGACAGATTTTAAGGCCTTGTATGCCTAATTGGTTTTGACTTTGAATTTATATGGTTGTTTGTCAGCCCTCCAGGCTTGGGGTATGACAAATAAACCAAAATAAACTGAAACCACTATATATGAACCACATATTACTCAATGCAAAATGCTCCATCATATACCCCGATTTACAAATGCAAAAGTTTTGTCATTTATTTTATGCAAGCAACTAAACCAATGTGTGGTGAAATTCTTCTTTCAACTTCTTCTCAGTGTAATTATATAACATCCATATTCATCCAGCTCATACCATCAATTATCAACTATGTTTTCAAGTATAAAACCACATTTCTTTTTGGGTTCTTTCCCATAAAATTAAATCAATCAAGTAAGCCAACCACTTCAAAAACCTTCTTCTTATTGAGTATGTCGAGTCTGATGGTAGTAAGCCAACCACTTCAAAAACCTTCTTCAAAAACCACATTATCGATACCTTGACGATGTTGTTTACGGGAGTCTAAAGGAGGAGTGCCATGATAGGGGTCACGCCGCCCGAGGGTAGTTAAGGTTGCAAGGTTTTCCAGGGTTAGCATGTGTTTTTTTGTGTGATTTCTTGTTCTTATTGTTGCTCAAGTTCACACTTTATTGATCAATTCTCAACAATTGGTATCAAAGAGAGGTTCTCAGATGAACGGGAGCGATGGTCAAAGAAGGGAAGGGAAAGCAAAAAAATCTACAAGTTTGATGACATTAACTTCAGGTTTTGGATGATGCAAATCAAAGATCACCCGTGTCAAAAGAAGTTACACAATCCTTTGTCAGGAAAAAAGCAAGATTAGATGAGTCAAAAAGACTATGAACTGTCGAGAATAATTAGGTTCCTTCTTGAGTACCAAAAGCATAGGCAAAAAATAAAAAATAAAAAGGGGCATAATCAATGGTGTCTTAGGTCAAAGTCCAAGTAGAGAAGTTGGTCCAAAAATCACAAAGAAATAACATGCTAGAATTGTCAAAAGACTGGTCACTTCTGAAATCTTGGATCATGGACTCTGGTGCTTTATCCCATGCTTCCCTTTCTAAGAATATGATGTTGAATTTCAAAACTGATAATTTCAGTAAAGTTCGCCTCATTGATGATGAAACTTTGGAGATTGCAAGCATGAGACGCATTAATTTCAGTAAAGTACTATTTGGGTATTGAAGGATGCCAAGTATATTCTAGATCTCAAGAAGATGTTGATCTTTTTGGGATAATTAGATGATCATTGATATCATCTCATCTTTGGAGACATCGAGTGGAAAATATTCAAGCAAAGTCTAGTTGTTGCTCGTGGTTGGAAGAAGGGGACTCTATACATAATTAAACTACCATCAAGTGAAGCTAATGCAGTTATTGGTGAAGTTAGTTCTTCAACTCTATAGCACAAAAGACTCGGCTGCATTAGTGAGAAAGGTATGAAAATGTTGTTATCCAAGGCCAAGATTCCAAAATTGAAGAATGTGAAAGTTGGTTTCTATGAACCATGTGTGCTCAAGAAGCAAAAAGGGTTGCTTTTGCAAAATCAGGGAAGACCCCCAAGGTTGAGAAGCTAGAGCTATTTCATACACATGTGTACAGACCAACATTAATTCATTAATGGCATTGGTGAAAGGATGAACAAAACTTTGACTGAAAGGGCAAAGAGTATGCGGCTTCATGTAGGGTTGCCTAAAATGTTATGGGCAGATCCAATGAATACATCAACTAATCTTATTAATTTAGGACCCTCAGTTCTTTTGGGCTTCAAAATTTCTAAGGAGGAATGGTAAGGGAAAGAAATAAATCTTTCATACATGAAAGTCTTTGGTTGTGTTACCTATGTCCTTGTTAAAGATTCTGACAAAGACAAGCTTGATCCAAAAGCAAGGAAGTGTGTTTTCCATTGGCTATGACTCAAATGATATAGGGTATCATTTCTAGGCTAAGTCAAGCATAAAAGTTATTATAAGTAGGGAAGTCACCTTTAATGAAAGTGTAATATACAAGGATAGGTTTGTAACAAATTTTGAGGGTATAAGGAAACTAATTGAAAAAGAAAAGGTGGTGGTGAAAGATATTCTAGAAGATGATCTTGCATGAAACAATGGTAGTTTGATCAAGGAACATAAATACAGAAGATATGGTTCCAACTAGTCCAGAGGCAGAAGTGAGGAGATCTAGTAGAGTTTCGAGGCCTCCACAAAGATAATCTCCTTTAAAAAATTACTTGCCTTCAACAAAATAATACAAGGTAAGGCTGATGGACGTCAAGGATTTTAGTAAAAAAAGGTATTGACTACACTGAGATTTTTCTCTCCGATGGTCAAGATGACTACTATCAGACTTATGCTGAGTGTTGTGGCTGCAGAGGATTTACATCTAGAGCAACTACATGTTAAGACCGAGTTCTTATATGGTGGTCTTAAGGAAGATATCTAATGGCACAACCAGATGGTATTCAAGTAGTTGGGAAAGAAAACATGGTATTTATGTTAACGAAAGGTTGATATGGTTTAAAGCAAGAACTGAGGCAATGGTACTTGAAATTTGACATTTTTTATGAGGAGTGGATACAAGAGGTGTGCTTTGGATCACTTTTTCTACTTGAAAAAATATGATTAATCCTATATCATATTACTGTTGTATGTTAATAACATGTTAATTGCAGGGCTGACATGAGTGAAATCAACAGATTGAAGAGATAGATGTTCAAAATGTTTGATATGAAGGATTTGGGTACTTCGAAACAGATACTTGGTATAAGAGCATCAATAGGGACAATTCTGAAGATACTCTAAAATTATCCTAAGAGAAGTATATTGGAAAAGTGTTGGAAAAGTTTAGTCTCTATGATGCCAAGAGTAGAAGTATGCATTTGGGAAGCCACTTCAATCTCAAGAATAAATAGTCACCTTAAACAGATTAAGATAATAAAGAAATGGATAAAGTTCTATACGCATTTGTAATTGGTAGTGTTATGTATGCAATGGTATGCATAAGGCCAGACATTGCTCATGTAGCAGGAGTTGTTAGCAGATTCATATCTAATCTAGGGAGAGAGCATTGGGAAGCAGTTAAGTGGCTATTACACTACTTAAATGGTATTTCCAAAGTTGCATTATATTTCATAAGAGGATATGTTACTTTGGAAGGATTTTCTTATATAGATTTGTGTGGTTGTTTGGATACATGGAAAAACACTATAGGGTTTATTTTTACTATGGGTGGCACAACTGTTAGTTGGATGTCCTGACTCTAAAAGAGTGTTGTTCCTCGACCATACAAGCAGAGTACATGTCTATTTCAGAAGCTAGTAAGGAAATGATTTGGTTGAAGAATTTTCTCGAGGAGTTGGGCAAGAAACAGATATAATCCTATGGATATGTTAACCAAGGTGGTTACTATAGACAAATTGAAGCTTTGCAAAGATTCAATTGGCCTTCATAGTTGATTGATGAGAAGGCGTCACACTAGTTGAAGTTAGTTCGTTGCATATTTGGGTTAACATGAGTGTGAGTGCAATTGAGGTGATTAGCCTCCAAGTGGAAGATTGTTGATTATGTCGAGTCTGATGCTCGCCTTGGAGAAACATTGATGACACTAATTGTAGGAGTTCGAGGTCGGGAGAGCCTCGACAGGGATCTTGCTACCCTTCTCTAACTGGGGGTCAAGGGGGTAGCGCCCTTTCGTGGTTTCCCAGGGACAGACTCCTAGAAATAAAATTTTATTTTACGCCTAAGCTGATGTGGGGGTTTTGGTCCATTTTTACTCTCCTCTATATAAATATCTTTGTATTGTAAACCCTCATTCTGTGTGAAGAAAAACGATACTAGTGTGGTTGTGGATGTAGGTCATAGATTGACCGAACTACGTAAAATCATGTGTCGTTATGTGCATGTTTTCTTGTTGTTATCATTGCTTAGGTTCACTCTTGATTGCTTGATCCTCAACAATTATCATTGCACAAAAGAAAGTAACCCAAACCAAATCCAATAATATAAAATTCATATCCATATTGTTAAAAATTATAAAAAATATTGTCTCCTGAAGTGGCTACACTGAAGCTAACATAGGTGTTTCATCTTCACAAGACCATGTAGTTAAAAATTATAAAATTATTGGCTCTATATTTATTTTCTCATAAGGTAATTCTATATACAAAATCAATTTCATGGAGCTCAATGAAATCACTTATGAAGCAGAAAAGTGAAGTTTGGAGGAGTTTCAATATTCTACTTTTTTAATATTGTATCTATTTGTATTGTTTTGGATGGATGGATGCCAGTTGGATGGGTAGCATTTTTTCTAGATGTATGCCTAATAAGAGTCTAAATGTATGTATTTTTATACTACTTTTGTGTACATTGACAGGCTATTTTAGATGAATCGATGCCCATTTTTTGCCTAAATCGGTTATTTCTTTGTTATAGGTCATAAAGAAGTCAAAATGGGCCCGAGAACGCAATTGGAGTGAAATCGGCATCAAAAATCGCGTTTTCGAAGCATCGACACTGTAGCGGCACTGTAGCAAGGAAGCTGGGTCGTTCAGAAAGCGAACTGTGAACCGTGCGGGCACTGTGCGCCCGCACGACACCCGCACAACTCACTGAACTCATGGCCAGTACTGTAGCAATAGTGTTGTAGTAATTTTACTGTAGCAAAAGTACTGTAACTGGACACTGTAGCGCGACCCGGTTTTGTGAGAAAATTAACAGTGAACTGTGCGAGCACTGTGCGCCCGCACGGCTCGGGCGAACATGTTTTATGGAAAGCTAGGGCACATTGGGAAGGACTTTTTGGCACACTTTTCTTGGAGCTTTCGGCGGAGGCGACTTCACCGGAGCTTTTGGAGGCCGAATCTTGCGATCTAGAGGAGGAGAATCAAGGGGAGAACGTTATTGGGCAAGAATTTCATTGATTCCATCATTTAGGAGCTTGGAGACGACGAGGGAAGCCGCCCCTTCTTGCGGCGTTCGTGGAAGCCATCCTCATTCCTCTTCGTCTCTCCTTGTTCTCTTTGATTGAGGGAGTCTTCTCTATGTTTTTATTAGTTGTTTCCATGGATTTATCTTGTGTTATTTCTTGTATGGATGGCTAAACCCCAAGTTCACCGGATGTCGGTGAACCTTGGGGTGAACTTGTGTTGTAGTTTGCTTTGATTTGCTAATGCATGTGGTTGGTTTATGATTTAAGCTTGGTGTACTTTTGATGTGTTGATCTTGCATGAGAACTCTGTATTTCAACTTCTAGGTTGTACTCGGCGCGTGACCATCGCCCGTGTATTAGACTCACCTTGCTTATTAGGGAATTTTGTATGAACTCGCCGTGACATCGGGTGTTTCGTACCCCTCCAATTATTAGGGCTGGACCTAGGTTGAGTCCTGGCTCTAATTAGAGAATTCCTTACGTGTAATGCAATCGTATGAGGATTTGGCCGGAAGAGATTCCGCGCCAATACTCGTATTGGATTAGGGATTATTACCGTGACCATCGGGATAGTCCATTCTTGGATTTCTCTTGGGCTTAACCACTGCATTTTTAGCTTATCTGGCATTCTTGCAACCTTTAGTAACCCCAAGGGGACCCACATCCGAGGCCACCTTCATCCCCGGATTTTTACACTTCTACTCGGCATTTCCGCATTTTACCTGCTAGTTTAATTTTATTAGTCATTAGTGCTCTCAAGTGATTTGGTAGGTTAAACAACGAGTAAAGAGGAAGTAAGGGTAGCTCCTTGGGCCCAGGGAGTACGACCCTCTCGTGTCAGCACGAGAGGTATTACTTGACGACCCCGTGCACTTGCGGGAGATTTCATCAAGTTTTTGGCGCCGTTGCCGGGGACCCACAAGGAATACTCGGAAAACTTGTAGCTTGTTGATTTGACCATTGTTTTTATTTATTTATTTCAATTCCTTGTTCTCGCTGTCGTTTATTAATCCGGCCGCCATTAATCCCTTCTGTAAATATTTTTATATTCCTTTTCTTCGCATTTATGGATACAACCAATAATTTAGAATGGTACTTAGAGAGAGAGAGAGAGAGAGAGAGAGAGAGAGAGAGAGAGTTAAAAGAATTTTTGTAGAGTGTCAAAAAGAAGTTTTCTAGAACCTAATTTATTTATATATTTAATACAATTGCTTAAAAGAAACATTCAAGTAATTTTAAGAGTTTGTTATAGTGTCTAAAAATAGCCTATTTTGCCTAAATTTAAAAATAAAAAATAAAAACAAGCAAGTAATTGTTTTTCCTAAAAAATATATATATCTTATGTTACTATATAACGACCCCCCACCCAACCCCTTCTTCCACCCATTCTTCACTCCCTCTCTTCATCTTCTTATCACCTTCTTATTTTCAAAGGTGAAAAAACAACATGGCTTTCGCCGGAGAAGAAGGTGGTGGTGCACGGAAACTCCAGGTTTTCTTCATGCCTTTCTTCGCCACCGGCCACATCATTCCGATGACAGACTTAGCCTGCCTCTTCGCCGGGCGCCCCGGGGTGGAACCCACAATTGTCACCACTCCGGCCAATGCCCACCTCATCCGTCCAACCCTAGACCGTCACGCCGCCTCCGGCTGCCACGTCCACCTCCTTCTCCACCCTTTCCCCTCTGTCGACCTCCCCACGGGCGTCGAAAACCTCTCCACAGTCTCCTCCGACGAGTGTGGAAAAATCTTCAAAGCCGTAGAACTCTGCCGTGACATTCATCATAAACTTTTAATGCACCATATTCCAGATGCCATCATTGCCGACATCCAGTACTGGTGGACCACCGACATCGCCAGAGAACTAGGTATCCCTCATATAACCTTCCATCCAATCGGAGTCTTCCCTCTAATTGTCATGAGCAACCTTTTCAAGAACAGAGTCCAGGACAATGTCCCTAACGATTCTCATCCATTCACCATCCCTGACCTCCCCGGACCAGAAATCAAGATGGTCAATTCAGAGCTTCCAGAGTTTCTCCGGCCGCATGGCCTAACGGAAGCATGGCATGACTGGAAGAGATTACAGCTTGAGAGTTATGGTGTGGTGGTGAACACTTTCCATGAGCTTGAGCGTGAGTACTGTGATCTTTTCAAGGTGGTGCATAGCCAGAGAGCTTGGTTTGTAGGACCTTTAGCTCTGAGAGGGAAAAGAGAAGTAGAGGCTGGTTTTAACAAAGAGAGATGCATGAGATGGTTGGAAAAGAAAGAGGTTGGTTCAGTGGTGTTTGTTTGCTTTGGGAGTTGGTGTTACTTTGAGGATGAGCAGTTAAGGGAGTTGGCTTTAGGGTTAGAAGGTTCTGGGATGGATTTTATATGGGTTGTGAGAGGAGGTGATGATGAGAATGTGAAGAATATGGAGTGGATGCCAGAAGGATGGGAGGAGAGAGTGAAAGAGAAAGGGTTGGTGGTTAAAGGATGGGTACCTCAAACTGCCATTTTAGGGCATGAAGGAGTAGGGGTTTTCATGACACACTGTGGATGGAACTCATTGTTGGAAGGGTTGAGTTTTGGGAAGCCATTGCTGACATGGCCGTTAATTTTTGAGCAGTTTATTAATGAGAGGCTTCCGGTTGAGGTGCTCAAAGTTGGAGTTAGGGTTTGGGATGGGTTTAGGAGCGCGTCGGTGAACGATAAGGTGGTGGTGCCGGCTGACGCCATTGCCAGAGCGATGAAGAAGTTTAGTGACAGCAATGAAGAAGAGATGAAGAAGAGGGCCTTGGAGTGGAAGGAAATCGCTGGAGCTGCGGTGGAAGAAGGTGGTTCTTCTTATAAAGATCTTAACTGTTTGATTGATGAGCTTCTCATGTTTCATGAGAAAAAGAAAAATGGCAGTCAGTGATCCATGGTTCACTATATGTATTTATTCCTATGTTTTATTTGTAATTTGGTGGAATAATTGATGAAATAATATTCATGCTTTAATTTCTTGTGAGATGAAGTTTATTTTATTCATTAATACTTTTTTGATATCAAGAAAATTTATATTAATTTAGATATGAGAAAGTTTCATGGAATTGAGACATATATTGTAGTGGGTTTATAAATTTTGGTAGTTATTTTAATATATAATATATATGGATAAGTTAATTATTAGATGAAAAAATTACTACTCTTTACGTTAGAAATTGATAAATTAAAATAATTACATGACTGGAGTTTATGCCCATCTTGATTATTATGTGATAGTTATAATAGAATCGTGTCCAGGGGGATGTCACTCCTTCCATAGTTATTACCTTGTTATTGGACTAGTTTAGACACGAGAATAGTTAATGATATAAGACATGTATATATTGATTTGTGAAAGGGCATTATAGGTCCACGTACGAAATCTTATGTTTCTGAAAGGACACTCTAGGCCCATCATTGTTGAAAGAAAGTCTATCAAATTTGACACTTGACAAAAACAAATTTCACTAGTTTTCAAAATATCTGGATGGTAAGGGAATGACTTATAAGGACATGATGATCTGAAAGATATGAATTGACAAAATGGCCTTTACAGTAATTATCCAGAACCCCAATTTTGGGTGATCATTGGATTTAAAAAAAAAATAATTTTTTTCTTAAAGAGGTGTAATTTTTCATGCTATTGTAGAGGTGCAAATTGGACCGGCAAGAACCTGATATGACCTAGTATGATTTGGGTCGTGGAACGGCAACAGCTTGGTATGACCTAGCAACAACGGTCAACTAGGCCAGTCGGTTTTTTCTCTTATCAAGCCATTCAAACATGTGAAATGGTATTTTTAGCTATAAAACAACTAGTTTTTTAAGGTATTAAAACCTTTAAAACTATAATTATTTTTTACCCTTTTCAACAACAATAAACGGCTTGTGTAGAAGGGTATTTTTGGAATTAAAAAAATATAAAAACCTTATAAATACCCCTAAACACTAACACTTTATTGACACCAAATTACTTATTCTTACTCTTATTCTCAAGCATTCAAGTTCTTTTAGCTCTCAACCTCTTCAAGTTCAAGATTTGAAGTTGTAAAATTTGGCTCAAGTACTTCATCAATTTGGCAATTTCTTAACAACATTTATACAAAACCTTGAATTAAATTTACATCATCAACTCATTTTAAAGTTGTTGAGATAATTCTAAATTTTTTATTATTTTTCCTAATGACCGGCTCTCCCAACTTTCCTTCTGACAATGGAGCATTTTATTTTTATAAAAATACCCCCACAAGTTTTGCTGATTTAGATTCTGACCCAATTACTGAATCCCCTAATATGGGAGCATCTAGTAGTAGGACTCATACAAGCACAAGAAAAAAAATTTCGGGTGTATGGCAATTTTATGATATTGTGGAATTTGTAAAAAATACAAAAAATATATTTCCTTCATTCAAGCTCAATTACAAATATGATGTGGAAAGCACAAAATGACTGTTTATTAATGCAAACAACCAACTAACACATGAAAAATCTAAGACATGCCGAGCAATTTATTGTAAACTCAAACAAAATTGCAAAACTACAACTAAAGACTCGACTCAACAAGGATACAAAAAATTTTGCTTGGGTTGCCTCTCAAAAAAAGCTTGTTTAAAGTCACGAGCTTGACATAGCTGAAAAGCATATGTCAATGAGATCTAAAATAGAAACACTCCTCAAGACCAATACGAATGTCTCTAAAATAGTACCCAAGTGCAAGATCGGAGAAAATAGGAAACTTACCAATGAAGTTGACTGACTCATGGGTTACCTCCTTAGGCAAAGGTTTTCTCTTGTCTTTCTTGGGGGAAGTGACCTTTCGCTAATGCATCTTGCTCGTGCTTTTCTCAGCTGATGTAGGTGTGAGCAAAGTGGTGGTCTCTTCAATGTGAGGGTTATCCAATGACTCCTTGAAAAGCTTCTTGTGCCAAATTTCCAGCCCATATTCATTAACAATTGAATCAGTCTTATCAATTAAATAACATGTATCATCAAAAGTTGCAAGGTCATCCTAGTTGGCTTAAGATCAGTAAGTCCAAGTCTCCTAAACATGGTGTAAGGCATTATATTGATACTAGCACCTAGATCTGCTAAGGCATTTTCATTTACCAAATCACCAATGATACAAGGAATAGTAAAACTCCTTAGATCTTTCTTCTTCCTCGATAGTCGATTCTCAAGCAACGCCGAGCTCCACTCGCTCAATGTAATCGTTGACACCTCTTTAGATTTTCACTTGTTTGTTTGTAGATCATTGAGAAACTTAGCGTACTTCAGCATTTGAGAGAGAGCTTCAACAAATGGAACACTAATATCATGCTATCGTAGAGGTGCAAATTGGACCCAGCAAGAACCTGGTATGACCCAGCATAATTTGGGCCGTGGAAGGCCCGGCCTAAATCCCTAGGCTGCGCTGGGCCAGGAATTTGTGATTCGTGTGCTAGCACGGCCATACTGGCCCAGGCAAGCGAGCTAGCATAGCACAGCCTAGGTGGGCCAACCATTGCACGACATGTCTGGCACAACATGGCCCACAACGGTCAACCAGAACGGCCAGTTTTTTCTCTTATCAAGCCATTCAAACATGTGAAATGGTATTTTTAGCTCCTTTAATAACTATAAACCGACTAGTTTTCTAGGGTATTTAAGTCTTTAAAACCATAATTACTTTTTTACCTTTTCCAACAACAATAAATGGCTAGTGTAGAAGAGTATTTTTGGAATTAAAAAAATTAAAAAAACCTATAAATACCTCTAAACACTAACACTTTATTGACACCAAATTACTCATTCTTACTTTAATTCTCAAGCATCCAAGTTCTTTGAGCTCTCAACATCTTCAAGTTCAAGATTTGAAGTTGTAAAATTTGGCTCAAGTGCTTCATCAAATTAGCAATTCCTTAACCACATTTATAAAAAACCTTGAATTAAATTTACATCATCAACTCATTTTAAAGTTGTTGATATAATTTTATTTTATTTTTTTTCCTAATGGTCGGCTCTCCCAACTTTCCCCAACTTTCCTTCCGACAATGGACCATTTTATTTTTATGAAAATACCCCCACAAGTTTTGTTGATTCAGATCCTAACCCAGTTACTAAATCCCCTAATATGGGAGCATATAGTAGTAGGACTTAAACAAGCACAAGAAAAAGAACTTCGAGTGTATGGTAATTTTATGATATTGTGGAATTTCTAAAAAAATGCAAAAAAATATGTTTCCTTCATTTAAGCTCAAGAACAAATATGATGTGGAAAGCACAAAATGACTGTCTATTAAGGCAAACAACCAACCAACACATGGAAAAATCCAAGACACGCTGAGTAATTTATTGCAAACTCAAACAAAATTACAAAACTACAACTAAAGACTTGACTCAACAAGAATACAAAAAATTTTGCTTGGGTTGCCTCTTAAGAAACACTTGTTTAACATCACGAGCTTGACATACCTGAAATTCACATGATAAGGAAGTCCAAAATAGAAATACTCCTTAAGACCAATACAAATGTCTCCGAAATAGTGCCCCAGTGCAAGATAGGAGAAAATAGACAACTTACGAATGAACTTGATTGACTCGGGGTTACCTCCTTAGGCGAAGGTTTTCTCTTGCCTTTCTTGGGGGAAATGACCTTTCAACAATACTTCTTGCTCGTGCTTTCCTCAACTGATGTAGGTGTGAGCAAAGAGGTGGTCTCTTCAATGTGAGGGTCATCCAATGACTCCTTGAAAGTCTTCTTGTGCCAAATTTCCAACCCACATTCATTAACAATTGAATCAGTCTTATCAATTAAAAACATGTATCATCAAAAGTAGAAGGATATTTCATGGCATCTAATAAAGCAAACATAACTTCCTCATCCCCAACACTAAGTGTCATCCTACCATTGCTAACATCAATTAGGGCTTGGGAGGTAGCTAGGAACGGCCTACCAAGAATGAGGGGCACTTCAACATCTTCATCTACATCTAAAATCATAAAGTCTATTGGGAAGATAAATTTTTCTACCTTAACCAATACATTTTCTATGATTCCCCTAGGATGCCTAATAGAGTGGTCCGCTAGTTGCAAGGTCATCCTAGTTGGCTTAAAGTCAGTAAGTCCAAGTCTCCTAAACATGGTGTAAGGCATTACATTGATACTAGCATCTAGATCTGCTAAGGCGTTTTCATTTACCAAATCACCAATGATACAAGGAATAGTAAAACTCCATGGATCTTTCTTTTTCCTCGATAGTCGATTCTCAAGCAATGCTGAGCTTCACTCGCTCAATGTAACCGTTGACACCTCTTCAAATTTTCACTTGTTTGTTAGTAGATCCTTGAGAAACTTAGAGTACTTCTACATTTGAGAGAGAGCTCCAACAAATGGAACATTAATGTGCAATTGCTTCAATAGATCAAGAAATCTCTTGAATTGTTTGTCTGTACGATCATTTTTCAATCTTGGTAGGTATAGGATGCAAGGGGCATAGTCCTTCACCAGTGGAAGTGTTCTCTTCTTAATAATTGGAGTAGTCTCTTCTTTCCTTGCCAGACACTCAACAATCTCAATTTTTGGTCCGTTTTTTTTTTCTGTCACCCTTTCACTACCCATCCCCACCTCTTTACCACTCCGAAGAGTGATAGCCTTGAGATGCTCATGGGGATTGGATTCAGCATTACTCGATAAACTTCCTTAAAGATGTTTGGACAACAGTTTAGAACAAGGACTAGAGTGAATAAGCATTTGGCAAAAGACAACAATGTCCTTGAACATTCAAGAAAAGATACGGGTGAGTAAGCTTGGGTGATAATTACTCAAATGACCCCAACTAACACAAAAAATGATGTGAAAAGCCTCTGCCATCCTAACAACCAAAGAAGAGAAAACATGAACGAGGGTGATGAGCAAGGCATCACATTTTTGATGCAGTGTTGTAAGTGTACGTCTCCAAGAGCCAAAGGTTTCAAATAGGACAAAGCATGCTCTTGTTCAGAGCAGAAGGCGTTGCCCTCATCCTAGGCCTCCATTGCGATGGAGACACTGTAACCTTCAAGCACGAGAAGGATGAATCAGAATTTGAGAAGAATTATCTACATAAAATGCACAACCGTCACCAGGATGCTATTAAAGACAACCTATTGATAATTGCTCGCAGCAAAAAACACGGGGATGAGGAGATCTTTGTGAAGCTCCTGGTGGTGTACTTCATGACGACGATCCTGCTTCCCAACACTTGTCTGAATGCACCATCGTTCGTAGCAAGGGACGCCGATGATCTTAGGTCACTCTGTCGTTATGCCTAGGCACATGCTACTCACAAGTGGATGATGGATGAAATCCCTCTAACAATCGGTCGTGTCTAACTTAGGTGTAAAGAGAAGTCCACAATTGCAGGGTATTTGAAAGGTTGCTCTGTTGCTCTCATAATTTGGTTTTATGAGGTGACGGGTAGCGTCAAGAAATAACAAGTAGGCTAAACAACCCGTTTAATGTGTTACGGGGAGTCCATTTTCATAAAGGTTGCATCTATCGAGCAGCTATTGAAATCAATCAAAGGAAAACAAGTTATTTCTATTGCTGTCTAAAGTGTGTGGGAATTGGGATGAATGAGTTATTTCCTGTGTATGAATATGGTTTACTGTGTATAGTACTTATTTCCTGGGTATAATAATATGTTCATGTGTATATTATTAACTTCATGTGTATAATATCATGTTCTTGTGTATAAAATTCACTTTATGAGTATATTTAGTTATTTCCTATGTATATTTTATAATTGTTGTGTATAATATGCTAACGTTGCAAAGTTTCATGTTTGATAATCAGTTTTCTGAGCTTTTGCCAGCTAACGACGAAGAGAATGTGTTAGTTGGTAATGTTAAGCATACCCAGAGACAAGCCCCTAACAGATCATCAGGAACCTGGTGACTCTAAAAGAAAGTCCCGACCACCAACCAGGCCCCCCACCGCTGGGAAAAAGCCAAGAGTTGAGCAATCAAAGAAGCGAGCTCGGGATCAATCCTCCCCAACCACCACTGAAATTATTGACTGCCGATAGTTGTCGGTTGAGATGGCGGAGAAGGTTCCCAAGGTGATGATGAAATGCAGCAGTTATTGCAACAACTTTTAACAGAGTTCCGTGATCTGTGAGCTCTTATAGACGAGAGTGATCGTGAAGATGCAAAGAGAAAGAGGGTTGATTCACGGTCACCACCTCTGGATTTGCCTCCCTTGTAACGGCAACAAATATCGATCGTTCACTTTCGTCGGGTCCGTGCACTAGTCTTCGCATTAGGTTCAAAAGGTCAACACGAAGATGGAAAGGCCTTCCTGGAAAGTCCAATGAGAAGCCTACTATCGATGAGGAAATTCCTACACAACCTGGTTGCTTAGCTTGCGAGAATGTTAAATGTTCCACCAACAGGCACTAAAGAACCTAAGGCAGAAGCTGCAGCACAGGTCCCTGGAGTTGATATCACCGTGCCAATTGATGAAATACCTATCCCTGTGGCAGGCATAGATGAAATATCTCTTCTTGAGGAGGGTACTGATGAAATTCCTTCTCATGTCCTTGCTCCTGAGGCCGCCATAGTGAAATTCCGTCAAAAGTCACGCCTCCTAATGCCCTAGTAACCGCCCAGCTTCCGGTAACAGCCCAAGATACTCCCCCCAGGTGTGTTACGCAACACACTACTATAAAAGAAACATATCAAAGCAGTTCATCTCTGAAAAAAGTTCCACCAAAATGAGCCCTAGTGAAGAAGACACAGCTGAAGTGGGCTCTGCCAAAGAAAGCCCCACTGAAAAAGGCTCCAGTAAAGAGAGCTCCACGGAAGAGGGTTCCACCACAGAAGAACAAACCTGTGAAAAAGGCTTCACCCTCGAGTGATGTCTCCGGAGCTGATGACGAAGCATTACGCGTTATCGACGCACTACTTGAATCCCTAATTGGTTTGCGGAAAAATAAACCGGCAGAGGATCCGCTTGCGTTGGTTCCATACTAGATAAACCAGAAGGACAAATCTACCATAAGGATCAGGAAAAGCCAGAATCAGGCTTTCTTCCATAGAAGAAGACCTACCTAGGTTTTGGAAGGCTTAAATCAACTCGAAAGAGCAGCCCTCTCCATCTACCTGAATACATGTGTGGACATGTATTCTTTTTGTTTCGTATATTAAGCAATTATGTCTTTATCATGCTGACTTTTATGTCAATTTTTCATTACTCCGTGTTTATTTATGATTTCATGTGTATAATACATGTTTACTGTGTAAATTATTAGTTTTCTATGTACAATACTAATTTACTGTGTAAATTTATGGACTCGTGTGTACTTTTGTATATAGTTCTGTTATATGGAGGGATGAAAATGAGTACAGGTATACCTTCCGTGACAACCTGTATGTCTTCCTCGAAGGGAAAGAAAATGTACCTGATAATGTTTTGGATGGCCTTAAACTCATGCTCCACATGGAATTGTTAACAAATCCATTGGAGTTCAAGAAACATGCAGTTCTGAGGCGGCCCTTAGAGCTTGCTATGCAGAAATTGCAATTTGCAGCTGAACAAGCATTGTACCTGATGGAAGATATCATATACGAGCATAAGACGGCTGAGCTTATACTTATGTCAATCGTCCTCCACGGTCATTACCATCTGCTCATTTTGGACATTGAAAGGCAATAGTACAGGCACTACTCGTCACTCCAATTAGACATTTATGATTCCGATGCTATTGACATGGTAAGTGACATAAATACATAATGAAATTGCTGTATGCTAGCTTACTTACTCACTAACAAATTCCTTTTAACTTCTCAGCGAGATCTTTATGAATTATGCATCAAGTTTAACACAAGCCGTAATCCAGTTCAAGACCTCCCACTAGAGCATGTGCGGAACTG
This sequence comes from Dioscorea alata, assembly GCA_020875875.1. Lineage (NCBI taxonomy): Eukaryota > Viridiplantae > Streptophyta > Magnoliopsida > Dioscoreales > Dioscoreaceae > Dioscorea > Dioscorea alata. The sequence goes on along the minus strand of CM037028.1, from coordinate 1,216,314 downwards.
CCCCCAGCAAGCACCCAGGTCCGTTGATTGTCCAGTGTTTTGCATGCGCTATATAGAACAGCTTTTGAATGGGGAAGAATTGTCCATACCACAATTAGAAGTCCCAATCCTCCGACTCCGTTATGTCACCTAGATACTTGTCGACACAATGCAGAGAAAAGTTATACCCAGCACTACTTTGATGAAGGACGTCGCTAGGGAGAAGGATGGTGCTAAGGAGAAGGAAGCCGCCTGGGAAAAGGATGCCGTCATGGAAAAACACGCCGGAGGTGAGACGGACGATGCTGGTGAGAAGAAGGCTATCGTCAACAAGGACGCCGGAAGTGATAAGAGGCCATCGGGGAGAAAGCCACTAGGGATGAGAAGGAGACCGTCGTGGACAAGGATGACACCATGGAAAAGATTGACACCGCTGCTGAAGGTCCTGCAGACGATGGAGTGAGGCAGACCGAGGCGAGGTAAGAGACTGACAGCACTGAGAAAAACAAAATTGCTGCAAACGCCGAAAGTGGCATAAAATAGTTTATGACGTAATTTGAACTGACATGAACAATTAATTTCCCAGGCCTTCTATTTGTATTTCATATATTTTTTTTTTGGCTAAAAATTTGATTATGTAGACACTTACGAAATCCATGATGTATATACAGGAACAGAAGATATATACATAGAAACCCAAACATATATAGAGGAAATAGAATATCACAAACAATAAACGAGAAACATACATAGTAAATATAAAGTTATACATATATACGCAAAATTTATACACAGGAAAAGAGTAAATATAAACAGGAAAGAAAATAAATAACATGAGAAACAAAAGTCAAATACTGTACGCTACTGTTTGGTGTGCATTGCCAGTCCGCTATGACCGCATTGTAGGATCGACGATTATGTCCAACTTGATGGCATTGGCTACAATGTAATTCGCGAACATCGAAGGTTTGTGACTTTATTCCTTTTCTTTCTTGGACGGCCTGGCCGTTTTTTGATATTGGTGGCCTAATTTGTAGGTCACTGTTTTCATTAGATGACTTGTCATTGTTGGGAGTAAGGAATATCGGATTCGTATACGCCAGATGATATCATTCGACTGTGAAGTAAGCATCAACAAAAGAATGGATATTCATGTCTGTTTGCATGATTGGCGCACATGCATGCTTGCACAACAAGCCATGTACTTCCCACCTTCTACAGGAGTATCGACAAAATTGAAGGCTGACTGCATTGTTGTTGTCGTCAATGACTTTGTAAGTTTCTTCAATCGAGCGACCCACTCTTAGATAACATGATCTGCCCATCAAACACAACTTTGACTAAGCCCTAATCAATATTATACATAGTTAATAATTAATGGAATACTTTAACTAAGCATTACATGATCTGCCCATCAAACGCAACTTTGATTTTCATTTCATTAAAAATGATACGCTAAGGGTTACCATTAGAGGCGCTGAAGCTAGCTATCAGTGGTTGTCCATGCATCAAAAAAAGGTAATCTTCCAACTTTAAGAATTAAAACTACTAAAGAAGCACACACTTGCAGTAGAGGTATTGGCACCACATCTCATCCAAAGGGTTCAAAGAAATGGGTCAGCAGAAAAGTAATTCAAAACTCTGTGATCGTCCTTTATATCGTGCAGTTGATCTACAATGAGATATATTATGTGATTACGGTGTTCGTTTACCCTACAAACAAGTTTGGGTGGGCAAAGAGTACAAAAGAGAGATTCTTCAGGGGTGTGATGTACCAAGTGATGACTTACTAATATGGGATGGCGGTAAAGTGTCTGAAACCAACCTCAGCAGCATTGCTATCGTTAATAGTGAAGGCGAGCTGTTTAGGTGTGGGTTTTTATTTTTATTTTTTGTTTTCATGCATTTCTTGAAGGGTTTAAGAGGGGTTACAGACCTTTTCTATTCCTTGATGGGACTCATTTATTAGGGAGATATGGTGGGATCTTATTGGGCACAACTGGTAAGGATGGTAATGAAGTCTTCTTTCATTTAACTTTTTCAATTGTCGACAATGAGACGGAGGAAAATTTGTCTTGGTTCGTGTCAACATTAGTGATGCATTATATGGTAAATATGACCATGACAAGATTATAACATTTATCTCAGATAGATCCAAGAGGCTTGTAAAGGCTATCATGAAGGATTTTCCTTCATCACCACAGGTTTTTTGCTTACAGCATCTATAGGAAAACTTCTACCTTACAGAAGAGATGGGTAGTGTATCTGATTTACAAATTTTACAAATTGTTGATTCGGTGTCATATGAGCAGATGCACTACTGTTCAGAAGCCATTCAGTAATAATAATGGAAGTAAATTAAGGATTACTTGTGTTAGGTTGAAGGTCGAGGGCTTAGAAGGTTGTATATGCGAAAGATGAATATTGGGCTTTGATTGTCAAGGTTACATATGCTTTCACTTGCATCAGTTCAAGCGCATAATTGGTTATTTCATAAATCAGACAAGGCCCGCTAGTGTAATTATTTGTTTAAACACTAAGATGGGTTAAAATTTATTCAAATGTTGCTGAGTTATTCAATGCTTGGGTTAAGGATGCACACCATCTTCCGGTGTCTAACATGGTAGACTCCATTAGTTAGGATATTTCGAATGAAGCATTTCCACCATTTGATAACTTATTCTTTATTTTTTCGTGCAATTATTCAATTAGTACTGTATGTGATGCTGATATTGTATACCAACTTAGGTTTTTTCTTTGATGTTTAAGATTCCAATTTACTAATTAAAATCAATGACTATCATTTAGGATTACTATTTACTAGTGTATTTCTATAGTAATCATTTACTTGGCCATACAAGTGTTCACTATTAATCATTTGCCAAAAACCATGACAAATCCAACCGTGCCAAAAACCGTGACAATATACACCGTGCTAAAAACCATGTCAAAATATACCCCATGCCAAAAACCGTGACAAATTATATTTGTCACGCATGCTATAGGCACGATTAAGATTCCGTGTCAAAAACTGTGCCAAAATCAATTTGTCACGATTTTTAGACCCAAATCCGTGCCAAATTTACCGTGCAAAATTTCTGTTTTTCTTGTAGTGAGAAGGTAGTTTCTGCTTACCAAGAGTTTCATCAGGAGACGGAATGATGTGATGGTTACCTGTTTTCAAAGGTAAAATGTTTTAAGAATTAGTAAAGGTGTATGACGGTCTTTTGACCCACTGTTAAGCTCGTTAGCCAGTTACAGGGAGTTAACAGCATTTACACTGAAAAAGGATGGGTATTGTGAGGATATGGATAATGGAAGTCTTTTAATTCAAGTCACAAAGATATGAGTACCTCCTAGACAATTCCTCTTACTTTTTCCAGTTAGTTAATTTTATGCTGAAATAATTTTAAGTAGCTAACCCACACTCATGGGTCCAATTATAGAAATGATCAAATAGTGAAAAACAAAATTATCAAAAGTCGAACAAATAACTAAAAAATTATCACAATTTATTGTAAATAAAACTTGGTTCATATTTATGGTTCTAATTATAAATAGTAGTTAGAATTTTGTTCTAATTATAAATAGAATTTTGTATTATTTTTTAGCAAAATAAATATGTAATATATATTTATTGAATGTACACTATTGATTGATTAGATGTATAGTGTATTTTGGTCGTTATATTTAAAACAAGCATTATAATCTTTGTTATGTGTATAAAATTAATTTTATCAATACCAATTATATCTCATGCACATAGAAATTCAGTCATTTAATTAAAATTTTCCAAAATTAATAAATGTTGAAGTGGATATGATTCTCTAGTTTGCTTTATACCTTGGTTTTTTTTAATTATCTATTTTTATAAAATATAGATAAACCACGTGCTAAAGAGGTACATAGAGACAGAGTTAATCCCTCAACACATACCTATACCCTTACTATGCATGTGCTAGGTTTCAAATCTTGCTATCTAATTAATAAGGAGAACACTTTATATAAGGAGTCTGGTGCTAATAGATCCAAAGATTGTTGTCACATAGGTGATTTCCAATTAATATAGAGCTATTTTTTTTATGAACTTTGAAATAATTTTAAGAGAAAAAAATGATTGCCTAATAATAGTGCTTTTATGATTATGGTTTATAAGTCAACAAATATATCATATCAATTAAACACTAAAAAAAATGTACAATATATTACTAGTTTTTTTCAGAAAAAATTACTTGTTGAAAATAAATAACATAAATAAACAATGTTTGGATATTGGAAATAAGTTATGCTTGGGAGTAAAAATGGCTTTTTAACAAAAATGAATATGAAAATATCCTATAATAATGGTGCACATTTTGGTGAGCATGATAATCTTTTCTACAGAGGAATCCTAGTTGTAAGGTATATTCTTTCTCATGATGCCAAGGAGGCGATTTTAAATCCCTTCTAAAACATAGTGAGTAGGGTACCTTATGGTAGGCACAGATAGTGAATTGTCAATATATAGGTAAAAACGTATGGTGGATTCATCACACAACCATGAATCATTGTCTTATCCACTTAGTCATAATAATAATAATAATAATAATAATAATAATAATAATAATAATCGTTTATAGGCAAATTTGTCCTTCCATGGCACAACAAAAAAAAAATTATTTTGAGTATTTTTCCGAGATGAAAACAATAATTATTGATACGTGTATGTTTTTATTATAATGTTACATATCAATATATATAAATTATATCATTATTATTTTATTAAATTCATTATTTTAATGACTTTAAATACTCTTATTGAATGACGACCATTTCTTCGTGAATGTAAACTTTAAATAGAAAAGCTATTTATTGGCAAATTCATTTGAATAATATGAAAGTATTATTAGAAATGATAATTTGTAATTATTTTTATTTTATAAAAAATAAATTATTTAAAAATGACTTTGAATTGATATATTAGTGAAAACCAAATAGAATACTTTGGCAACTTACAAAAAATAAGGAAACTAAAAACCAAATAATTAAAAACAAAATACAAACCCCAAAAATATAGTGATTATTTTTATTTATTTTTTGTTTTAAGATAGTTTTTATTTATTTACTTTGATTTCATCAAGGTGGATGATTATAATCAGTCCCTTACATGCAAAAGTTATTACATGCAAGTCCTAAAAATTGGTTTGTTCTTCTTTCCTAAAAAAAAAAAAAAACCAAACAAAACAAAAAAAAAATAAAAAAAACAAAAAATGAAATTTAGTATCCTCTTGTGAAATATTTCAACTCACATACTATGTAAGCATTTTCTAGAACTGAGAAAGATTAGATGGAAATTTATGAAAAAAATTGTAATTGATTATAATTTGAAGCATAATTAAAATTTAAGTTTTGAACTAGTCTAGCAAAATAACTTGAAATAAAATACAATAAAAATAAATTTTCACAAAAATTAAATAAATTTAATGAATTTAATTTATAATCTATTGTTATGTAAGAATATTTGAGAATATCAATCATGAATCAATGTAAATTCTTAATTAAAATAACGGGGAAGTACCATAATATCCCTGAAAAGTTTGCCTTTTCTCTTATAATTCCTCAAACTATCCGGCTTCCCCATAGGTCCCTCCTTTATAAGATATTTACTTTTCAATCCAAAACGGGTTAACGGAGAAGACGGATGTGTTTAAATGGCAGTGAAATTATGCCAATGCCCCGCTAACAATTTGTCATCATATCAGCAAGTTGATATGTCTATTTTGCCCCTCTTTTTTTCTTGGGAACCACTGCCGAGACGGTTGGCACGGTGAAACGTTGGGATATGCGATGGAAATCCTAGGAAGCTTTCTCGAATTGCCACAACCTTTCACCTCTTTCTTATTGCACTGAAGCTGTTCAGATCCTCTTTTCTGCTCTCTTCTCTCTTGTGAAACCTTTTCTTCAAGTTCTCAGGCGACTTCCATTATTGGTTTTTAGTTCTCCGGCGAAGTTCAAAGGAAAAAAGCAGCACAAAGGTGATAAGACATTCCTGTGTAATATTGTGTGATAACATCGACATTCCTGTGTAATATTGTGTGATAACATCGACATTCCTGTGTAATATTGTGTGGTTTTTTTGTTGATTTCAACGTTCCTGTGTAAAGTTCATCGTTTTACCTGTATATAATTTGTGGTTTGTTGTGTATAATATTATGTTCCTCTCAATGATTGACTATGTGTTTGCATTGTTGACATAGAAGAGAAGATGACAACAACACTTGTAAACACTCGGTGTTATCTGGACCTTGTTCTCGAAACGATTGCCGAGTTGAAAAAAGAGATGAACAAACACCATTGGGATATCCTCCGTGGGACGCCGTTTGGTTATTTCATGGGCGTTGCTCCCATGTTGCAAGAGAGAGGGATTCTCTGCCATGCCCCGACCCGCAGGTCCACAGGACGGGACAACATCCGCGATAATCCTGAGGAGGGATACTCCGCCACTCAACCCTTGAAATACAGCAAGGCTAAACAATAACAAAACTGGGATCAACGAATTCTTAACACAAAAGGAGAGTTTCAAGAAAAATGATGCCCAGCAAAAGTAATAACAACAACAACGACACCAATAATCAGAATAGAAAAGGGAAGTTCACAAGCACATAGGGAGGCAATACTAACAATAATAGCAAAAACTGATACACCAAAGATTAAGAGTTGTTTAAATAGAACACCATGTAACAGAGTTCTCGACATACTAGTGAATCCAAGACTCAAGAAACATGTGCATGATTCAAAATAACATACATGAATAGAATGTGATATAAGGAAGGTAAGAAGACAACTAATGCTCAGCAAGCAGCCGCCCCATCTCACCTTACTACCTGCAACAAAACTGGGAAGAAGAAAGAGGGGATGAGTAACCACAGTTACTCAGTGAGGGAAGATTAGCACAACTCTAGCAGAAATGCACCAAAATACAATAAACTAAATCTTAAAAATTATCTTTTACTAATAAGATAAATAGCTTAGAGTTTGAATATGCAGTGTCGCAAATTTTAATACAATAGTATAAAAAGATAAAGTCAAGTAGGCAATTTACCTCAACTAGGGTTTTACCACTTCAAAACCACAAAATACTGATCATAGGGTTCCAAATTATGAAAACAAGCTAAACATGAACTAATATTTAATCATTAAACATATAAACCAAAATAGTTCCAAAATACAGGTATAACAAACTAATCAACAAGAGTTTCGAAATATGTAATTATAATACTAGTGCCAAATCGAATTGATGGGAAACTGCCCTCTGAAGGGCGACAGCTGGGCTTCGCCCACTCACCACCAATTCGAGATGATACTACGAAGAAACACAATACTATAAATCTCAATCTCTAAAGCAAGAAAACAACAACTCAAAAGCATCCTCAACCCACAACATGCACCGAACATGAGATGGTCCAGAAACCTCTCCAAACCTTCACAGTGGTCGCGGCTACGTTCAGATCCATCAAGATACTCATGCCCTTGACATTGACCCATCGGTTTACCGTATGGTGACTCGGCTACCCGATAACATCCAATCAGTGCTCTACACTCTCACCTGAATTGGACCAATGCAAGATCAGCTGGTCTACTACCACACCTCTACAAGACTGACAGTAGAGAACGCCTACTGCAGTAGGATACCACCATAAAATCTCAACTACAAGCGAAGTTGCACACAAAGTACAATAGCCAACAATAACCATCAATCAACAATACTTCGCCCATTTCCATGAGGAAATGATAAAAGCACTAGAAAACTCAAGCTTTTAACACAAATTGATTTACAAAAATCCAACACAAGCAACAATAGGTAAATTCTCTCCTTTGGACAACCCGAAAATCTCTCATTTGAACACAAACTAGCATAAGAAAGACATCAAGCAATAAACTCATTTTAGGACAATAAATATCTCAAAATCAATCATTACCAACAAAATCTCATTAAGCAAGATAGATTATATAAACATATAAATATTGGTAATATTCTAATAGAGTCATGCTTAATAATCCCATTCACAAAACATAGGCGAGTAAAGCCTGTGAGAATGCTACTCCTCCACAGGCACCTTGCCTCGAGCCGAACCATCACTACCTAACCAACCACGACCACACACACACACAACAAGAAAAGAGTAAGCCAAGGAAAACCCTAAGATTAAGCATGCAAAACAACCTCAACGAGGTCAAGGGTTAGCTCAAAACTAGGACCAAGGATTTCCAAAGAATTCCAAAGGTTCTAGGCTTCCATCTAAGCCAAAGAAACCAAGAAAACAAGGAGAACTCACTGGTGCTACAGTAAATCCAAAAATCTAAGCACAAAGTTCACTGAAGATTCCAACAATGTTTGAAAAAGAAATAAGGGGATCATACTCCAACATCCTTTCTAGCATCAAGAGAGAAGAATGAAGAAAAGATGGAGCTTCAATCTATCAAGGGAAAGATTTTTTATTCAAGGTCTCCTTCTCCAAGAGAAGAACAAGAGGAAATGAAAGGAAACCATGCTTTAAAAAGACATGGCTTTGAAATGACAAAGCATGGATGGAAATGACAAGGAATGGCTTGGAAATGACAAGGCATGGCCTTGAGTTGACATAATATGACTTTGAAATGACAAGGGTATGGTTGGGGTATTGCAAAAAGAAGGGGCATGGAAAAAGACCAAATTACCCTCAAGCATGCTGGTTTAAAGAGAAGCATGCTGGTTTCTCATCAATACCTCTGTACTCTGGAATCAGTTTTCAGACTGCTGAAACTTAATATCCATGTTGAATGAACCGAATAAGTAATTCCTCCAATGCAGGTCTCTTGTCATTATGCTAGTGAGAAGGAAATACTAGCATGGGCTTCTGCTGTTGCCCTTGATTTTTCCAAGAGAAATTGGGGTGATTCTGCCATCCTGAGTTATAGGTGCCACTGTAGGGGTTTCCTTACTGTTGGAGGGCACTACCAACAAAATCTACATGTTCAATGGGTCTGTGGGCCGCTCCTACAATGGAACAATCTATCGATCGAGGGATGTCCTCCGCCACATATGTCACACGCCATGACTGTAGCTAACTTCTAACTAGGCAAGTTACCGAAATTTATGCTCAAAACTTCTACTTGGGCTATTAGTACTATAACTTTACTAACTTCGATCATCCCAGCTGGCTTTACAACTAACTTGTCTCTCGAGTTCCATTGATAATTGTTCACGCCTATTTCTTTAATCAACTGCTTAGCTACCTTTGGGGTCTTACTGCCCATCGATCCTCCCGCTGCTGAATCAATAAGCTGTCTAGTACTCTGATTATGCCATTAATGAAAAATCTGAACTTTCATCCATTTGGTGAGGTTGGGTTGTGGGCATTTCCTTAACAAGTCTTTGAATCTCCCAAATAACTCATACAATGATTCAATGTCCAACTTTGCATAAGCTGGAATCTCCTGACGCAGTTTGGTCATTCTTCCTGGTGGGAAATAACGGGCCAAGAATAACTCAACAAGCTGCTCCCAAGTCGTGATAGACGCTCGAGAAAAAATATGGAGCCACTACTTAGCTCTTCCTTCCAATGAAAATGGGAACAAGTTGATGAGTGTACAACATCTATATATTTTATTTTACTTTGTACACTCATTTGTTATGAATTAGAGTCATATTATAGAATTATATGCTAAATATAGTGTGTTTCGCATTAACAGGCTTAAGATAGTACTTCAAGATGAGAGAGAGAGCCAAAAGATGCATTTCAAACCTCAAACGATGAAGTTGGAGCTCTATCGGCATCATTGTAATAAGGACAACGTAAAACTAGATAGCTTACGGGCAGCTTACAGCCAACCTTACGATCGCAAGTCAATTTTAAAGGACCTTGTGAGCATACGTATGCAAATAAAGGGGATTCAAAGTCAAGTCAGAGGACCTTACGGGTAAGGCTTACACTTGTAAAAATGCCTATAAAGACCATCCAGAGGAGCTTACAACCATAGCATACGCCCTTAAAGGTAATCGCAAGAAGCAGAACTGTAAAGCTTATGGTCCAACGCTTATGACAGTAAGCTAGACCGCAACACAGACAGAAGACCTTACGCAAACGTGACTTACGACCATAAGAGTTCCCATAAGGCTTACGACTATCTTCTCCAGCTCTCTTATGGCCACGTCCTTACGTCTGTAAACAACCCATACACAGTCGAGCATAAAGAGACCTGATGAGAATTTTTAAGGCATTCAATTCTTTTCTTTTAGGTGATTCTTGGAAGTAAAGTTAGGAAAGATAAGAGACAAATCTTCAGCACCTAAGAAGCTATTTCAAGGGGGATTTGGCTTAATATTAAAGGGGATTGAAGATCGTAGCCATCAAGTTCACTTTGGCAGCGTGCGTGAAAACTTACCTAGGGTTTCTCCGGTGATTCTTCATCGGTACAATTGAGAATGGAGTTTTCATTGATTTCATATTTCCTCCTATTTTTTGTATCTTAGATGCTTACCATCGATTAATGGAGGGCTAATTTGTATATGTTTGGGCATAGTTAAACTCTAGGGTTTATACTTTTAACATTGATTGTTGGATCTTTGATACTTTAATTGTTTTCCTAATTACAATCATATCTATTTGAGTTTAATATCATTTAAAAAATCTTGACTTGTATCCAAACAAGAGCCAATATCATTTAGAGCTTCTTTTTCATCTTTTTCTTTAGTTTTTTCATACATACATATATACATACATACAAATATATATATATATATATATATGATGAGTGTACAATTGTTTATTATTTTATATTATTTTGTACACTCATTAGGCATGTATTAGAATTATATTTTGTATTCTTAGGCTTCAGGCAGTGTTTAAAGACAAGAAAGAGCCAAAAGAAGCGTTTTAGTGCCAAAATGATGAAGATGGAACTCTCTCAGTGTCAATTGACTAAGGAAGGCCAAACATACTCACTTACCGGTACCTTATGGCCATGCTTACGGCCGTAAGCCTTTTCCAAAGAACCTTGCGAGCATACTTATGCCAAAGAATGAGCATAAAGATATTCAGAGGGACTTATAGGCAGGACTTACTCTCGTAATCCCGACTATACGGATCATCAAGAGGAGCTCATGAGCAGAGCATACACCCGTAAGGGCGGTCGCAAGGAAGTATACAAATAAGCTTACTATTCAGCATTTACAGTTGTAAGCTGGACTACAACACCATACATAAGATCTTGCGACATGACTTATGATCGTAAATGATCCCGTAAGGCACACGACCCATCATCCCCAGCTCCTTATGACCACTTCCTTACGCCCGTAAGCAACCCATGAATGGCACAGTATATATATTCTTTACGAGGGTTTTTAGGGCATCTTTTGGTCCATTAAGAGATGAGGCTGAGGGGTTAAAAGGGGTTAATCTCTAGGGATTTAGAGGCGATTCTAAGGGAGATTCAATCCATCTATCTTGGAGAAGAAGGATTGTAGCCATCAAAATTAGCTTGGCGACGTCTGTGGAAGGTTCTTGGGTGTTCTTCGATAATCAATTTCTGGCACAATTGAGAATGGGGTTTTTATGTCTACTTTTATTCTAATCATGTCTTGTTGTGTGGATACTTGACCTCCATTAATGGAGGGCTAATTTTGTAAATGTTCGGGCATAGTTAAACTTTAGGGTTTTATTCTATTTAACATTGGTTGTGGATCTTATTAATTTAATTATTGTCAATCTCTTCACAAGAGGGATTATGTATTTTAGAAATTCTTTTTAGTCGACATTGAGATTTCATAGAGCGTAATGAGATTGTGGGGTGTCTATATTAGCATTGTACTTAATCAGTTACTAATCACCCTCGAAAGCGAGGTTTAGTATATTTTAGGATTTCTCTCAGTTTAAATAGGATTGCAATTTATACAACCTTTGTCCTGAATTTAACAAACCCTAGAGAGATACCATGCCCGGGCATCCCTTCCCCCTTTGATTTCTCAACGTCTTTTTTTTTTTTCTCTTACTTTCTTCCCTTTTATTTCTTAGTTTGCTCATACACTTCACAACTTTGGTTTAGGCTATTTTTCTCGATTACGGCTAGCACTAGTACTCTTATTCTTCTCTGTAAACCAATACCATGTCTTTGCACATGTTGTTACTATTTGATAGGTGCATACACTTGCATCCCCTATCAATATATATGGTTAAATGTTTTTTCGTAGATGTCTGTAAATACTGATCGAAAAGAAAATGTATGTGAGAGAATGGGTTGACGTGGGAGGTTGAATTTTTTTTCTTTTTAAAGTTTTTTAATCTTAAAAAAATATAAGAGAGAGGAAAAAAAGAAGCGAGAAATGTGGAGAGAGAAAAAGATGATAAAAAAAAAAAAGAAACCTTGTGAGAGGCAGAAGATAGGAAGAGAAAACATGTAGGGGAGAGTACATAGGCCTTTGAATGAGCATGCAATAACTCTCACGGCTGTTATAGGGATAAAATTTTTTGATAGGACACCAAACTATGACCCTTTTCTCATTTTGTGATCTAAACTTCAATTTGAATCAAAATAGTTATCTAACTTCAATTTTGTTTCACCGAGTGGTCATCTGAGAGATTCTAGCCTATTTTTAATAATGTACATATCCGGAATTCTCTGTCATCATCTATATGACACCATGCCTGTTCAGCTGATAATTCTATCTCACCTGCTAATAAAGATTTTCTGACATTACATCATCAAAAATAAGCTGGAATCTATCGGATGATCTTTTGGTGGAACAAAATTGAAGTTGAGTAATCATTTTGATTCAAATTGAAGTTGAACACCAAAATGAAAAAGTGCAATAGTTTAATACCCTATCAAAAAATTTGAGTTATTAGTCAGTGGTATAGAATACCAGACCCCTCTCTCTCTCTCTCTCTCTCTCTCTCTCTCTCTCTCTCTCTATATATATATATATATATATATATATATCAACAACTAAGTTTGTATTGGGCTTTTTAAGTAAAACGGCCTTATAATGCAAAGCAAAAGAGAGCAAAGCAACCACTGCCTGTCGAGTGGAGAAGAATATTGTTTATTTTGGCCCTTCAAATAAAAAATATATAGATATTGATTTTCATTGTCACACTCAAGCCTTTCAAGGTAAATTGTGTAATTTTCTAAGTGGTTAACTTTGGCATGGGAAAATATAATAATAATAATAATAATAATAATTTCCAAAGTAATGGTTGACATGTTTCATAATTTCCACCACTTTAAGGTCAAATTAAACAACTTAATTTCGTTGGAAAACTAAATAAAACAATTTTAACTTATGAGGCCAAAATGAAGAATGGTGCACTTGAAGGACTAGTGATTACTATATTATAGATAAAGTTAGCACATAACAACCCTAAATAAGTTAAATTGGATTTAAAATCTATCTTTATTCGCCTCCAATATATTATATAGAAATTCTCAAAATCCAAAGGATGAGCAACATTAGCAAGTTGAACTCAAAAAATATGGTGTCAAAATTCATAGCTTGGAAATAATCTCTTTGTTAGAATTCATTATTGTTACATAATCACCATCTAAAATACTCCCTCAGGTTCTTTTCATTTGTTTTATTTTAAATCTTTTTTTCGTCATTTTTATTTGTTCATTTAAAAAATTCATAAATTATTAAATATTAATTTTTAATTTTTATATTTAATGTATTTCTACAACTTCTAATAAACATATTTAACTACATTTTTTATTAAATTATATTTTAAAAACAATCTTAAAAAGTTAATATAACTAATTTGCATAAATTTTAGATTTCCAACTCACTTTAACTAATTTTTTTTAATCCATGTAAATTAATTAAAATGATAAATAAAAAAAACAGGATGAGTATCATTTAATAATTTAGTTTTAATTCAATAACTTATATAATAACAACAAATTTCTCCATCTTCACAAACTAGCACAACTCACTCATAGCAAATTCACCACATTCAACACCAATACATGATATACAACAGAGTTGTCATCCAAACAAAGACATTAAAAAAAGGCACACAACAACATGAACAGAAATACACATCCCATAAATCCATGCTCAATTAAACTCTCAACCCTAAATACAAACACTAACCCTAACCCTAAAAGAGCAAATCAAAAGAACACACAACCATTATTCACATTGTCCACCCCATCTTTGTAGGATAATTCAGCCACCTTCAAGAGTACATCTTCAAATCCACATCCTTCCTATCTTCATATCTCCCTCTCAAGATCCTGCTACTAGTTTTTTTTTTTTTTTCCGACAAATACATTATCTCGACCCTCATCGAGAATAAGTATTGTTACAATAAAGATACATTTAAATCATTCATCTTGTAATTCACAATGCGGTGAATTCAGAGTGAATTAATTCAATCGGTAATGAACTCGAGCCCCTTCATCCTCAACTTGAGAGAGTTTAGATACCGAATAGCCTCATCGAGCACCATTGCCGTATCTTTTGCCTTCCCGTTAACCCCGGTGAGGCCAGGGATTATTCGTTGTAAAACCTCCACCGTGTCTTGAATTCTCTTCCTCTTCGATTTCTTATTGCATTCTTGTTCTTCACCGATACAGCTCGACTCATCTTCTCGAGCTCTAGAGCTTGCAGTGTCCATTAACTCTGTATCGAGACGACGCCGTTTGGTCGAAAACTTATAGCCATGGGTTCCATCCAAATCTAATGGAGAATGGCCTGTGCTAGCTTCACACTCATCTTGTTCATGTTGTTCATGGCTTTCATTGGACTCTGAATACAAAAGTGCATCAATCTCTTCAGTGTTTTCATGCATCTCTTCAGACTCAACAACTTGTTCTTCATGACTAACCACTGCTGCAGACTGATCGAAAACTTTGAAAACAATGGAGTTCCATTGCTTAGGATCAAAAACTTCAAACTTTTTTCCCATGAACTCCAAACAATTCCAAGTAGTTGAAAGTAAAAGAACAGAAGGAATCTCAAAAGCAAACACAAGAAGAAAGCATCAGAAAAACACTCAAACTTTTAATTCTTTCTTACTTTCTTACTTTCTTACTTTCTTTTCTACGTAACTGGTTTGAGCAAGTGACGGAAGTACTCAGCCTGGAAAACAAAAACACAAAAGATTAGTTTTTTTATTTATTTCCATTGCATCAAGGTTGATTAATGGAGAAATCATTGAATACCTGGCAGTCTTGGAGAGGTTGAAAACAAGCAATGATTTTGACAATTATGGTAGCACTTCCAGCAACTCCATTTTCATGTTTCAATGCTCTGAATCTTGTCTGACTTGCTGCTTGGCATACCATTTCTACTCTTCTTTTCCCCCTCTACTAATCCCAACCACACCAAAAAAAACAAAAGCCACCAATAGATTCAAAGAAACAGAATTAAGGAAAACTCTCAAGAAGTGATCAGAAAAAGTTTCAGGAAGTGGGTTTCCAAAGTTTCAGATGATTCTACAGAAGAACTTAGATTCCATGAAGAGAGAAAAAGAAGGAAAACAAGTTACAGAATAACTCTGCAGTACAAATTCAAGGGAACAACTTTCCGGAAAACATCAACAGAGAGGCTCAACCACAACATACTGAATTTTCCTTCCTGTTCTCCACTTCCTTAGATTGGAAAACCACTTCCTTTGAGTATGAACTTTGAAGGGAACTCTAGTTCAAGCACTTACAGAGGAAAGTAGATAGATCTAACTCATCTGATAACAAGAGTTTTGGGGAAGTTGAGTTTATATTGAAGCTATTATGACGAAACTACCCTTCTATAATTCACATTATTGAATAAGTTTGTATGGTATGTATGTTGTAATATAGTAAGGAAGAGATGTCTAGAAATGGAAAAATAGAGAGTCTCGTGACCTGTGGTCAACTAACCAGTTGACTAGGTTCGAACCCTTGGTTAGTTTTTGGACTAGGGTTAAGAAGGACAAGTGATGAATCATCATTTGGCCTCTCATTTTTTTTTCTTCTGGAATTACCCTTATTTATGTTCGTAATGTCAAAAATGCCACCCTATTCTTGGGTGAGTTTTTTATTAGTTTATGACCTAATAAAAAAATTGCTTTTGAGGTAAATTTGTCTCCACAAGTATTTTTTTATTTTATATACATAAAAATTTTAATTCAAAATTATTTGGTTAACTGGCTCAAATTATTATTATTTTAATTGACCGCTCTATTATAAATATCATGCGGATATAATAAGCTTGCATATATTTATAAATAAAAATTTGATTTTTATATTTTATCATTGAAAAGAAAATTATATTTGTAAGTATATCGTTGATGATCTCTCTCACTGGTCAAAAACTTGATAATAATATTATATATATTA